>VXBP01008047.1:123501-151830 GCA_013400115.1 Rhinopomastus cyanomelas
GGGGTCCTCCCGCGAACCTCTTTCAACTTGACCGTGGAGGCGGCGGGGGACCGGGGTGCCGCGAGGGGTGGCGGCGGCGGAGGGGCAGCGGTTGGCTCCGGCTCCTGGGCTGAAGCCCTGCGGTTTGCGGTTGCCCTTGGTGGAGCAGAGGGTGGCTTTTTTGTCTTTTGGGCTGATTATTTTTATCAAAACCAACCAACCCAAAACTTTGCGAAGCCGCCGGCCGCTGCCTCGCGGACGGGTTCTCCTTCTCCGGCTTCAGGAGCTCGTTCGAATCCGAGCGGAGCCCCTCGATTTCTTGTGAGGGAAGGTGGGCGGTGGGTTTCGGCGTCGGGGTCTTGTCCCCTCCGGCAGAGCCGGGGCTGGGCGGCTCTGCCCCGGGGTTGAAGAAGGGCGGTTTGGGGAAGGGCAGGCGCTGAATCTCTCCCCCAGANGGATTTGGAAAAGGAGAGGGAGGAGGAGGATGAGGAGGAGGAGGGGAGCTCGGCGGAGCTGCAGCCCCACAGAGCACAACCCCAAAGCTCCTGCCCGTTTGAAGCCGGCAGCCAATTTTCCTGTGGGGCTGTAACGAGCCCGAGGACCTCGGGTGGGTGGCTGGGGGGAAGGGAAAGGGAGGAGTGGAAAGGCCCCGCTGGAACTTTAAATAAGAAAAACGTTCCTAATGCTCTAATAGAAGAGGGAAGTCGAAGTGTTGGGGATTGCGTAGATCTAAGGCCCCCCTTTTCGGAGGAGAGCTTTTCTTATTCAAAGCAGCATCACAATGGGCTTCACATCGAGCCCTCGCCACATCCCCATGTGAGGAGCAGCCATTCATCAGGCTGGCCGGCCTATCAATGACATCTCTCCCATCAGGGCTTCTATAAAATGATGCTTTTTCCCATGAAACATCCGCAAACATTTTGACGGCTCTGCCTTTGCCCTGCTGGATTACGGAGGGTCCCTCTCCCCGCTCTCTAACCTCCTCCCCCTCCTCTCTTCCCCACTCTCTACCTCCCCCCATCTCTCCACCCCAACTATCTGCCTCTGCTCTGCTCAATCTCTCTCTCTCTCTCTCCCCACCCCCTCGCCGCCGCCTCCCCCCCCAACCCACCACCACGTTGCATCTCTGAGCTCGGGGTTCTCCACACCCCGGGATCTTGGGGGGGGCTCCCGTCCCGTCCATGGGAAGAGCATGCAGTGCGGGTTGCTGGAGGAACCCGACATGGACTCNCGGCTTCAGGAGCTCGTTCGAATCCGAGCGGAGCCCCTCGATTTCTTGTGAGGGAAGGTGGGCGGTGGGTTTCGGCGTCGGGGTCTTGTCCCCTCCGGCAGAGCCGGGGCTGGGCGGCTCTGCCCCGGGGTTGAAGAAGGGCGGTTTGGGGAAGGGCAGGCGCTGAATCTCTCCCCCAGACGGGAGAAGGGGGCTGCAGTCCCACCGGTGGGAGCCGCAAGAGGGGTGAAACCGAGGAGGCCGCGGGGGGAGGCAGCGACGGGCCCGCCCGCCCCGACGGCCGTTCCCGCTGCCTTCGGGACACCGGCTGTCCCCCGGGGACAGGGCCCAGGACCTGGGTCTTCCCAGGGCGGCTGTCAGCTCACAGCATCCCGAACCCGCTCTCTCCCAGCGGCCGTGTCCGGGCTCCCCCCGCCCTCGGAGCCCCGGTTCCGCCGGCTGTAAGCGCTGCGCTCGCTCCCGAGGGCAGCCCCGCACGCAGCGGCTGCCTTCGCGTCCTTAATGAGTTTTGTCAGCAGCAAAGGACACCCCCTGCTCCCTCCTCTCCCTTCCTTTCCCTCCCTCGCTGCCCAGGCGGGTAACCCGCGGGTCAGGAACGGCCCGGGCACAACTCCCCGCTGCCGCTTCTGACCCGCCCCGTCCGCTCCCGCAGCCGCTGTTCCCGCAGCCGTAGCCGGGAGCAGACAGCCGGGGAGCCCCGGGCAGCAGGATCGGCCCCGCTCCCGCATCTCCCCGACGGCTCTGCCCAGGCTCCTCCGGGATCGCCCGGCGGCGGCTGTTGGAGGGGCTCGAGGCGGCGGGGCAGCTGCCCCGAACCCACCAAGTGTCTCCCCATCTCTCACCCTCAGAAGGGCGTCTAGTAAAATCTAAATGTTGATTTAAAAGAAAAGATAAATGGGGGAGGAGGCTGCCCGTCGGCTCTCGCTCCGCAGGGCTCAGCCCGTCGACTCCCGCCGGTTCGGAGTGCTGGTACTGCCCGGCTGGCCAAACCCGCGGCGGGGGGACGGCTCTGCCGGGGAGAAGGTGCCCGGGGATCGCTGCGCTCACGTCGGGTGCCCCGTGTGTGCGGGGAGGGGGCGTTCGGGCGGCTTTGCTGGGGTGTAAGAGAAAGTTGCGTTTGAGTTCTAGCGGCACCGAGAGCCCCAGTTCAGGGCTCTGCCGGCAACTTCTCGTCGTCGGGAACGAAGAAGCCTTTGGGGAGCAGGGAAAGCAAACAGACCCCCCCGCACCCAAAGCTGTTCACCCTCGGGTCGATCCTCCGCGCTGCTCGTTCCTTAACAATCGATCCGGCGGCAATAAACGGGCGTGATCGATTAAGATGATATTAGCGTGATTGATTAAGAGGATATTAATCAGAAAGCACTTGGGTCGGGCTAAACAGACGGCAGGGAAAGCGGGGCTTGGCGGTTGTCTCACTCAGACACCTTAACCTCCCTTTCAGGGCGAGGACTTAATCCAATTATCTTCTCTCCTGAGCTGCAGTTGTGATGTAAAGATCCCCTTCGCACCCGGGAGAAATGTGGCTGCGTCGGGAGAAAATGAAAATCGCCCCGGTTTTAATTCACCCCCGACAGTTTTCCCTCTAGATCAGCAGGGGAACGACCCAAGAATCACCCGCGGCTCTAATTTTAGGGCAGGTGAAGTGTTCGGTCCCTTTCCCCCGAGAGCTTCCACTCGGCCTCAGGGGCTGTCACCGAACCCAAAACTATTTGTGGCCGCCTGGAGCTCCAGAAGCTCCGCCGCAGCCGCTCCCCGTTCAACGCGGGGGGCTGAGATGGGAGGCGGCACCGGCAGCCCCAAGGCCCCGACGGCCCGGTCACGGCTCGGCCGCGCCGCGGGCAGAGGGGAGCTGCCGTCGGGGGGCTCCCATTACCCGGCAGGGGAACGAGGCAGCCGCCCCGGGGGATGTGGGGGGCCACAGGTGCTTCTCGGGCTGTTTGCTGGATCTCCCCTCGCATCGTTTCGCCGTCTCCGTTACCTCCGTCGGGCGCTTTCCCGCCCTCCTACAGCCCGCCGCTCCCCGGAGCCGGGCCGGGAGCTGGCCAGTGGTCGCGGAAAGTCGGTAGCCCCCGCCGGGGAAAGTCTGTAGCCCCTGCGAAGCTCTCTCGCCCGCCCCTTCGCTGTGCGGCACAAAGGAGTAGTCGGACGGGGGGGCCGCCTCCGGCTCTGGGAACTTGCGGGAGAGTTCCCGCAGCCGCCAGCCCTGCGCTCTCGCCCCGCAGCCCCGCCGGCGCCCGCAGCCCTGCTGGGGGGACCCCGCTGCACCGGGACCCCATCTCCTGCCCCGCAGTGGGGCTCGGGGGCAGGCGGCTGAGAGCGGGCCGGCTGCTCAGGAGGGAGCCCCGGGGGGCGTCTGGCCCGGGGGTGGGAGACTCTGTGGGAGATCCCGAGTCTCCATAACGGGTCTTCGGAGCCGCAGCCCCCCTCCACTAGTGACAGCGGCATGGGGCTGGCACCCGGTGCACGGGCTGCGCCTTCGCCCCGCGGCTCCCCCTCCTCTCACGCCCTCCCCGCCCCGTCGGGGCTCTCCTCACGGAGGACCCCCCCCCCACCAGCACCACCGGGCTTCCGAGGGTCCCGCCCGGCCAGGGGCTGCGTGAGGGCCCGCGGCGGTCCCGAGGGGCTGCCACCCTCCCCTCCCGCAGCACGAAGGCGCTTTCTCGGGGCACAGCCCGTGGGCGAGACTCACTAAATCCTCCTCTTCGCTCCGGTGTGGAGCCGGAGAAACCGCTGCTGGTTTCTGAGACCCTTGGGGCGCGGGGCTGAGGCTCCAACCCCCCGAAACGAGCAAAAGGCTTCCCCGCGCTTCTCGGGGCGTCGGGACGAGGCCCTTAGAGCAGCCTGACCCGCAAAAAGTTGGGTTCGGCGCCTGGGCGCCGCGGTGGCCACCAGATTTCGATCCATAGCCTCGTCGGTAGACGGGTGCTGCGGCAGGGGTGGGCGACCCCATCCGCGAAGGATTCGCCGCACAAACCCCGAGCGAAGCGAAGCAGCAGCTTTCGAATCCGGGCTCAACGAACGCAACCACCGACGTCCGGCCGCGGCGGGGGGACTGGACTGGGTGACCTCTCGAGGTCCCTTCCAGCCCCTAACGCTCTGTGATCTCGACAGGATCTGCTGGGGTGGCGGCCGGGAAAGCAGTCGCCACCCTTCCGATCCCTCAGGCTCGCTCGCCCCTGCGATCCCGGCTCCCGATTTGTTTCGGTCCCAGCGAACGAGTTCACTGCTGGAAACCGCTTCGCTCGCTGCCGCTGACGAGGAGACGTTTGCTCTTCCTCTCCCGAAGGGCTTTTCCACTCCACCCGAGGAAGCCGTTTGGCTCCAGCAAGGAACGAAGACCGAGCTCTTTATCGCTGCGGGGCTCGTGCTGCCGGCGGCTCCTGCCCGCCGGACGGTTCCTCGCGTCCTCGCTTCGCTCTGGTGGGGATGTGCGGCAGAACCACCGCTGCTCCGTCGCTGCGTTTCCACTCTGGACGTAGAAAAGAAGTGCCAGTGGTCCGTGGCTTTTTGTCTACTGGGATTTAGTGTCTTTAAAGCGAAAGCAGCGGAATTAGAGAGCCCCAAACCCAAGAGCGGTGTTTTCGCTCCTGCTGGCTGCGGGGCTCCTGCCGGCAGCGTTCGTGCAGCAGCGGCCCGATCCTCCGGCAGCTCCCTCTGCCTTCGGCGGCGGCAGGACTGGGATCGCGGAGTCGCCGAGGCTGGAGAAGACCTCGAGTCCAGCCTAGCAGGGCAGGTCCCAGCACCGGATCAGGTCCGGGCTGCAGAGGAGGGTTTGCTGGCTGTAAAATCCCAGCACACTAGGGATGGGAAGGGGCCTCGAAAGATCCAAATCCACCGGGATTTGCTTTTTTAGAGGTTTGTAAATTCACCCCAGCTACCTCGAACTAAGAAGTTCATCCTCTGCGTGGGACTCGGAGGGGTTTCGTGATGAATTTGCTTGCGAATGAGTTAATTCTAAAGCACTTTGGGAAGGGGAGTCGCAGTACTTTTCACTCCTCTGCAGCCTGTTATTCGCTTGCAGGAGAGGTCTTTAAAAAGAGGCAAAGAAAACAAAGGACCGAACCCAGCTTCTTCAGGAGAGCAGCCAGACAGCAGTAGGAAACGACTTCATTTAGGGGAGTCACAGTTTAGGGTCCACGGGTTTGATTTGGGTAAAAAAACCCCTCATCCCAAGGGTCTTCTCCGACATCTGTGGATCTATGACAGAAGAGTCTGGATGCAGCGGGTTCCACTGTCGCCTGTGAGACTGCAAAGCAACCCACAGCCTCAGTCCTTCTCCGGGGATGTTTCAGACCCTCCTGGCCGTGCTCCTGTTCGACTGGTCTAGTCCCCCCTGCTGTGTCGGGATGGATGATCTTCTGAGGTCCCTTCCAACCCCTAATGGTCTGTGATGCTGTGATACTCTGTTTCCAAGGGGGATTCTTTGTAAGAGGGTTTTCAGCCACGGGGTGCAGTGGGCCTCCAAGCAAGGAAGGAGGAAGGTCATTGTGGCCCCCAAATCCGTAGCATCTCCAAATGTAAACACCTTCGCTGTTCTCTAGTGCAATTTGGAAGTGGTTGTCAAGTTAGGAACCACAGAATCACAGAGCGTTAGGGAGTGGAAGGGGCCTTGAAGGATCATCCAGTCCCATCCCCCTGACACAGCAGGATCCCCCACATCCAGTCACACAGGAACATGGCCGGGGGGTTTGAAACGTGTCCAGAGAAGGAGACTCCACAACCCCTCTAGGCAGCCCCTGCCAGGGCTCTGGCACCCTCACCGGGAACAAGGTCCTTCTCACACTGATGGGGAACCTCCTCTGTTCCAGCTCACACCCACTGCCCCCTGTCCTGTCATTAGATGCCCCTGAGCAGAGCCTGGCTCCATCCTCCTCACACCCACCCTTCACATATTGATCAACATCCAAGGAGTCACCCCTCAGGCTCCTTTCTCCCAGCTCCAGAGC
Source organism: Rhinopomastus cyanomelas (assembly GCA_013400115.1). NCBI lineage: Eukaryota > Metazoa > Chordata > Aves > Bucerotiformes > Rhinopomastidae > Rhinopomastus > Rhinopomastus cyanomelas. The sequence continues at coordinate 129,658 of VXBP01008047.1, forward strand.
CCCAGCTCCCTCAGCCTCTCCTCAGCAGGGAGATGCTCTGCTCCCTTCATACCTAATACAACTATAAGGCCAGTTCTTTGGGGACACTCGATGTGAGTTTGGGGTCCAAATAATTACCTCACAACTCCGTTAGTGCTGAGGTCAGTGGATTTTCCAAGCTGATCCACTCCTCTCTTCCCACCACATCTGTGCTGGATTTTCTACTTGTTTCACAGAATCACAGGCTCTTAGGGATTGGAAGGGACCTCAAAAGATCATCCAGTCCAATCCCCCCAGATGTTCTGTGGGAGAGAATCACAGGTTCAGAGAACATTAGGGATGGGAAGGGACCTCGAAAGATCATCCAGTCCATTCCCCTGAAGGTTCTGTAAGAGAGAATCATGGATTCACAGAACATCAGGGACTGGAAGGGCCCTCGAAAGCTCCTCCAGCCCGAACCCTCCCCGCCACAGCAGGATCAGTTTCATTGTGTCTGCAAATGAATCCGACCCCGCACGATCCGACCCCGCGGAGCGCCCCGGCGGCCGAGGGGGATTTGATGGCTAACATTCCAGTTGGGAGGACGAGCAGCATAAAGGACATTTGATGGCTGAGCGAGCCCATAGATAACGAGCGCAGGGAGGGCTGCGTGGTGACGATCAGGCTGGAGGGGGGCCCGTGTGGGGCTGTTTTTGTCCCTCTGCAGTGAGAGCAAGTTTGCCTGATGCAGTGAAAACACACTGAGAGGCATCAACTTAGACCCCACAGACCCCACTGATGGGTCACAGGCTTCCTTGGGGTGTTCAAATCGACCCCCATTCACTGCTGCCAGAGGTCCTGATGCTGCGCTGACACCTGTTGAAGCCCCTCCCTGTGCCTGGGAGCGGGCAGGTGCCCAGCGTTAGCCCCCTAGTGACCCCTCCCCATGGCTGGCAAGGGGCAAGGACTTAATAGCAGCTCTGTCAGCAGCCTCAGCTAGTGGGTCTGGCCTGGCCTCGTCTGTGTTTATCTTCTCCCGGGAGACCTGTGCCCAGAGCACTTTATTAGCTCTGATGGCACGAGTGGCAACTGGTGCTACTGGTGGAGCCTGGTTTGCTGCAGGATGCTTCCCTCTATGCAGGGCTGGGCTGGATGATCTTCTGAGGTCCCCTCTGATCTCTAGCGTTGTGTGTGAAGAAGTTGTGGGCTGAACTCCTGTGGCTGCTCTCCCTGATAAATGCAGGATCAAGTGGAGGAGGGTGGGCAGAGGGTTCAGAACTGAGTGGAGGAGGAGAAGCAGAGACTTGGCTCTGGAGGTCGACAGAGCTTTGCAGCTCCAGGTTCCTTGTGGGGCTGTTTCCTTCCCTTCGATGATGCTCGAGGGCTTCTGTCGGTGAGTGAGCGTCGGGTCTCTGGGGGGGCTGTTGGCAGCTGTGAGCAAGGAGCTGGTGATGGGTTGGCAGCTGGTGCTGAGAGGGTTCACCCGGGACCCCATGAATGTGGTGGCAATGGGAAATGATCTGGTTCTTGTTAGCTAGAGGAGCTTCTCAAGTTGGGGGGGTCCCTGGAGCTGCTGGGGTGATGTGCTGGGCTCTGGCAGGGGGAGTGGACTGGATGGTCTTTTGAGGTCCCTTCCAATCCCTGATGTTCTGTGATGCTGTGATTACTGAGGTTGGAAAACACCTCTAAGATCATCAAACCCAGCCTGTGTCCTCGTGTATGTGAAGGATTCTGTGAGTCTATGATTCCATGTCCCTGTGTGACTGGATCTAGGGGATCCTGCTGTGGCAGGGGGGTCGGACTGGATGATCCTTTGAGATCCCTTCCAGTCCCTGATGCTCTGTCCTCTGGCTGGAAGGCAGGGCTGTGAGTTTGATCTGTTCCAAGTCAATCCCTTGTTGGGCTGTGTCAATGCTGGAAGCAGAACTGCTTGTTCCTGCTCATCTTTTATCTTTGTCAAAAGGCAGCCCTTCTTCTTCTCCTTTCAGACCCAAACTCCTTACAATGACTTTATCAGACGGTTCTGTTCCCTTCAGTTGCAGCCATTTTGACTAGTTTGGCTACTTGGGGCAAAGTGCTTGGACTCTCCCATTAACTTTGGGAGATATTATATGGGAAAGGTCTGAAGTTCTTGCAAAGGAGACCCTCAAGTCAACAAAACAGACCTGAGCTTTGTGGTCTCGTAGAGATCAGAGAGTCATTGAGGCTGGAGAAGCCCTCTGAGCTCGTCTAGCCCAGGGTCTGACCCCACCACAGCAGCCACAGCCAGGCAGCCCTCCAACGCCTCCAGGGATGGCAACTCCACCACTGCCCTGTCACTAGAAAGGGCATTTTAAAACTTGGGGGGGGGGTGTGCAGCACTGAATGTGGTGATGGAAGGGTTAACCTGCAGTTGTTTCCCCTCCCCTAGAGTCCTGCTAACTGCAGAACTGCTCCGAAGTGCTAGAACTACCTCAGCTGAGGAAGGGCCGTGTGGAAGGGGAGCCCAGCTCAAGGGTGGGATCTCATGAGAGATTGTCTACTCCTGGGAGGAACCACCTGTGTCCCCAGGCTGGGCCCTTGGCTTCCTTCAGGGGAGGGCAAACAGCTCTCAGCAGCCTGATGTCTGTGGTTCCCACCTCCTCTAAGTCTGTTTAACGATGGAAACGTGTCGGGGTGTCCTGGTTGTGCAACTTGCTATTTACTCCTGGAATGGGCAGGGTGGAGGGGACATTGGAGACCACCCAGTTCCAACCCCCCTGCACAGGCAGCAACACCTTCACTAGAGCAGGTTACTCAGGGGTCCAGACAACCTGCCCTTCAACACTGCCAGGGATGGCGCAGCCACAACTGCCCTGGTCAACCTGTTTCAGCATCTCCCCACATCTATCAGGTCTCAAAGAACCAAAGGTGGTGGTGGAGTCCTGCTCCATGGGTGCTGAAGGAGCTGGTCCGTGATGAGAGATGCCTGCTCCTGCAGTAGATGCCCAGGTTCATCTGGTTCAGCAGGATGGCCAGGAGCCAGTAACGTGCCTTTGCAGCCAAGAAGGCCACTGGCATCTTGGGGTGGATCAGAAACGGGGTGGCTAGCAGATGGAGAGAGGTTCTTCTCCCCCTCTACTCTGCCCTGGTGAGACTCCAGCTGGAACCTTGTGTCCAGTTCTGGGCCTCTCAGTTCAAGAGGGATGTGAAGCTGCTGGAGGGAGTCCAGCGTGGAGCAATGAGTGCGATGAAGTGAAGCCACCTCCCTTATGAGGAGAGGCTGAGGGAGCTGGGTCTCTTGAGCTTGGAGGAGACTGAGGGGTGACTTCATTAATGTCTATAAATATGTGAAGGGTGGGTGTCAGGATGGAGCAAGGCTCTGCTCAGTGGCATCTAGTGATAGAATGAGGGGCAATGGGTGTGAGCTGGGACAGAGGAGGTTCCACATAGATATGAGAAGGACCTTCTTCCCAGTGGGGGTGACAGAGCCCTGGCAGGGGCTGCCCAGGGGGCTTGTGGAGTCTCCTTCTCTGGAGACATTTCAAACCCACCTGGATGTTTTCCTGTGCGACTGGATCTAGGTGATCCTGCTGTGGCAGGGCGATTGGACCGGGTGATCCTTCGAGATCCCTTCCAATCCCTAATGTTCTGTGATCCTGTGAAACCCAGAGCCATGAGGACAAAGCAGCTGCAGGAGCCTCTCCCATGCAAACATTATTTCCTCTTAAAATGAGCCGTGTTCAGGCAGCAACTGGCCTCCGTTGGATGAGGTGGGGAGAAGAGAGCTGCTGGAGCTGCGTGTTCACCTCTTCTCCTTGCTGGGTCCTTTCCTCTGGGAGCTCTGCAGACAGACTCTCTGCTGAGCTGTTGGGGTTCAGCGCTGGATGTCCGGTGCTGGACTCTTGTGTTGGCGAGTCTTGGGCAGAGAAATGAAGGGGGACGAGAGAAGACTTCTCTATTTGCTCCTGTTCCCACCAAGTCTGGTCTGCAGGTCCTTCAGAGGAGGCTAGAGGATGGAGGCCTCTGTCGGAGGAGGGGGGACCCGAGGCCTCTGTCGGCCGGGGCAGGGACGGACCTGAGGCCTCTGTCGGCAGGTGGGGAGGGGTAGGCCCGAGGCCTCTGTGGGTGGAAGGAAGGAGGCCTCCGTTGGAGGGGCCGGGCTCCTAGTTTTAGAAGCACTGGTCTACTTTCTTAGCCCTTAGTAAGAGGAAGGAAGAGAACGTGTGGAAGAGACTAAATGAGAATCACTCAGGTTGGAAAGAGCAGAAAATCAGTCCTGGGAGCAGCGATGTGGCTCAGCCACCCAGAAGGGCTCCACAGAAGATCTGGCTAAGCACAAACAAGAGCTCTCTCAGGTTCAGGAGCCGTTCATCGTGTTCTTGTGATGTCATGGTGGGATTCACAACGCTTCGTCAGACCCGCAAGTCAAAGGAAAAGGGCAAAAACCTTCCTGCCAACAGCTAGCAAGTGCCCTGGACTAACGTCCATTGACCCCAAGCTTGTTCCAAGAGAGCTATAGGCCAAGAAATGAGAACAACAGAGAGGGCTGCGACAAGAGCACCCGGTGTTTTCCCCTGTTGGAAGAGGAATGGAAAGTTTAGTTGAGCGAACAAAGCGCCGAGGTGTCTGGCAGCGAGTCAGGGTAGCAGCTCTACCATCTGCACCAAGGCCATGTGTTGCTGTTCTCCCTGAGGAGCATCTTCCCTTGGAAGGACAGAAGAAGGCTGTGCAGGACCAAGGAGGACGTTGGCATGATTTCCCGTGGAGCTGGAGGATGTCTCTGGCCGCTCACAGACGGTGACTGATGGACATGTGTCCTGTCAGCTGATGGCAGCGAGGAGAAGATCCCAGCTCTGTGCGGCAGGTCTGGCTGCACGGGCAGCGAGGAGACGCTTTGTGAACCAGGAGACTCTCTGTAATGGAGTAACCGGGGGGAACAACAGTTGGGTGGCAGCTCTGATGTGGTCTCAGCAATCTTTCTTTGGGCGGTGGAGAGGAGGGAGATCACATCACTGAGGAAGGGCTAAGGTTTAGGAAGTGTCTGCGTGCCCGTGGTCAGCTGTCCCTACAAGAGACAGAATCGCTCACGTTGGGAAAGATGAAGAAAGTGCAGTCAGTGCTGCAGAACATCCTTCTGCTGGGAGTGCCTGGCTTTGACCTGCAGGTACAGTACAGGAGCAGTCCTGGTGGATATGGACAGGGTGGGTGTCAGGAGGATGGAGCCAGGCTCTGCTCAGGGGCACCCAGTGACAGGACAAGGGGCAGTGGGTGTGAGCTGGAGCAGAGGAGGTTCCCCATCAGTGTGAGAAGGACCTTGTTCTTGGTGAGGGTGCCAGAGCCCTGGCAGGGGCTGCCCAGGGGGGTTGTGGAGTCTCCTTCTCTGGAGATGTTTCCAACCCACCTGAATGTGCTCCTGTGCGACTGGATCTCAGGGATCCTGCTGTGGCAGGGGGACTGGACTGGGAGATCTTTCCCTACCAATCCCCACTGTTCTGTGACTCTGTGCTGTCGTATCAGTGATCTGCAGGTTCCTGAAGGGAACGTTTTCAACTTGAGAAAAGCTGGGGCTGTGTTTGCTGTCACTTCCTGAAGGAATTAATCTAATAATTGAAGTTAAAAGTTTCAAAACCCTACTTAATGACATGAAAGGATCTATTAGGCTGTTTATATTTAATTTATATTTAATCTATTTTTGCTTATTTTTAATATATTTCATATCTCTCAGGTTATGAGAGAACCCAGTCATTAAAGAGTTTAGTGGCCAAATTCTTTGGACAAATTTCACAGAACCACAGACTATTAGGGGTTGGAAGGGACCTTGAAAGATCATCCAGTCCAGTCCCCCCAGTTGTTCTGTAAGAGAATCACAGACCATTAAGGGTTGGAAGGGACCTTGAAGGATCATCCAGTCTGATCCCCCCAAACGTTCTATAAGAGAATCACAGGACATTAGGGGTTGGAAGGGAGCTGGAAAGACCATCCAGTCCAGTCCCCCCAGTTGCTCTGTAAGAGAGAGTCACAGAACTCTAGGGGTTGGAAGGGACATTGAAAGACCATCCAGTCCAGTCCCCCTGATTGCTCTGTAAGAGAGAACCACAGAACTCTAGGGGTTGGAAGGGACCTTGAGAGATCATCCAGCCCAATCGCTGCCGCAGCAGGACCACCACAAACTCTGCCATTTTACCCCAAAAGAGTTAGTTTTCCCTCATTCTTCCCTGCCAGACAGGTCTTGGTGCCTTTTCAGGCTGAGGAGGTCCTAGTGGCTCTCCAAGGGCACCGAGACAAAGCCGGGCTCAGGCTGCTGTGAGTTGGTGCAGGACTGAAGGAGCTGCAGCCCTCTTTGGAGACGTCGTCTTGCTGGGTGAATGGCTTCACCCTTGAAAACAGGGGGGGTCTGCAGTTATTTGAGGCAGTGATTGAACAAGGGTGGTGGCAGTTGTGATGGATAACCCTTGATGAAGTCTTTTTCCCTGCTCCTGAAGCAGGGGACGTGGCTAAAGATGGCTGCTGCTGAGGGAAGAGGATGCGCCCCAGCTTCCCAGCTCTCGGTGCCGAGAGGGAGAAGAAAGGGCAGAGCTGGGCATCGGCCTCTCTTTGGCACTAGCCGCAGCCGCCTTTTGCTTCTAGTCCCTGCAGCTGGGCTCGGAGCCAAGGGAATTATGTACAGCCATGGCTGCGCACTGAAAGGAGGAGGAGAGGGGAATCTTTCTCAAGGCTTCTTGCACCTCTCTCTGGTGGTGTCCTCAGCAGCAGGCTTCTCTCCGCCTTGCACCGAGCTGGGAAGATCCAAGCTCCTGTCCCCAAGCTCCTGTCCCTGGGCTCCTGGTGCTAAACCAGGAGAGAAGAGGCTGCTGTGAGCTCGGCTTTGGGGTAGGAAAAGAAACTTGGCACGAGGCAGCCGCATCGTTGTGTTGGCCTTTGGACAAGGAGGTGGTACCAACCCCCTGAGCAGCGTGAGAAGGGGAAAGAGAGCCCGGAAGCTGGAGTCGCCGCAGGCTCGTGGGGTGGTAGCTGGGCAGGAGCCGACTGGGCTGAACTGGGCTTTGCTGGTGAGTTTTGGGTTGTGATGTCGGCGACCTTGAAGTGATGTTTTTACAGGGCTGGTTTGGATGTGATGGTCAAAGGAGCGGTCTGGAGAGGATCCGTTGAGAAGGGGAGTTGTTCTTCTCAGATGGTCAGAGCAGACCTTGGGGAAGAGGCTCTGCAGGCGCAGGGTGGTTTGGTGGGGATTGAGGAAGAGTAACCCAGGGATGTGCTGGTGCCGATGGAGGTAGCACCACCGCGTGCTCCTGCTCTGAGCACATGGCAGCCAGAGGGAAGGGAATGAGCTGGAGCTGCCACTGAACAATCACAGAATCCGCTCTAGAGAGCGATGTCCCTGCTTGTTGCAGGGGGGCCGGACTAGGTGACCTCAGGTGGTCCTTTCTCACCCTATTATTCTACAAATTGTTGAGGCTGAAAAAGACCTCTAAGACTGTCAGCACCTCTAAGGCCATCTACGGTCACCATCATCTAAGAACTGACCAGCACCATGTGCCTTTCTTCCACTGCGTGAAAACCAGATGCACGCAGAGCAACAGGAGTCTTGTGGAAGTCAACTCTGAGGCATCTCAGTAGATCATTCCTGAAGCCCCACACAGATGCTGTTGACCTTGTTCTGCTTGTGGTGCGTGTACGGAGTCTTCCTGAGCAGAAGGTTACGAGGGGACTTCATCCTTGTCTATAAAGCCATGAGGGCTGGGTGTCAAGAAGAAGAGTCTCCTGCACTGGAGATGTTTAAGACCCACCTGGATGTGTTCCTGTGTGACTGGATCTAGGGGATCCTGCTGTGGCAGGGGGGTTGGACTGGATGATCTCTCAAGGTCCTTTCCAATCCCTAATGACTTGGATCTGGGGGATCCTGCTGTTCTGATCTATCAGAATGCGAAAGGGAGAGGCTGTCCTGATGAGCTTCGTGATGGGCACGGAACCCTTGTAGCCTCCGTCCCTAAAAATGACACCAAGAAAACCCCCTGAAACTCAAAAGCAACAGAGAAAGTTCAAAAGCAGGGAAGGATCTTCCTGCTGGATGACCTCAGCCTGTTCTAACAGTGGCTGCGAAGCACCGTCTGTTGATCCAGTGGTCTTTATTGAGGGGGGTTTTAGCGTTGGCAGTCGATCCTCTACGCAAAGGCCAACGAGAAAAGACATCTTTGTTCTCTTGCAGAGAGCTGGATCGAGCGATGTCTCAGTGAGAGCGAGAACAAGCGGTACTCCAGTCACACCTCCCTGGGGAACGTGTCTAACGACGAAAGTGAGTACCCTGCTCTTCGTTTAGAGCGAGCATGAGCGCGTCCAAGGGCTCGTTTTCTGCGGTAGGAGTTGCTGCATCTTCCCGTGCAGGAAAGGTCCTGGGGGTGTTGGTTGACAGCCAGTGGAACAGGAGCCAGCGGGGTGTTGAGGTGGTTGAGAAGGTCAGTGGCATCCTGGCCTGGATCAGGAACGGGGTAACCAGCAGGAGGAGGGAGGGGGTGGTGCCCCTGTGCTCTGCACGCGTGAGACTGCGCCTTGAGTGCTGGGTCCAGGTTTGGGTGCCACAGGATCAGAAGGACATTGAAGGGATCGAGTGGGGCCAGAGAAGGGCAACGAGGCTGGGGAGAGGCTGGAGAACAGGTCCTGTGGAGAGCAGCTGAAGGAACTGGGGTTCTTTAGTCTAGAGAAGAGACCTCATTGCTCTCTCTACAGCTACCTCAAAGGAGGTTGTAGCCAGGCTGCTGCTGGTCTCTTCTCACAAATTTCTAATGATAGAATGAGGGGAAATGGCCTCAAGTTGCATCGGGGTGGTTTAGATTGGATCTTAGGAAGAAGTTCTTTGCTGAGAGAGTGGTTGGGCACTGGACCAGGCTGCCCAGGGAGGTGGTGAAGCCCCCATCCCTGAAGGGGTTTAAAAACCAAGTAGCTGGAGCACTTGAGGCCATGGTCTAGGGTCTACAACTCTACTTGTAGAGCAGAGACCAACCCCCACCTCTCTAAAACTTCTTGCCAGGTAGTTGTAGACAGTGATGTCTCCCCTCAGCCTCTTTTTCTTCAGACTAAACAGCCCCGGCTCCCAGAGCTGCTCCTCCTCAGGTTTGTTCTCCAGACCCTCCACCAGCCTTGTTGCCCTTCTTTGGACCCACTGCAGCACCTCAATGTCTTCCTTGTGTTGAGGTGCCCAAAACTGACCCCACAGGGGTACAAAGGGGGAAGTGATGGGTGTTGTGAGAGTAGACAGCCCCAACTAGTCTAACTCTGCCTCCTGCCATGGAGGAGGCTTCTATCTCGCTGCTGGCTGAGCGTGAGTGGCCCGGTAGCCATGGCCACTCAGCATTCAAGCCCCGCGTGCCCAAAACAAAGGAAAAACACAATTTAGAAGTGATTCCAAACAGGTCTGTTGGTCCTATGGGGCTGAATGAAAGCAGCCCCTGAAAGGCAGGGAAGGAGGGTGCAGCCCAATAATTAGGGGCCCATTGTCATGCAGATGCCCAAGAGGGGCTGCGTGGATGGAGTGTCTGCGGGCAGCTGTATCTGCATTTGCCCGACGTTCAGGGGACCGGCCTCGCGGGCTGCAGGACATTTGGTTAATGCCACTTGCCCTGTGTGTGATGGGAGAGGAGTACCCTGGTGTGAGGGCTGAAGGGTTTTCCACCGCGGGGTTTTGGCTGTGTGGCTCTGGGGGCTTCACGAAAGGCTTCCCGACAGGTGCTCAGAGGAGACAGTCCATCCGCCTTCACGTTCAGCGTCCTAAAGGCTCAGGGGCACCCAGTGACAGGACAGGGGGCAGTGGGTGTGAGCTGGAGCAGAGGAGGTTCCACATCAGTGTGAGAAGGACCTTCTTCCTAGTGAGGGTGACAGAGCACTGGAAGGGGCTGCCTGGGGTAGTTGTGGAGTCTTCTTCTCTGGAGACATTTTAAACCCTCCTGGTGCAACTGGATCTAGGGGATCCTGCTGTGGCAGGGGTTGGGACTGGCTGATCTTCCAAGGCCCCATCCAATCCGTTCTGTGACTCTGTGAAAGGAGACTCCACAGCCCCCTGTTTGGCTCTTGAGGACACTTTCAGCAGACAGTTCTTTCTCAGGTTGTATTTTACCCATTTACACGTTGCTGATCCCTTCTCCCTGCTGTCACATCTGTGATCCTGTTTGTTTTCCTCAACAGATGAGGAAAAAGAGAACAACAGGGCATCGAAACCTCACTCGACACCAGCCACCCTGCAATGGTAAGATGCCTTTGGGCGCTGCAGTCCCTACTTGTACAATTAGCTGATCAGGTGGCACCCCAATAGGTAAGAGCTCGGCGGCTTCGTAGCCTTCCAACAGATTGGCTTTCCGTTGGCTTGGCAGCGTCTTTGAGCCGGTGAACTACAGCTTGGGATTGGTATCTCCTGGGGAAACACCTACTGGGTTTGGGAGCTGAAGCACTAAGCTTACTTCATGTGAAGATGTCAAGCTCCCCGTGCTCTGGCAGTTCAGACCCATTAGCATGGAATCTCCTTCTCTTGAGACATTTAAGACCTGCCTGGGATGTGTTCCTGTGTGACTTGGTCTGGGTGATCCTGCTGTGGTGGGAGGATTGGACTGGATGGTCTTTCAAGGTCCCTTCCAATCCCTAATAATTCTGTGCTTCTGTGATCCTGCTGTGGCAGGGGGACTGGACTAGATGATGTTTCGAGGTCCCTTCCAGTCCCTCACGTTCTGTGGTTCTGTGAGCAGCACTGCGGAGCTGACTCTGCTGTCGAACGATCCCATTTAATCTAGAAGTGTGGGAAGAGGGCAGCAGTGATGGGGACTGATAAATTGTCCCTCCTGTGGAAGGATTAGGGGGTTTGTTGCCATCCTGCAGTCACACAAAAGGTCTCATGGTGAGCTACTGGATTTCACGTCGCTTCATTAAGACATCAAAAATGTTTTATATATATATATTAGTTCTCATAATGATTTGTTAGGTAGAGAAGACTGAGTTCATTATCTCTCCCCAATACCGTCAGACCAAGCTGAATTCCAAATATGATCAAGTTGTTCAATAAAGGACAGGAAAATAAAGGAAGTGGAGCAAGATGGGTCTTTGATCACGAGAGCAACCTCCCGCTCAGGTACAAAGGAGCATTGTTCGGTGTCAGGCTAATGACTCGCGGTGAAAGGGAGAAGAGAAAGAGGAAAACTCATCAGATATGAAGAGAAATAATTAACTGCTTCTCTTTGCGACGTGTCTTGGTCACAGGAGCTGACGTTCCAATTAGCAGCTCTAGCAGGCGGGCGAGCTCTCCGGGCTCTCAAAGGAGGTTTTGTTGAGGCACCATGAAATCCAGGAAAAGATGCCCGTGATGGTGTTTCTGTAGGAACCAAGGGAGATAGATGCTGCCCGTGGACCCGATGCCGTTCAGCTGGCCCGGTGTCTTATTGAAATAGGTTGTGGTCGTGAATGACCCTGATAACTGGGATGGAAGGGAGGTAGGTCCAGGAAAAAAGAAATGGAAGAGAGGAACTAGGTGGTTGGAAGGTGGTCCTGCCTGGGGCAGGGGGATTGGACTGGATGATCTTTGAAGGCCCCTTCCAATCCCTAATGTTCTGCAGTTATTGAATAACAGGGGGTCACTTGCTCTAATAGTGGAGCTTTTGAGAATGTTATTAATATTAAAGATATTAATGTTCTAATGTTTAAGAGGAAGATGTTTAAGAGGTTGGGCACTGGGATGGACTGCCCAGGGTGGTGGTTGCCTCCCCTTCCCTGGATGAGTTTCAATGTCACTTAGATGTGGTGTTGGGGGATGTGGTTTAGGGGTGAACTGGTAGAGTAGGGAGTGTTGAGGATCTGGGTTAGGGGTGAACTTGTATGGTAGATGGTTGGACTTGATGGTCCCAGGGGTCTTTTCCAACCTGAGTGATTCTGTGTTTCAGTGATGTAGTGTTGGGGAATGGTTTTGGGGTGACCTTGTAGAGTAGGGTTGATGGTTGGACTCGATGATCCCAGGGGTCTTTTCCGTCCAGAGTGATTCGGTGATGTGGTGCTGGGGGATCTGGTTTAGGGGTGACTTTGCAGAGTCCGGTTGATGGTTGGACTCAATGATCCCGGAGTCTTTTCCAACCTGAATGATTCTGATTTCTTCTAATCTGTATAATTAAAATCTCCAGGTTTCTAATGAGCCCGAAGTCAAGTTTTCAAGCCACAAGGCATGTCCCTCCTCATGTGTTTACTGCGTAATTTAAGATTGGAGCGTTGTGTGAGTGAAGGACAACAGCTTCTGTGAGGATGTGATTTCACTGGCCTGCTCAGCCTTTATTTCTATCACTTACTGCTGTCCTCTCACTCTGGAGCTCGGTCAAACCCCCAGTGTTCCCTTGCGTTAATCTTCACTCGCCCGTGTACTCCCAGCCCAGTCTAGTAGTAGGAACCCCATGAAGGGAGTAAATCTTACAGAAGCATCTCGGAGCGAGCCCTTAGGAACCAAGTGATGAGAATGTAGCCAACAAGAAGCTGCCTGAACGTTGGCTCTTACAACCCGCCGCCTTCCGCGCAGCTTGCCGTGGAGGACATCCAACACACTTGCAGTTCTCTCTGTTTGCTCTTTGCTTTTGAAGGCTGGAGGAGAACTACGAGATCGCGGAAGGCGTGTGCATCCCCCGGAGCGCGCTCTACATGCATTACCTGGACTTCTGCGAGAAGAACGACACGCAGCCCGTGAACGCCGCCAGCTTCGGGAAGGTGAGTCCCAGCAGCGGCCTGATGCCTTCAGCTCTCACCTGGTTCAGGTGAATTTGGTTTGGTGGAAAGAATTAATCACAATTCACCGCTACAGTGGAGGTGGATGAGTAGAACTTCTTCTGGACTCAACTTATCGGACAAAGAGTAAGATCTGAAGTGTTGTGATTGTTGAAGTGATTTCTAGGGAGGTGTTGGGGTGAAGGTTGGACTTGATGATCCTGGAGGCCCTTTCCAGCCATGATGATTCCAGGATTGTAATCACGACTATGCTGAGGGGGCAACAAAGTTCTTTATGACTTCAGCCCCTCGCCTAGCTGAAAATACTGGAACAGAGGAGGCTCCACATCAATGTGAGAAGGACCTTCTTCCCAGTGAGGGTAACAGAGCCCTGACAGGGGCTGCCCAGGGGGGGTTGTGGAGTCTCCTTCTCTGGAGATGTTTCAAACCCACTTGGACGTGTTCCTGTGCGAGTGGATCTGGGTGATCCTGCTGTGGCGGTGGGATTGGCTTGGATGATCTTTCGAGGTCCCTTCCACTCCCTAATGCTCTGTGATGCTGTGAAGGACAGTGGCTGAAGGCCAGTTCGCTCCAGCATTTCCTTGGCTGTGCCCCACGAGGTCTTTTCATCGCTGCTTCTGTCGGGAAGCCAGCGCGGCTGTGAGAACGGGCACTGGGCTCCTTCCAGCGAGCAGCTTGGACCGCGTGGTCGTGTCCTGACTCGTTCCTTGCACAACCCCGCTGCGAGTGCTGAAAGGAGAAGGATCCAACTTTGTTTCTCCAGATCCCAACCTGAGTTTTCACCTCCAACAACTAGGAGCTACCTTCCCTTCCCACCCAGCTGTAGGTTTAACTCGTGTTCTGAGTTAATAACCATGAGACACACGATGACTCCTTTTGGTGGGGGTGATTCTTCAGGCTGGAAGGAGGCTTTAGGAATCAACATTGCAGACCCTCCCAGTGCTTTCCCCCACTGGTCCCAGCACGCGGGGAGCTCTGCGTTATGCCGCCTGGGCTCTCTGTTCGGGGGAACCTCAGCAGCAGCACCGCACAGGGACTTGCACCACCACTCCCCAGACTAAACGCTGGTGCCACCAGCTCCTTCCCTCGGTAGTCGGGTTTTCATCCCAAACACAAGGGCCAACCCCCCTGTGCAGGTTCTTCTCGGAGCTGCTCCGGACGTGAAGGCAGACGCCCGTGGGCACGAGCGCCCGTGCCGCGCTAGCCCGGTTCTATGGTTCCTGTGGCAGCAGCGGGTCAAAGCCCAGTTCCTGATGGCTTCTTTCTTTCTTCATGTTTTGTTTGTCACTTTGTAGGTTTCAGCGCTTATATTGTTTATGTTTTTAGTGTTTCTGTTCTTTTATTTAAACTATTTTTAAATTAAAAACAGCGGCCAGCTCTGCGCCCCTCAGGTCCAGAAGGACACAGAACTGCTGGAGAGAGGGTCCAGCAGCNATTCATAAATAATTATGAAGCAATTAAATACATAACCATATAAGTAGTTTATGAACAATTATTGATGTGGAACCTCCTCTGTTCCATATGTGAGAAGGACCTTCTTCCCACTGAGGGTGACAGNGGTCCAGCAGCTAGAAAAGTAATTCAAATTATTGAATTATTGAAGTTATTGTTTAAACAATTATCTAAATTACTAAAGAATTTAAATTAATACAATTTAATTATATTAAATTAATATAATTATGCTTTTTATAATCTCTATCATTGATAGAACTTACAGAATTGGTAGAATTTATAGAGCTTACAGAATTTATAGACCCACCTGGTCGTGTTCCTGTGTGACTGGGTCTAGGGGATCCTACTGTGGCAGGGGGATTGGACTGGGTGGTCTTTCGAGGTCCCTTCCAATCCCTAATGATTCTATGAGTTAGTATAATTTATAGAACTCATGGAATTTATAGAATTGATATAACTCATACAATTTATCAAATTGATATAATTGATAGAACTTACAGAATTTATCAAATTGGTAGAGTTTATAGAACTTATAAAATGTATTGAATTGGTATAATTTATAGAATTTATAGAGCTGATATAGTTTATAGAACTTACAGACTTTATAGAATGTGTATAACATATAAAACTTGCAGAATCTATAGAATTTCTAGAATGTATCATTTATACAATAATTTAAAATAATTAAAGTTATTTAAATAACTGAAGTAATTGATTTGAATATATAATTTTATAAAAATTCATAAATAATTATGAAGCAATTAAATACATAACCATATAAGTAGTTTATGAACAATTATTGATGTGGAACCTCCTCTGTTCCATATGTGAGAAGGACCTTCTTCCCACTGAGGGTGACAGAGCACTGGAAGGGGCTGCCCGGGGGGTTGTGGAGTCTCCTTCGCTGGAGATGTTTAAGACCCACCTGCATGTGTTCCTGTGTGACTGGATCTAGGGGGTCCTGCTGTGGCAGGGGGGTGGACTGGACTGGAGGTATCTTTCGAGGTCGCTTCCAGTCCCTGATGATTCTATGATTAAGAAATAATTCTTTAAATATACAATTGTATAGATGATTCATGAATAATTATGAAATAATTAAACATGTAATCACATTAATAATTCATGCATAACTCTGACACATTTCTTTAAATACATAATTCTATAGATAATCCATAAATAGTTACTAACTAGTTATTTAACTAATTCTAAGCATTATTTCATTTGAATCATTTAAAAAAGTGGTTTCAAAATAGGTAGTGAAGAAATAGTTAAATCATCGTTTGAGTAATTAAAATACTAGTTTCAGGGGTGTTTTTTTGGTTTTAAATTCCTGGCCCAGAGTGGTTTAAGAGGGTCCTGCTCCTCCAGCTGCACCCTGAGCGGTAGCCCTCAGCGCCTCACAGGATTGAGGGTCTCCTCAGCATCTCCTCGTTTCGAACGCGCTGGACGTTAAAGAACCACGGGGCAGGAAAGAGAAAGGGATCGCTGCTCCCTTGTTGTCCTCCTTCCCCGATCACCTCTGCCCCGGGATGCGGGCACCGGGCTCCCGTGAGGCAGCCCTAGCGCCGGGCGCCGCAGCCCTTCGTCCTCCTGGAAAGAGCCGGGAGTCGTCTGGGCTGCTCCGAGAGCGGCATGAAGACGCGGGGCAAAAGCATCTCTCATTTCGGGATCTAATTTTGAGAGGACGGCTGTGAAATCAGCTCTTGCTGGTGCTCTGAGTGCCACGAGCAAAGCCGAGGGGCAGAGCGCTCCCCGAACCCCCTCCCCGCCGTCCTCAGACAACGGCTCCTCGACGCTGCCTTTTTTCCCACAGCCTCGCGGAGCCCCCAGCCCCGTCTGCAGCAAGTGAAAGGGAGAGGGGTGGGATTAACGCGTAATTAAAGGGAATTTGGAAGGCTGAGATGTTGCGGAATGTTAGATCAGTAGCTGGAACAGCATGTGGTGTTCTTTAGGCAGGCTTCATTGAGCCCGCACAAAGCGGGCGAGGAGCGCTGCTGGCCCGTCTGCTCATTTATCAAACGGCCGCGCTGAACTTTCACGGCTCCACAAAAGTGGTTCGCTGCTTGCCGGGGCTCGGCTCCAGGAATGAAAGCCGGGCGACCCCGCGGCTGCGAGCCGGAGCTTCTGACGGGAGCCGCCGGTGCGAGGAAGGGGGACGGTCGGGCGTCTGCGCCCCGAAAGAGTCCCCCCAACGCGGGGAGAGAAGGGCGGATCAGGCAGAGGGAAAGGAAGTCAGTTAAAGGGGGGACCGCAGGGAACGAAACGGGAATGGATCAAACTAGAGGTGAGGAAACCGAAGGAAAGGTGACTACATCGTATTAAAAGTGAATAAATGAAACGAAAGGTGGATGAATCAAACTAAATTTAAAAAAGGTGAATAAACTAAAAAAAATGAATAAATTTTAAAAAAGGTGAATACATTAAAAAAAGG
The DNA here is from genome assembly GCA_013400115.1 of Rhinopomastus cyanomelas. Classification (NCBI taxonomy): domain Eukaryota; kingdom Metazoa; phylum Chordata; class Aves; order Bucerotiformes; family Rhinopomastidae; genus Rhinopomastus; species Rhinopomastus cyanomelas. Next base: position 146,198 of record VXBP01008047.1, read on the forward strand.
GTGAATAAAATCAATGAGAGGTGAACAAATTACTAGGTAAGATGTGTGAACGGTAGCATCTTTCTTTCTGTAGGAGCTTTGGCTCTAAAGATGTGTTCCAGAGCTTTCAGTCATCAGTCGGGATTGAATATTCATCACGGTGGTGAAGTGGTTAATGGTGGATGAAACAAACCTATGTTGTCTGGACTGTGCTATGGCAGGGCACTGGGCTGGGTGAACTTTCAGGGTCCCTTCCAATCCCTCATCTTCTGTGATTTAACCAATATTAATGTCTGTTTTCTTCTCACTGATCAATGATATCACAGAATCATTAGAGATTGGAGGGGACCTTGAAAGATCATCCAGTCCAGTCCCCCTGCCACAGCAGGATCACCTAGACCAAGTCACACAGGAACACATCCTGGTGGGTTTTAAGTGTCTCCAGAGAAGGATATTAGGAACTGGAAGGGACCTCAAAAGATCATCCAGTCCAATCGTCCAATCCCCCCACCAGAGCAGGATCCTCTAGATCCAGTTGAGCAGGAGGTAGAACCAAGCTTCTAAAGGAAACACGCTCTGCTCTGAAAGTCTTTATTTAAATTAATGATAACTAAGGTTTGAAAAAATAGGTTTGAACTTTATTTGTACAAAAAACCCCCAAATAATTCCTTTAATTCTTGTTTCCCTGAAGGTTTCTCCTGCTCCTTCTGAGGGCAGGTGTGTTTTCCTCCTTTCCTGCTCTCCCGTCCCTACAAAACGAGGTGTTTTCCCCGCGTGTCTCTAACCCCTGTTGTGTTTGTTTGCAGATCATCAGGCAGCAGTTCCCGCAGCTAACCACGAGAAGGCTCGGAACAAGAGGCCAATCCAAGTAAGCGGTGCAGGGGGTGGCTACCAGCTCACGCAGGGCTCCACCTGCCTTTGGCTTCGTGGAGTAGAAAAGTGTGAGATCAAGGGAAGATGCTCCAGCTGGAGGCTTAAAACCAAACCTTGGTGGTGGTTCTGTTGTTGTCTTTGCTTGTCTTTTGATTCGGCAGTGGTCCTGCACGTGTTGGCTAGTGAAAGCCTTTTGCTAAATGAGCGCAAAGGATCCAGAGAATGATGGGATCACAGAGTATTAGGGATTGCAAGGGACCTCGAAAGATCATCCAGTCCAGTCCCCCTGCCACAGCAGGATCCCCTAGATCCAGTCGCACAGGAACAGCCCAGGAGGGTTTGAAATGTCTCCACAGAAGGAGACTCCACAACCCCCTGGGCAGCCCCTGCCAGGGCTCTGGCACCCTCACCAAGAACAAGGTCCTTCTCACATTGATGTGGAGCCTCCTCTGCTCCAGCTCACACCCACTGCCCCTTGTCCTGTCACTGGGTGCCCCTGAGCAGAGCCTGGCTCCATCCTCCTGACACCCACCCTTCACATATTGATCCACATTCATGAGGTCACCCCTCAGGCTCCTTTTTTACAAGCCCAAGACCTCCATCTCCCTCAGCCTTTCCTACTGATTTCCAATATTATTCCCATAATTTTCTTCATCTCCACTCACTTCACACAATGGTAAAGGACATGCACACCCTGGAGTCACAGAATTGTAGGATCATGACTAGGGGGATTGGACTGGATGATCTTTCAAGGCCCCTTCCAATCCCTAATGACCTGTGATTCTGTGACTATGTCCCTATGTGACTGGATCTAGGGGATCTGGCTCTGACAGGGAGATTGGACTGGATGAACTTTGGAGGTCCCTTCCAATCCCTAATGACATGTGAGTTTGTGATTCTGTGAAGGACTGGATTTAGGGGTCCTGCTGTGGCAGGGACATTGGACCAGATGGTCTTCCAAGGTCCCTTCCAATCCGTGATGTTCTGTGATCCTCTTCCTCTCACGTATCACAGAATCCCACTGACTCCCAGATCATTAGGGGTTGGAGGGGACCTTGGAAGATCACCCAGTCCATTCCCCCTGCCGCAGCCGGATCCTCCAGACCAAGTCCGCCGGCTAAACGCCTCCTCTGTGTGTGTCAGGTACCACTACTACGGGATAGCGGTGAAGGAGAACTCCCAGTACTACGACGTGATGTACTCCAAGAAAGGAGCCGCCTGGGTCAACGAAACGGGGAAGAAAGAAGTCACCAAGCAGACAGTGGCGTATTCACCGCGATCCAAGCTGGGGACGCTGCTGCCAGAGTTTCCAAATGTCAAAGATCTAAATCTGCCAGCCAGCCTGCCAGAGGAGAAGGTAACGCTTTAGGAAGCTTTTCTCCACTCCTCTTCTTTGGGGTTTGGGCCTCCCCCCACTCTCCAACCCTGCTCTGCGTGAAAGCTTCACCACCAAATGTAAAGGCTTTAATTTAAAAGCTGAATAATGCCCCGACTTTATTTATGGGGGGACTTAATTGCTTCGTGCAGCAAGAAGAGCTAGCTTCCTTCAGAGGGGCAGCCGACTGGAGCAGCGCCGCAGCAATGCGCCTGCTTTCCACGTCACGTGGCACAGAGCGGGCGGCGTGCGAGGGCTGCCGTCGCCTACGTGACAGCTCTCGAGTCTCCAACGACACTCGATGGCAAAAGCAAAAAGCCCTTCGGTCACCTTCTTGGTGCCTTTCTTGTCCTTCTGGGCTAGAAGTTAGCAGCAGCCCAGGTGAGAAATCCAGGGGATCCCGGGCCAGAAATCCAGGGGATCCCGGGCCAGAAATCCAGAGACACTAAGAGAATCTTGGACTAGAAATCCACGGAATCCTGTCTGTGCCCAGGGCAAACGTGCTCTGCCCGCTCTTGGCCGAGCCCGCTGCTTTCCTGCTGCTGTTCACACACGCAGTATCAGCGTGAAGTGGGCAACGGCACGGGGTTATACAGCTCTTTATGTCCTACCGAGGGCCACGTTCTCATCTTTGATCTCACGGAGGCTTTTTGCTCCTCCTGCATTTGAAGAGTCCCCACTGACACAGAAAAACCCATGAACTGAAAAGGAGGACTCACTTTTAAGAGGAAAACTCATCTTAAAGCTGATCCAGCTAAACAAGACTCTGACTTCATTGCTTTTGCAATATAAGGAAACTTGGGCGTTGTTTTGTCTGCTCTACATTCTGACAGACTTAAAACCAGATTCATTAAGGTCAAATGATCCTTTGTGTGTCTCCCTGTCATTCTTCTCCAGGTTTCTACCTTCATCATGATGTACAGAACTCACTGTCAGAGGATACTAGACACTGTGATAAGAGCAAACTTTGATGAGGTACGTGTCGTTAAACTACAGCTGTCGTCTCCAACCATAAAGTAGTGACTGGTCTGAGAGCTTATCTGGAACAGGACATTCCAGCAGGAGGAGGGAGGGGATTGTCCCCCTGTGCTCAGCACTGGGGAGGCTGCACCTTGAGGACTGGGTCCAGGTTTGGGCACCTCAGGACAAGGGAGACATCGAGGTGCTGGAGCGAGGCCAGAGGAGGGTAATGGAGCTGGGGAAGAGCCTGGAGAATCAGTCTGATGTGGAGAGATTCAGAAAGTTGGGGCTGTTGAGTTTGAGGAAGAGGAGGCTGAGGGGAGACCTCATTGCTCTCTGCAACTATCTGAGAGGACCCTGCAGAGATGCTGGTGCTGGGCTCTTCTCACAGGGAATTAGTGACAGAAGCAGAGGGAAGGGCTTCAAGCTCCAACAGGGGAGGGTCAGACTGCGCATCAGGAAGAAATTCTTAATGGAGAGAGTGGTCAGGCCCTGGACTGGGCTGCCCAGGGTGGTGGTTGAGTCCCCATCCCTGGATGTGTTTAAAAGTCGCTTAGATGTGGTGTTGGGAGTTCTGTTTTAGGGGTGATCTTGTAGAGTGGGGTTGATGGCTGGACTCGATGATCACAAGGATCTTTTCCAATCTGAATGACTCTATGATTCTACTCTATGATTTTGTGATTACAAACCTGAGTCTCCCTGAGTGAGTGAGTGAGTCTCCCTGTCCGTTGGCTGCTCATCCCATTCTGTGCTGCAACAGAAGCCTGTCTACTCAAGGAGTGTGCTTGACCGTGACCCATCCACCCACCCAGTCACGGGGCTGAAACCAGCCCTGTGTCAGCAGGAGCACTGAAAGGAAGTGGTATTACGTGACATTGGATGGTTACACTGACCCAAACCTCCCCACTTCTTGTTGTGATTGCAGGTTCAAAGTTTTCTTCTGCACTTTTGGCAAGGGATGCCTCCTCACATGCTGCCTGTCCTGGGTTCTTCAACCGTAGTCAATATAGTGGGAGTTTGCGACTCCATTCTGTACAAAGCAATTTCGGGAGTTTTGATGCCAACGGTGCTACAAGCGCTACCTGACAGGTCAGTACGGCGAGCCGCACCGGCCGAACGGAGCTCGGCTGTCGATGCCGCGTGTCTTTGGCTAAGCTCTCTGAAAGGCACTTTGCTTGGTGCCACACGTTTCCTGACATCAAATCACAGCATCAATTTGAAGGACTTTTGAATATCATGTTTCTGAAGAAAAGAAGAAACCACCCAGGGAGGGCGTTGGAGGATGGGGTTTAGTGGTGCTGGTAGGGCTGAGAACAGGTTGAACTCAGAATCACAGAATCACTCTGGTTGGAGAAGATCTTTGGGATCATTGAGTCCAACCATCAAACCCTAAACCAGATCCCCCAATACCACATCATTGAATGACAGAATCATTCAGGTTTTAAAAGATCTTGGGATCATCAAGTCCAACCATCTACCCTACGTTACAACCCTAAACCACATCCCTCAACACCTCATCCAAATGATCTTTAAACCCCTCCAGAGATGGGGACTCCACCACCGCCCTGGGCAGCCTGGTCCAGTGCCCAATCACTCTCTCAGCAAAGAGCTTCTTCCTAAGATCCAATCTAAACCCATGGAAGCCCGTTCCAGTGCCTGACCACCCTTTCCACGCGAGTCCAACCCTCCCCTGTTGTAGCTTGAACCCCTTCCCTCTTGTTCTATCACTCACTGCTTGTGGGAAGAGACCAGCAACCTCTCCACAACGTTCTTTCAGGTAGTTGTAGAGAGTGACAAGGTCTCCTCTCAGCCTCCTCCAAGCATCTTTTAAACTCGATGACCTCTTGAAGGTCTCTTTCAGCCAAAGCTGTTCTGTGATTCTATGATTCCATCATCAAGGTGCTTGATTAAGGAAATCAGGTTCCTGCCAGGATCAAAAAGGAAACAAGAACAAAAACATCAGTGTTGGAAATAAGAGGGATGTGTTTTCCTCTTCCTGAAAACTCTCACAAGTTTCCTTCAGCCCCACAAGCCAGAACCCACCAGCACTTCGGCGTCATGGTGACTCGTGAGCAATGGTCCCGTTGTTCTCCCGAGCTCCGCAGAGGTTGTTGCGTGAAGCACGGAGCGGCGTTCTGAGGCGGTGATTTCTCTTTTCAGTCTGACACAGGTGATCCGGAAGTTCGCAAAGCAGCTGGATGAGTGGTTGAAAGTCGCTCTCCACGATTTACCGGAAAACCTGCGAAATATCAAATTTGAATGTAGGTATCGTCCTATTTCTCTGCTACTAACCCAGGATGTCGGTGGTGTTGGTTGGTTATAGGCTGGACACAGAGCTGCTGGAGAGAGCCCAGTGCAGAGCCACACAGATGATGGAGGGAGGGGAGCATCTCCCTGCTGAGGAGAGGCTGAGGGAGCTGGGGCTCTGGAGCTGGGAAAAAGGGAG
>VXBP01008047.1:151844-168425 GCA_013400115.1 Rhinopomastus cyanomelas
CCCTTCCAAACCCTAATGACCTGTGACTCTGTGAAGAGGAGACAAATCCAACTGAGCAGTGCTCATCTCAACTGGACATGTTCCTGTGTGATTGGATCTAGGGGATCCTGCTCTGGTAGGGGGATTGGACTGGATGATCTTTTGAGGTCTCTTCCAATCCCTAGTTCTGTGATTCTATGATTCTTTAGTGGATCCTGTTCTAGCAGGGGGATTGGACTGGATGATCTTTCAAGGTCCCTTCCAATCCCTGATNCCACGTTCCTGTGTGACTTGGTCTTGGTGATCCTATTGTGGCAGGGGGATTGGACTGGATGATCTTTTGAGGTCTCTTCCAATCCCTAGTTCTGTGATTCTATGATTCTTTAGTGGATCCTGTTCTAGCAGGGGGATTGGACTGGATGATCTTTTGAGGTCTCTTCCAATCCCTAGTTCTGTGATTCTATGATTCTTTAGTGGATCCTGTTCTAGCAGGGGGATTGGACTGGATGATCTTTTGAGGTCTCTTCCAATCCCTAGTTCTGTGATTCTATGATTCTTTAGTGGATCCTGTTCTAGCAGGGGGATTGGACTGGATGATCTTTTGAGGTCTCTTCCAATCCCTAGTTCTGTGATTCTATGATTCTTTAGTGGATCCTGTTCTAGCAGGGGGATTGGACTGGATGATCTTTTGAGGTCTCTTCCAATCCCTAGTTCTGTGATTCTATGATTCTTTAGTGGATCCTGTTCTAGCAGGGGGATTGGACTGGATGATCTTTCAAGGTCCCTTCCAATCCCTGATGCTCTGTGATTCCCCTAAGAAGTAGACGTTGTTGATGGTGAGAAGCATCAGGGCTGGACTGAGGCAAAGGGAATTATGAGGCAGCCCTTCGGGCCGGCGCCGCTTGAATGCTGCGTGAGGCCCTCGCTCAGCGAAAGAAGTGCCCGAGTTAAGAAACGCAGGAGATCAAATTACCCCGTCGCCACAGGAAAGGGCACCAGTCCTTTTCAGACGCGCTTTGTAGATGCCTGCGGAGCACATCACCTATTGATGAGGGCCGCTTTATTCCGCGGCGCTCGGCTCTTTGCCTTTCATGCGCCACTAAATTCCACACCGCAGAGTTAAAGGCAAGGGAAAAAAAAAACCCAGCCCCACAACCCCAAAAACCAATTTAGGAGAAGGATTAACTATTCTCATTGGGGTGGAAAAACGAGGTGCGTTTTTCACTGCGAACAGCTGGAACAAGTGACTTGAGGTTTCTTTGCCGGTTTGAAAGTCGCACAAAGTCAGAGCTGATTGAAGGCTTCACAGAATCACAGAACATCAGGTGTTGGAAGGGACCTCGAAAGATCATCCAGTCCAATCCCCCTGCCACAGCAGGATCCCCTACACCAAGATTTATTTTGGATCAACCAGCAAGTCTTCTTTGATTTAATCTAAGTTAAAACTCAGATGCCTCCTGCATTTTACGCCGGTCTCTGTTGCTTCCATGGTGGTTTCCTCATGCGATGGAGGTTCTTCTCCACCTCTCCTCTGCCCTGGTGAGACCCCATCTGGAGTATTGTGTCCTGTTCTGGGTCCCTCAGTTCAGGAAGGACATGGAGCTGCTGGAGGGAGTTCAGCGTAGAGCAACAAGGATGATGAAGGAAATGGAGCACCTCCCTTACAAGGAGAGGCTGAGGAGCTGGGTCTCTTGAGCTTGGAAAAAAGAAGACCAAGGGGTGACCTCATTTATGTCTATAAATATGTGAAGGGTGGGCGTCAGGAGGGTGGAGCCAGGCTCTTCTCAGTGTCACCTAGTGGTAGGACAAGGGGCAATGAGTTCTATGGAACACAGGAGGTTCCACAGAAATATCAGAAGGAACTTCTTGACAGTGAGGGTGATGGAGCCCTGGCAGGGGCTGCCTGGGGGGGTTGTGGAGATTTCTTCTCTGGAGACGTTTAAAACCCTCCTGGACACGTTCCTGTGTGACTGGATCTAGGGGATTTTGCTGAGGCAGAGGGATTGGACTAGATGATCTTTTGAGGTCCCTTCCAATCCCTAGTGTTCTGTGATTCCATGATTTTACACCGGCCTTTGTTACTTCCGCGGTAGTTTCCTCACACGATGGTGCACACAGGCAGTGGAGGTGCTGACAGGAGTATCCCCCAGCCTCGCTCATACTTACAGCACCAAAGATCTCAGCCAAAAGATGCCCAACTCAATCACTTAGAAGTTCCTTCTCCACGTATAAAAAACATCTCCATGCAAGACCTGTGTTGCTCAGAAGGAACTAAGCACAGCAGAGCTGGCCAGGATCTCCTGAGCCATCCTGCCCCCACAGCCTGTTAGTACATCGTGTACTTTCTCTTTTGGAAGCTTCGCTCAAATCCTACCTGAAGCTGATTTGGGCTGCTACCAGTGCAGTCAGAAGACTCCCCCCACAGCTCGTTAGCGTGAAGAATGAGGAACCTCCTCTACTTTCCACGCACAACGTGGCTGCCGTTATTCCGTGCCTGTTTCCTCTTGCTGCTTCCCTTCCCATGAAACAGCTCTCTCTGCTCTTCAGCCCCTTTGAGTATCGAGAGCAGAACTGCTGTGCAGGACAAGCACAAGCTCTTCCATCGTCCTGGACGTTCCGCTTGTCGTCCTACTCTTGGCAGCACCTACGAATCATCGCTCACAACACACCTCTGGGACACTGGTGGAAAGGTGTAGGTCAAGGTCCAATCCGAGTTACCTCTGGGCTGTTGGAATGAGCCTGATGTGGCCGCTGGATGCGCTTCTGTCGCTCCCGTTTTAACCTCGCGTGGCCAGAAGTGTTTTGCTGTGCGTAGCCCGCGGTGTTAACCCATCTCTCTTCTCTCCTGCAGTGTCCAGAAGATTTTCACAGATACTCCGGCGACAGACATCGTTAAACCACCTCTGCCAAGTAAACATCTCAGTTACTCCTGTCTTGCTAAAAGCCATTTTATTAACTGACTTTTCAAAGGGTTTCATGAGTTGGCAGGCTGGGCTTTGCTCGAAGAGCATGAACTCACACAGGCGGGTTGTCTCTGTTTGTTGGGACCATCTTTACAAACTAATCATCAAAAACTGCTCTTCTAGAGCAAAACCCAATGACCTCAGTAGTGTCTATAAATATGTGAAGGGTGGGTGTCAGGAGGATGGAGCCAGGCTCTGCTCAGGGGCATCTAGCGATAGGACAAGGGGCAGTGGGTGTGAGCTGGAGCAGAGGAGGTTCCACATCAATATGAGAAGGACCTTCTTCCCAGTGAGGGTGACAGAGCCCTGGTAGGGGCTGCCCAGGGGTGTTGTGGAGTCTCCTTCTCTGGAGATGTTTCAAACCCACCTGGACATGTTCCTGTGCTACTGGATCTAGGGGATCCTGCTGTGGGAGGGGAGTGGGACTGGATGATCTTTTGAGGCCCCTTCCAATCCCTAATGTTCTGTATGATGCTGTGAAAACACTTCTCATTCGTTGAAGTAGTCAAAATGACTTGGGAGTTCTCTCTGGTTAAGGGGTCTCCTAATGTTCATATCCCTGGATGGTCTTCCAAGGTCCTTTCAAATCTCTAAGGCTGTGTGATTCTGTGACCTTGGATCTTTCCCTTCCTGTCACCTCTTGCTTCCTTTTATCAGCCCCTTCTCTCACTGAGCCAAGAAGCAGATCCTATATGTGGTGCCAAAAGAACTTTAACCTTTTCATATGGCTGAATCACAGAGCATCAGGGATTGGAAGGGACCTTCAAAGATCATCCAGTCCAGTCCTCCCATCACAGAATCACACAAATTCACAGAACATCAGGGATTGGAAGTGACCTCAAAAGTTCATCTAGTCCAATCCTCCTACCAGAGCAGGATCTCCTAGATCCAGTTGCACAGGAACATGTCCAAGCAGGTTTGAAACATCTCCAGAGAAGGAGACTCCACAACCCCCCTGGGCAGCCCCTGCCAGTGCTGAGGGAAAAATGGGAGTCCTCATATTTTTGGGAGGGGGTGCAAACCTGAGTGAGGTCGGGTTGGTTTGGGTTTGAGTTTTGCTGTTGATTTTCAATCATGAAAATAAAGAGCTGTTAGAGATTGAGGAGTCTAGCCACAGCCCCACCAGACTGGGGTGGCTTATTGAGCCTTGTGGTGGATGCTGGTGCAGCAGGGGGATTGGACTGGATGATCTTTTGAGGTCCCTTCCAATCCCTAGTGACCTGTGATGCCAGGATTCGGTGGACATATTCCTATGCCACTGGATCTAGGAGATCCTGCTGTGGCAGGAGGACTGGACTTGATGGTCTTTTAAGGTCCCTTCCAATCCCTCATGCTCTGTGAGTCTGTGCAAACCCTCCTAGTTCACTGAAGTAGCCAAAATGACTTGGGGGTTCTCTCTGGTTAGAGGGCCTCACAATGTCCATAAGACACCAAGCTGGTGGGATGGGGCTCTGTGAAGAGAACCATCGTAGCCACCCGAGCTGAGGAAGCGTAAGAGGGGGAAAAGCCTATTTATGAACCAAAAAGAAACCGTGAACTAATGCCTAGTCTGGATCGGGTTGCAGGCGTCAAGAACGGTCATCCACAGCGCAGACATCACGTTTCAAATGCTGGAGGACTGGAGGAACGTGGATCTGAACAGCATTACCAAACAAACCCTCTACACCATGGAGGACTCGCGGGAGGAGCACAGGAAGCTCATCATACAGTGTAAGAGCCGAACCCTCAAGTCAAGCCTGTTGGACTTGGTTCCCTGCCAGAACTAAAGCTCCTCTGCTATTGCAGCCGTTAGTTTGCTTGGAGTCGTAAGATAAGCGTAGAGGCACCTACCAAACGTAAGGCAAAGCCTTGCCGAGGTCTTCTGTGGGCTTTTGAGGCACAGATCTGGATGCTCTTCCATTAATGATCCTGGCTGGGATCAGGAGTAGCTGGTCAGCAGGAGAAGGGAAGTTCTGGTGCCCTTGTACTTGGCCCCTGAGTACTGGGGGTCAGTTCTGAGCCCCTCATGATAGGAAGGACATTGAGATGCTGGAAGTTGGCAAGAGTAGAGCTACCCACCTCATGAGGGGTTTAGAGAACCAGTGATATGAGGAGAGGCTGAGGGAGCTGGGCAGGGTTAGTTTGGAGAAGAGGACCTCATTGCCCTCTACAGCTACCTGAAAGGAGGTTGTGAAGAGATGGGTGCTGGCCTCTTCTCCTTAGTAACTAATGACAGACCCAGGGGCAATGGTCTGAAGTTGAGGCAGGGGAGGTTTGCGCTGGATTTAGGAAGAAATTCCTTACAGAAGAAGTGGTTGGGCACTGGAAGGGCCTTCCCAGGGAGCAGACTGAGTATCCCTGGAGGGGTTTAAGAACCGTGTAGCCGTGGTGCTTCACACCCTGCTCCAGTGGCAGCATGGAGGGGGTTCGTATGTGTCTGTTGATCCATCAGGTATTTAGGGTTTTTTTGTCATGGGTCTGGTTGGACTTGGTGATCTGGGAGGTCCTTTCTGACCATGCAGATCCAGCTGTGATGGGGGGATTGGACTTGATGATCTCTCAAGGTCCCTTCCAACACCCAGTGACCTGTGATTCTGTGGCCATGTTCCTCTTGTGACTGGATCTAGGGGATCCAACTGTGATGGAGGGATTGGACTTGATGATCTCTCAAGGTCCCTTCCAGTTCCTAATGTTCTGTGATTCTGTGATCTTCGGGGTCTTTTTTTCTGACTAAGGAAGTTCATTTGGTCGGCACCAGCAAAGATGTCTCTGCTACAGCTGAGCACCCGATTATACCAACCGCGGAGCGCTCATGGTTTGGTGACTGGTTTCTCTTTCCTTCCAGCTGGAACCCAAGTGCTAACGTAACCTGTTCTTCCTTTGCCCTCCAGTGTATCAGGAGTTTGACCACCTTCTGGAGGAGCAGTCCCCCATCGAGTCCTACATCGAGTGGCTGGATTCCATGGTGGACAGATGTGTTGTAAAGGTTGGTAAGCAGGAGCAAGCAGCTGAGACACTGATGTGTGAGCTCTACTCGGGCCGTCGATTTTCAGGTGGGACCCCAATAACCACGAAGCCAGGGGTTGGTGATAAGTGACAGCAAAGCAGCAGTGGGCAAAGTCTTTCCAGTTTCCAAGCTCAGCATGAGAACTGCTCACCCTCGGGGTTCTGCTGTCGCCTACTCTATCCCAAGAATGAAACTGGGTTGAGGTTTCCAGTGAGGTCAGTATTTGAGAGGGATGGAGATGAATTCAGAGAGACCCTGATCACCCAGCACAGACAAAAACTATCCTCCAGTCTGATTTTTTTTTTTAACATTTGAATATAAATTGTGTAATTAATTCATTCACCTACGCTCAAGGCCAAGTTGGATGTGGCTCTGGGCAGCTTCCCCATGAGGGAGATGCTCCATTTCCTTCGTCATTCCTGTGGCTCTACACTGGGCTCTCTCCAGCAGCTCTGTGTCCTTCTGGAACTGAGGGGCCCAGAGCTGGACACAAGATTCCAGATGTGGTCTCAGCAGGGCAGAGTAGAGGGGGAGCAGAACCTCTCTCCATCTGCTAACCACCCCTCTTCTGATCCACCCCAGGATGCCGTTGGCCTTCTTGACTACAACTAGATGATCTTTGAGAGCCCTTCCAACCCAAGTCAATCTGTGATTCAAACATAAGGATCAGCTAATTGGATGAACCTGATTCTTTAACTCACATCTAACTACAGTGACCTGTTGAAGGGTTGAGGCTGTGAATTCCTGAACATAAAGACATGAAGGAACAACAAACTGAAAAGAAGAGAGTAAAGGAAGAGTAAACTGAAATTGAATCAGGAATTACCTGCATAGATTGATCCTTCTTGATTCGAAATGTTTTCCTAGACTACGATGGTTGGACTCAATGATCCCAAGGGTCTTTTCCAACCTAAGGTGACCTTATTGTGGCCTTCCAGTATCTGAAGGGGGCTACAAAAAGGTTGGGGGAGGGGATTTTTAGGCTGTCAGGTAGCGACAGGACTAGGGGGAATGGAGCAAAGCTGGAGATGGGTACATTGCGAGTGGATGTGAGGAGGAAGTTCTTCACCGTGAGAGTGGTGAGAGCCTGGAATGGGTTGGCCAGGGAGGTGGTGGAGGAGGCTCCATCCTTGGAGGTTTTTAAGGCCAGGCTGGATGAGGCTCTGGCCAGCCTGGTCTAGGGTGGGGTGTTGGGACTGGATGATCCTGTGGTCCCTTCTAACCCTGAGTGACTGTGTGACTTGGTCTGGGTGATCCTGCTGTGGCAGGAGGATTGGACTGGATGATCTTTCGAGGTTTCTTCCAATCCCTAATGATTCTATGAAGCAAGAATTAATGCGTCTGCAATTAGGTTAAGATGAAGATCAGAGCACTTTTTGGGCAATTGTTCCACAGTTTATAAAGGAAATTGAGTCTTGGTGTTGGATTTCCTCTCTCTGAAGGTTGGATATGGTTGCCGGGTGGCTTTGTGTGTGGGTTTGGGTCTTGGGGTTTGGTTTGGGTGGTGGTGTTTGTGTTTGTTTAGTATATTTTAAAGTCAAGATAGCAGTCAAGAGTATCAAATAAGAAAGCAGGTGTCTGGGTGATTCAGGAAGTGGAAATACACGTCTCTCCATGTCAGACTTATCTGTTTCCTTGCAGGTAGCTGCCAAGAGACAAGGCTCTTTGAAGAAAGTAGCACAGCAGTTCCTCCTGATGTGGTCCTGCTTCGGCACGCGGGTGATTCGGGACATGACTTTGCACAGTGCACCCAGCTTTGGTACTTTGATTTTGTTGTCGTCATGGCGTGTCACACTCCAAAGCGCCAGTGTCCTGGCTTGTGTCATGTGAAGTCTAAATACAGACAGGATAGGAGGAAATGGCCTGAAGTTGTGTCAGGGGAGGTTTAGGTTGGATCTTTGGAAGAAGCTCTTTGAAGCGTTTTCAAGTAGTCTCTGTGAGAGGAGCATGTTTTGTGCCCTCTTGTTCTCTCAGAGTTCAGCTAGAGCAGCAAAACAAGACTTCTTGAACTTAAAAACATGTTGCTTCTACACAGAGAAGGAGACTCCTAGTTCTCTTTCTACAGAGGAGGGACATAAATCCAAGGGTGATAAAAATCTGTAAGGGCAGGATGTCCTGTGATGCATTAAGTGTTGGACTAGATGATCCTTGAGGTCACTTCCCACCTCTACAAACAAGGAGAGAAAGGAGTTGGCTGGTCCTCAGCTTTTCTCCCACCTCTTGTACCTTGAGGAAGAGAGAGACTTCAGTGTCAGCTGCATGTGGAGGCTGTTCCTGCTCGGTGCTGTTTGAGCTGAACGCCGTGAGCAGCGGTTTGATGGGTGGATGGAGATGGTTAACGGCCTTTTTGTTTGTTCACTTTGTCACCAGGGTCTTTTCACCTGATTCATTTGATGTTCGATGACTATGTGTTGTACCTGCTAGAGTCGCTCCACTGTCAGGAGAGAGCCAACGAGCTAATGAGGGCAATGAAAGGAGAAGGAAGCACAGGTGAGTTTGTTCTCTTAGTCATCCTTTAGGGCTGGCTGGGTGTCTTCCCACTGGATTCATGGCTTTCATGTTAGGAATCTGGTGGAAAGTGGTTTCCATCTTCATCATGATTTGAAGTCATGAGAAGGAATTGCCCCTGGTGCCTCATTCATGTCCCTGGTGCCCACTCAGGCACTGGGATGGGCTGTCTAGGGTGGTGGTTGAGTCCCCATCCCTGGATGAGTGTAAAAGTCACTTAGATGTGGTGTTGGGGGGGTCTGGTTTAGGGTTTAACTTGTAGAGAAGGGCTGATGGTTGGACTCGATGATCCCAGGGGTCTTGTCCAGCCAGAGTGATTCTGTGATTCAGTGATGCAGTGTTGGGGGATCTGGTTTAAGGGTGAACTTGTAGAGTAGGGTCAATAGTTGGACTCAATTATCCCAGGGGTCTTTTCCAACCTGAATGTTTCTGTGTTTCCTTGGGAGTCTGATCCTAAGCCCACACTTGGTGCTTCAGTACGAGAGGCTTGTACTGAGCCTTTTTGCTCTGTCTAAGCCACCATTGCCTTCAGTGAACCCAGTGTTGATTCTCTCTCACCCTGGTTTAGCACTGAATAAATTCACTGATATTTATGGGTTTTATCAGTCTAAATAAGAGGAGGAGATGGGAGATGTGAGCAAAGGTAAAACCCAAAGGTGGTCCTGCTCTGGCAGGGTGATTGGACTAGATGATCTTTCCAGGTCCCTTCCAGTCCCTAATGTTCCGTGATTCTTTGATTCTGCTCCAGCAGTGGGATTGGACTGGATGACCTTTCGAGGTTCTTTCCAATCCCTAATGATTCCATGCTTCAGTGCTTACTGTAGGATCTTCTGCGTGCTGAAGGAATTGCTTTAAATCCATTGCCCTGCTGTAGCCTCTTGGGTTTTTGACGTTCCAACTGCTTATCTCTGTCTCCTGTAGCAGCTCCAGCTGCCACCCTCTTTAACCAACGGTCATGGACGAAAGCCGTTGGAGACCCCTACACCCTGGGGTCTACATCAGTCTCTAGATCCTGACTCAGAGGGTCATCTGGCTTTAGGTGTCTGGCAGCACACTGCAGGAGTACAACCTTAACCTGGCAATGAACAAGTTTCCTACGAACCCAACAGGGAAGCCAGCAGCTTCCTTTGCAAAGTCTTACGAAGGAAGGTCCAGCGATGGCCGTGATGCCAAATGTTAGAGCAGCGGCTCCTCCAGAGCTCTGTTATTTCTGCTTTCTCAGTGCTCTTTGACTCTCCACGTAACCATGTTTGGTGGTTTTGCTCTTGTCTTGCAGCAGAGCTACGAGAAGAGATCATTCTGAGTGAACCAGCTCCTCCAACTCCCTCCCCGGTACCGTTCTCCCCGGCTAAGTCGGCCACCTCGGTGGAAGTGCCCTCTGCCCCTTCACCTGTCAGCAATCAGTCCCCAGAGTACGGGGTCATAGCAGCTACAACAGGTAGGTGGGTTGATGGCAGCTGGATCTGCTTGCAGATGGCTTTTGCACTTGGTCACCTGAAACTGAGACTGTACCAGTGTGGATTAGGGACTGACCTGTTGGAGAAAGGGACCTGGGGGTCCTGTTGGCCAGCAGGATGGCCATGAGCCAGCAGTGTGCTCTTGTGGCCAAGAGGGCCAACAGCATCCTGGGGTGGATCAGAAGAGGGGTGGTTAGCAGATGGAGAGAGGTTCTTCTCCCCCTCTACTCTGCCCTGGTGAGACCACATCTGGAGTGTTGTGTCCAGTTCTGGGCCTCAGTTCCAAAAAGGACACAGAGCAGCTGGAGGGAGTCCAGTGCAGAGCAACGAGGATGATGAAGGGAGTGGAGCACCTCCCTGCTGAGGAAAGGCTGAGGGAGCTGGGGCTCTTGAGCTTGGAGAAGAGAAGACTGAGGAATGAACTAATTAATGTCTATAAGTATGTAAGGGTGGGTGTCAGGAGGATGGAGCCAGGCTCTGCTCAGTGTCACCTAGTGATAGGACAAGGGGCAGTGGGTGTGAGCTGGAACACAGGAGGTTCCACATCAATGTGAGAAGGACCTTCTTCCAGTGAGGGTGACAGAGCCCTGGCAGGGGCTGCCCAGGGGGTTGTGGAGTCTCCTTCTCTGGAGATGTTTCAAACCCACCTGGCCATGTTCCTGTGCGACTGGATGTAGGGGATCCTGCTCGGGGGGGGGGAATTGGACTGGGTGACCTTTCAAGGTCCCTCCCAGTCCCTAATTTCCATGATTCTCTGACTCTGAATGAAGTAAATATAAAACTCTACAAGTGCTTTGTGGATCTTGAAAACTAGTGTCCCATCGGATACCACTGGCACTCTGTCCCCGAGTTTAAAGCATCATTAACTCTTTCTTGCCTGCGGCTTTAGCAATAAAAGTTAATTATTAGACTCTTGCTTTAACCTCTTTGCCTTTGGCCAACAGTCGGCACAAAGCTGGTAGGTTCAGCTGTAATTCCGTGACACCGGGCAGAAGAGAGGTGGATCCTGCGCAGGGTGTTCCCTTGCAGGACATCTGGCGTGGCTCCGCTAACTTCTTCTGTAAGACTTTTGTTCCTCGACGTTTAAGAGGATAATCAGTCTCCATCCTTTCCAAGTCACAAAGGGGAGATTAATGATTGCTCAAACGGCGACAATATCGCAATAAAAGCGGTCGCTCTACGGCCGACTGCGCAATTCGCCCGACAAGCCCCTCTTACACAGGGGCTGGGTCTTCTGAGCTTGGAAAATTACTCCTTTGCCAACGCAGTGGGTTTTAGACAACCCAGAACCAACTCTGAGCTGTAAGTAGTTTCTAACGTCTTAGTGAACTAACTGATGCTGTTTATTGTTCTGTTTGAGGAAATGTCCTTGTGATGCTTCAGCCCTTGAGGTCACTGTTCTTCCAAGTCTAGGCTAGTTGAACCATAGATTCATTCAGGTTGGAAAAGACCCTCGGGATCACCAAGTCCAACCATCAGCCCTACTCTGCCAGTTCACCCCTAAACCAGATCCCCCAACACTATGTCTATGTGACTTTTCAACACATCCAGGGATGGAGACTCAACCACCGCCCTGGGCAGCCCAGTCCAGGGCCTGACCACTCTCTCTGGGAAGTTCTTCCTGATGGCCAATCAGGAGCTATTTGTACCACCTCTCAGGAACAGCTGAGGGATCTGGGGCTGTTCAGCCTGGAGAAGAGGAGATGGAGGGGAGACCTTCTTGCTCTCCACAACTACTTGAAAGGAGGGTGTAGAGAGGTGGGGGTTTGTCTGTTCTCCCCAGTAGCCAGTGCTAGCATGAGGGGAAAAGGCCTGAAGCTGCCCCAGGGGAGGTTCAGGTTGGCTGTCAGGAGGAATTTCTCTCCTGAAAGAGCTGCCAGGCACTGGAGCAGTTGCCCAGAGGAGGAGGAGGTTGAGTCCCCATCCCTGGAGGTGCTGAAGAGAAGGGCAGCTGCTATGTTGGGGGACAGGGTTTAGTGGTGCTGACAGAGCTGGGTAAAGGTTGGACTCTATGATCTTGAAGGTCTCTTCTAGCCAAAAATGTCCTGTGATTCTAAGACAATCTAATAACCTAACAGCAGAAAGGGTGTCCACCTCCACACTTCTGATGGCTTGAGGTTGAGATTGAGAGTGCTGCTTACGATCAGACGTAACACACAGTCCTATGAGCATCTTGCTTGTACCTGGGTGGCTATTTACTCCAGCAAAAAGCAAATACAAAACCCATCACCATGAAGCAACTTTTCATAGAATCATTGGGGATTGGAAGGGACCTTGAGAAATCATCCAGTCCAATCCCCCTGCCACAGCAGGATCACCCAGACCAAGTCACACAGGAACACATCCAGGAGGGTCTGAAACTTCTCCAGGGAAGGAGACTCCACAGCCCTCCCTCAAAGTCAGTCTTTTCTTTGTAGAAAGAGAAAAGTAAAGGGACCAATGATGAATGAACTTCCCAATTTCAATCAAACCCTGCGTGCTCAGAGCACACAGCAGGGCAAAACGTTGCTCAATCGCTATTGTTTCTGCTTATTTCAGGCAGAAGTTCAGTTGGGTTCAGTCATATCTAGTGGAGACTTCATCTCCTGGGGTTGAGTTCAGGATGTGGTGTTGAGGGATCTGGTTTAGGGGTGAACTTGTAGATTAGGGTTGATGGTTGGACTCGATGTGGTGGTGGTGGGAGAAGCTGCTCTTCATGGAGACTGTTTTCCAGCCCTCTCCCCAGCCTCGTTGCCCTCCTCTGGACGCACTCCAGTCCACAGAAGCCCTCTCATCTAAGGAGTCTTCTCACAGGCAGCACGTGGGAAAAATCTGCTGTCACAGAGCAACTCATCTTCCTCAAGATAAGACAGTAGTATCATAGAAAGGCTCTGGTTGGAAGGGACCTCAGAGATCAGCTGATCCAACCTCCCTGCCACGAGCAGTGATGCCTCTTGGCGAGAGCAGGGGACCAGAATCTTTCACCAAAATACTCTGCAGAGAAGTCATCGTTATCTTCAGAACACTTTTGCCCTTGTTTTCAAGTGAAGATGTTTGATGACCACAACTACCAGAAGGGAGGAGAGGCTGAGGGAGCTGGGGCTGGTCAGCCTAGACAGGAGGAGGCTGAGGGGAGACCTCACTGCTCTCTACAACTACCTGAAGGGGGGTTAGAGTGAGGTGTGGGTTGGCTCCTTGTCCCTAGGGACTAGCCATAGCACAAAAGTGACCTCATGAATGTCTATAAATATGTGAAGGGTGGGCATCAGGAGGATGGAGCCAGGCTCTGCTCAGTGGGATCCAGTGATAGGGCAAGGGGCACCAGGAGTGAGCTGGAACAGAGGAGGTTCCATATAAATAACAAAAGGACCTTCTTCCCCTGAGGGTGAGAGAGCCCTGGAAGGGGCTGCCCGAGGGGTTGTGGAGTCTCCTTCTCTGGAGACGTTTCAAACCCACCAGGGCATGTTCCTGTGTGACTGGATCTAGGTGATCCTGCTGTGGCAGGGGGATTGGAGTGGATGATCTTCGAAGTCCCTTCCAGTCCCTGATGCTCTGTGATTCTGTGAAATGGGGTCAGGTTGTGCCAGGGGAGGTTCAGGTTGGATCTTAGGAAGGACTTCTTCACAGAATGAGTGGGGAGGCTTTGAACAGGCTGCCCAAGGAGGGAGTGGAGGCATCATCCTTGGAGGGGCTCAGGGAACAGGCAGACATGGTGTTTCAAGTGATGGTGTAGCTATTAGGGGTTCAAGCTGGGAGTACCTCGTGAGGCTGAGAATGCCTTCGTTCGCATCCAGAAGGAGACATTTCCCATTTCAAAACAAAATGTGTCTGACTTTGCCAAACGGAGTCACACATGGGAAGAAGATTGTGTGCGTCGGTGACAGGCTTCTCGTTCCTCAAAGCACTGCTGGGCCACTCACTTCAAGGAAGAGATGGAGGGGCTTCACTGGGTCCAGAGGAGCAACAAGGCTGGGGAAGGGACTGGAGAGAAAGGCTGATGGGGAGAGGCTGAGGGAGCTGGGGGTGTTTAACCTGGAGGAGACTCAGGGGGGACCTTCTCCCTCTCTACAGCTCCCTGCAGGGAGGTTGGAGTCAGGTGGGGATCAGGCTCTTCTCCCAGGCAGCCAGCACCAGGATGAGAGAGCAGGGCCTGAAACTGCCAGGGGAGGGTCAGGTTGGATGTCAGGAAGCCCTTCCTCATGGAAAGGGTGATCAGAGCTTGGACTGGACTGCCCAGGGCAGTGGTGGAGTCACCATCCCTGGAGGTGTTGAAGGGCAGCTTGGCTGTGGCCCTCAGTGCCCTGGTGTGGCTGCTGTGGTGGTGCCAGGTCCTGGTCTGGCTGAGCTCAGAGGGTTTCTCCAGCCTCAGTACCTCTGTGGTTCTGTGATGCAGACCTGGCATTCCAGGAGCATGAAAGAGATTGTAAGTCCTAGAATCTACACTGAATAAAAAGGATAAAGCACCTCCTGCAATTCCTTTCAGCTACTGAAAGAGAGGAAAGAGCATCCAGAGACCCCCAGACTAGTGTCCTCATTGGGTTAACTCAGTGCTCTGGTCCTCATTTGCGGGGTGATCTCAGCCCACATGGTCATGACCTCCAGCAAGAGCTGTGTTAGGCTGGAACAATGGATGTGTCAGCCTCCTGCGTGAAGGGGTGTGCGCGACCGACAAAGGTTTCTCAGCAGCTGGCTCGTGACTCTGGAGCTCCTGCCTGGAAGGCATCAGGATGATTAAACATCTCAGCACCTTCCCAGCAAAATGGAAAACCCCACTTCTTGGCTTTGCTCAGACAAATGAAGTCCAGTCCCTGCTGCCTCGGAGGAAGAGTGAGATGTTCTTTGCAGGAAGAAAACAGCCAGGCTATTTCTGTCGGTGTGTTTTTTAAGATGTGGAGATCCACCAGCGCGTAGCCGTGACAAAGGCTGGTACCTAGCTGGGTGGAAGAGTCCCAAACAGCAGGGCTCGAGACATTTGCTTGGCTGAACCCCATCTTTTCTAATCCTTCATTGTTCTAATCACAGTTTCTGCCTCAGACCAGGCTCAGAGCTCAATGAGCCAGCATGGAATCACTAGTCATTAGGGACTGGAAGGGACCTCAAACAACCATAATGTTCAGTCCCCCTGCCACAGCAGGATCCCCTAGATCCAGTCGCACAGGAACACATCCAGGTGGGTTGGAAATGTCTCCAGGGAAGGAGACTCCACAGCCCCACTGGGCAGTGTGTTCCAGTGCTCCATCACCCTCACCACGAAGTTCCTTCTGATACTTGTGTGGAACCTCCTCTGCTCCAGCTCACACCCACTGCCCCCTGTCCTGTCACTAGATGCCCCTGAGCAGAGCCTGGCTCCATCCTCCTGACACCCACCCTTCACATATTTATAGACACTAACGAGGTCACCCCTCAGTCTCCTCTTCTCCAACATGCAAGAGAGATGCTGCTCCCATGTTCCCATCACCAGTGCCTGTTGGGTGGCTTTCCTGTAGCCATCTCAACACCTCTGGGAACAACAGGCCATGCCAGGTGTGTTCCTTTAACTCTTTGTTTGCCTGCAGGAGCTATGCAGTCCTACACGTGGTCACTCACCTACACCGTGACAACAGCCGCCGGGTCTCCTGCTGAAAATCCCCAACAGCTGCCCTGCATGAGAAGTCCACACGTGCCGTCATCGTCTGTCACCCACCGGATACCTGTTTATCCCCACAGAGAAGAACACGGGTAAGTTCCTTCTGGATGACTTCAAAAGTCACTTAGATGTGGTGTTGGGGGTGACCTTGTAGAGTAGGGTTGATGGTTGGACTCGATGATCCTAGCGGTCCTTTCCAACCTGAAGAATTCTATAATTCCCAGTGTCCTGGGGGGTTTTGCTGAGTTTTGTATTAACTAATCCTTGGGGTTTTGTCTGAAACCCAGGGAGATCTGTTTGTTCATGTAGTGAGTCTGTGATGCAAAGAGGCTGGTGTCACTGTTCTCAGTTTGATTCTCTAACTCAGTTTTATAACCTCAGTTAATTCTGTGTAAAAGTGCAGAAGCCTGGAGAATGTCTTCTAAAAGAGAAGGCTTCCATAGATTTGTTCTCTGGATCCTGTTTTCCTGTGTCTCAAAGGCTAGATGTGCCCAAAGAATGGCCCTGCAGTAGCAAGCCTCACGATGGGTGATGGTTCTTCTCCGCTCAGCACTGCTGAGATCACATCTGGAGCACTGGATCCAGCTGTGTGCTCCCCAGGATGAAGCAGACCCAGGGTTATGGTCTGATGCTGGGCTTGCTGGCACTGACCTGGGTGGCAGGAGATGTGTCCCTGTCCACTCCCTGAGCTCTGCAGGTTTGCGGTGTCTCCAGCAGCCTTCGTGCCAGTCTCTGGTCCTGGCTGCAGGCTGGGGAGGGCTGATGGTCCTCCTGCACCGTTCCGATCCCTCTTTTTATCACAGAACATTGGGGGCTGGAAGGGACCTCAAAAGATTATCCAGTCCAATCCCCCTGCCACAGCAGGATCAC
The DNA here is from genome assembly GCA_013400115.1 of Rhinopomastus cyanomelas. Lineage (NCBI taxonomy): Eukaryota > Metazoa > Chordata > Aves > Bucerotiformes > Rhinopomastidae > Rhinopomastus > Rhinopomastus cyanomelas. The sequence goes on from VXBP01008047.1 coordinate 168,213, forward strand.
CCAGACCAAGTCACACAGGAGCCCTGCTGCCAGGGGTGTTTTTCTTCCCCCCACCCTAAAACGGTCTGGGGGACTTTGTTCTCAGGGTGTCACACAGAGCCCTGGCCAGTCACCCCTTGAGAGAGATGGCAGCTCCCCGTGTTCTCAGGGCTGCAGCAGAGCTGTGCAGATGGATGGGCAGAGCTGCGGGGCTGCACAGGGCTGGTCTCTCCC
>VXBP01008047.1:168846-193295 GCA_013400115.1 Rhinopomastus cyanomelas
ATGAAGTGGAGCACCTCCCTTAGAGGAGAGGCTGAGGGAGCTGGATGTCTGGAGCTTGGAGGAGACTGAGGGATGACCTCATTAATGTCTATAAATATGTAAGGGTGGGTGTCATGAGGATGGAGCCAGGCTCTTCTCTAATAGTGTCATCTAGTGATAGGACAAGGGGCAGTGGGTGTGAGATGGAACAGAGGAGGTTCCACATCAATATGAGAAAGAACTTTTTCCCAGTGAGGGTGACAGAGCACTGGAACAGGCTGCCCAGGGAGGTTGTGGAGATGTTTAAGACCTGCCTGGATGTGTTCCTGTGTGACTTGGTCTGGGTGATCCTGCTGTGGCAGGGGATTTGGACTGGATGATCTTTGGAGGTCCCTTCCAATTGCTAATGATTCCATGATTCTACAATCACTCTCCTAAACAAAAGTGCAGCTGTATCTCTCCAAAGTTATGGACTTACTGGTGCCAGGACAATTACTCTCAGCACTAAGTAGGGTCTCTGAATGGATTTCAGGTACACGGGAAGCTACAACTACGGCAGCTACAGCAACCAGCACCCCCACCCAATGCAGAGTCAGTACCCGTCCCTACCGCACGACACTGCTATTTCTGGGCCGCTCCACTACTCAGCCTATCACCGAAGCTCTTCTCAGGTGAGTTGGATTTATGACTGGGCAACGCTTGCTTTGACATGTGAGGTGTAACTGTGATTTTCAGCTCTTCTTGCTGTTTGATCCCTCTGGATAGAGAAGCTGTCCCCAGAGTACTCGCCGGTCAGAGAATCAATCAGGGATTGGAAGGGACCTTGAAAGATCATCCAGTCCAATCCCCTGCCAGAGCAGGATCATTCTTTTGCCTGAAGTAGCTTTGGATTGCACTGACCTCTAAAAGCCAGCAGTGGTGACCCCATGGATGTTGATCAATATGTGAAGGGTGGGTGTCAAGAGGATGCAGCCAGGCTCTGCTCAGGGGCACCCAGTGACAGGACAAGGGGCAGTGGGTGTGAGCTGGAGCAGAGGAGGTTCCACATCAGTGTGAGAAGGAACTTCTTCATGGTGAGGGTGACAGAGCCCTGGAAGGGGCTGTCCTTGACAGTCCAGTCCAGGATCTGATCACCCTTTCCCTGAGGAAGGGCTTCCTAACATCCAACCTGACCCTCCCCTGGGGCAGCTTCAGGCCCTGCCCTCTCATCCTGGCCCTAGTTGCCTGGGAGAAGAGCCTGAAGAAGGGAGGTGTTGAGATGAGGGCTGGATTTGATGATCCTGGAGGTGCTTTACAGCCATGATGATTCTATGATGAATTCCTATGTGTCCTGCTTCAGACTCCAATGTCCTGCTCAAGCAGTGGGGTTGGACTTGATGACCTCTGGAGGTCCCTTCCATCCCGTAATGATCTGTGTCTGCAACTCCCACCTCACTGCAACCTCTCTTCAGGTAGTTGTGCACAGAGAGAAAGTCCCCCCTTGAGCATCCTCTTCTCCAGGCTAAAAGCTCTTAGAATTACAGAATCATTAGGGATTGGAAGGGACCTTGAAAGATCATCCAGTCCAATCCCCCTACTGGAGCAGGACCACCTTGCTGTAGGACTCATGACATCGTAAAATCAAAGCAGAGGAAAGCAAACCTGCAATGAATTTATAAACTAGTAGAGGAAACCAGCGGAGACACAATGCGCGTGGCTCCGGGAGTATGGTCAGTCAAGAAGACAAGGCCCTGACCATAACTGTTGAAAAGAAGCCTTTGTTATCATCCCCATTCAGTCCAAATATAGAGCTCTGGCTCAGCTCGTGCTGTTCAGGACTGAGCCTAGGGATTCATTCCTACCATAAAATTCTAGGGTGGGAGGTCAGTTCTTCTCTACAAACATGGTATCGGGGGTGCCCTTGTATCACAGAGCATTAGGGATTGGAAGGGACCTTGAAGGATCATTTAATCCACCTGCCTGCCACAACAGGATCCCACAGATCCAGTCACAAACACGTGTCTGAGCCACAACAGGGTGGGTTACAGGGGGCACTTGTAGGCTTCCGCTATACCTTACTGTTGTGGTCTCAAAGGACACCATGTCCAACCTCTCCATGTGGAAGAGAGCAACGTACTCCAGCTGTTACTCAGTTCTGGAGCCCCCAGCACACGAAGGATGCAGACAGGCTGGAGCGTGTCCAGAGGAGGGGCCACGGCAATGATCAGGGGATGGAGCATCTCTGAGGCTGAACAGTTGGGGCTGTTCAGCCTGGAGGAAAGAAGGTTCTAGGGTAGACCTTCTGTTGACCTTCCAGTACCTGAGGGGGGCTACATGAAGGCAGAGAATCATAGAATCATTAGGGATTGGAGGGGACCTGGAAAGATCATCCAGTCCAATCCCCCTGCCACAGCAGGGTCACCCAGACCAAGTCACACAGTCAGTCAGGGTTAGAAAGGACCACAGGATCATCCCGTTCCAACTCCCCTGCCATGGGCAGGGACACCCCACCCTAGACCAGGCTGGCCAGAGCCTATCCTGGTCCCTGGGGTTGCCCTTTCCCAGATGCCAGACTCTGCACTGGGCCCGTTACAGTTCGTTCTGACCCGTACCCATCGCAAACACCATAAGAGGAGAAGTTCTTGCTCCCCCAGCACATCCACCCTACAGACTCATGAGTACCCCAGGGCAGGAAGAAGAGCTCACCCTTCCCAATACCCTCTCTGTCATCAAGCAGCGAGCAAGGACAGAAGGAGAACATCACTGCTGTGGTCCCACCCGTGGAACAAGGGTCATTGTTCCCGGCTGCACGGGATTGTTAGAGCGTCATTCAAGAAACTAGGAGAGAGGAAACAGATGTCTTCTTCTTGCATAATTACAGATAGCATTTTCTTAAGGCTCCAAATGTCACTCTCAAATGTACAACAAGCACTTAGTATTGAGGCTGGAGAAGCCCTCTAAGCTCATCCAGACCAGACCAGGAGCTGACACCACCACAGCAGCCAGATCAGGGCACTCAGGGCCACAGCCAGGCTGGCCTCCAACACCTCCAGGGATGGCAGCTCCACCACTGCCCTGGGCAGTCCAGTCCAGGCTCTGATCACCCTTTCCATGAGGAAGGGCTTCCTGACATCCAGCCCAACCCTCCCCTGGGAGCTACTGTCATCAGTATCATTTTCAGGACAGCAGAGCCATCTGAAAGATCTTCTCTCCCTTGTGCAAACTTCAGCTGCAGTGGAATTATGGTCATTACTGAGGCTGGAATAGACCTCTGAGATCATCAAGTCCAAGCTCCTGGTATTCAAAAAGCTTCAATTTGTGGAGAAAAGGATCAAATTAGGGGCTGTAAACACGCAGTCATTGGATTACGAAATGTTTTAAATGCTTTAAGCGTATTTTAATGAAGTTAATTTATAGCCAGTTCTTCACGATCGCTGCGCTTTCTGCTCTGAGCTATTTCACAGAATCACAGATCCATTCAGGTTGGAAAAGACTCCCAGGATCATTGAGTCCAACCATCAGCCTTACTCTACATGGTCACCCCTAAACGAGATCCCCCAATACTACCTCTAAGTCACTTTTAAACACCTCCAGGGACAGAGACTCAACCACCACCCTGGGCAGCCCATCCCAGGGCCTGACCACTCTCTGCGTGAAGAATTTCTTCCTGATGGCCAGTCTAACCCTCCCGTGTGGAAGCCTGAAGCCCTTTCCTCTGCTTCTGTCACTAATCACAGAATCACAGAACATTAGGGGTTGGAAGGGACCTCAAAAGACCATCCAGTCCCATCCCCCTGCAACAGCAGGATCCCCTAGATCCAGTTGCACAGGAACACATCCAGGAGGGTTTGAAACATCTCCAGAGAAGGAGACTCCACAACCCCCTGGGCAGCCCCTGCCAGGGCTCTGGCACCCTCACTGGGAACAAGGTCCTTCTCATATTGATGTGGAACCTCCTCTGCTCCAGCTCACACCCACTGCCCCTTGTCCTGTCACTGGGTGCCCCTGAGCAGAGCCTGGCTCCATCCTCCTGACACCCACCCTTCACCTATTTATAGACATCAGTGAGGTCACTTCTCAGTCAAGTCACTCCAAGCTCAAGAGACTCTCAAGCTTTCCTTGTATTGGAGGTGCTCCACTTCCTGCATCATCCTCGTTGCCCTACACCAGACTCCCTCCAGCAGCTCCATGTCCTCCTTGTACTGAGGAGCCCAGTGACCTGTGAGAAGAGCGCAGCACCAGCATCTCTCCAGTGTCCTTGCAGAGAGCGCTGAGGCCTCCCCTCAGGCTCCTCTTTTGGTACTGACACGTCCCGACGTGGTGGCCAACGTACGTTACAGGGCTCTCCAACAGCCCGAGCTAAAGTCAGAGCCACATTCATAAGGAAAACATTTTGCTGCTCAGACAGAGACACCTTTCACCCCGGTGCATACTCAGTCAATGAGCCCAGCGCAAGAACAAAGGGATTATTCTCCACCCTCACACTGCAGCGGCTCAGTCTCCGCTCGACGGGAGGACATATTTAACCGCGTGTTTTCTAAAATAATACGAAAAGCAACGGAATTAATTTGATGGGTTCTAACAAAAACCTGCCCAGAGCATCGCGGGCTTAAAGAGCTTCTTGTCTAGGGTCTAGCGGCGGCCGCAGCGGCAACCCCAGCGCGGCCAGTTAACCCAGCGCATGGCAATTTCCTGTCAAGAGCCCTCCAACAAATGTCGCTTTTGTATCTGGCAAAGATCACTTAGGCCCCAGTGTTTTGAGTTCAGCCTCCTGAAGGACTCTTCATGGAGCCGGATGTGGAGTGTGAAAGGTGATTCAGGCGGCACGGGCAGGCATCCGCCCAGATGGCTCTGCCTGGGACACTCCAACAAGGCTGAATAGACGCTTCGTCGGGTGAGTTAATAGTCAGGCAGGGGCCAAGGGAGTGCTTTAAAAATATTGTCTTTCAATAGTCTCTTCTCTGGAGGGGAAAAAGAAGTCACTGACTCATCGGCGATGAGCTGACCTAGCGTCGCAGAACTTTCCATCTTGCGTTGGGTCATAACGGAGCCGATTGTGGGCCGCTAGATATTTCGGGGCCGCGTTATGTGCGAGCAATTCTTCTGTTCGTGCTCGGGATGCATTCATCACCGCAGCTGCGCCGGGCGCGCTCGGCGGAAAGGGAAAGCACGCCGCGTCCTGTCCCTTCGCGCGCCGCCTTGCGCTCTGCCTTCCCTGGAGGGCTTAGCGCGGCCCCTAGGGCCCAGGCAGGAGGGTGGTTAGTGCCCCTTGGAGAAGGGGAGGCACAGGGGAGACTGTCTCTGTATCTGAATCATAGAATCACAGAATCATTAGGGGTTGGAAGGGACCTTGAAAGATCATCTAGTCCAACCATAAAATCATCAGGGGTTGGAAGGGTCCTCAAAAGATCATCTAGTTCAATCATAGAATCATTAGGGGTTGGAAGGGACCTTGAAAGATCATCTAGTCCAATCATAAAATCATCAGGGGTTGGAAGGGTCCTCAAAAGATCATCTAGTTCAATCATAGAATCATTAGGGGTTGGAAGGGATCTTGAAAGATCATCTAGTCCAATCATAGAATCCTTAGAGGTTGGAAGGGACCTCAAAAGATCAATATGTGAAGGGTGGGTGTGAGGAGGATGGAGCCAGCCTCTGCTCAGGGGCGCCCAGTGACAGGACAAGGGGCAGCGGGTGTGAGCTGGAACAGAGGAGGTTCCACATCAGTGTGAGAAGGAACCTCTTCCCGGTGAGGGTGGCAGAGCCCTGGCAGGGGCTGCCCAGGGGGGTTGTGGAGTCTTCTTCTCTGGAGACATTTAAAACCCTCCTGGCCATGTTCCTGTGCGACTGGATCTAGGGGGTCCTGCTGTTGCAGGTGGACTGGACTGGATTGATCTTTTGAAGTGCTTTCCAGTCCCTAATGACTGGATGTAGGTGATCCTGCTCAGGCAGGGGGATTGGAGTGGATGATCTTTTGAGGCTCCTTCCAATCCCTAATGTTCTGTGATCCCAGCAGCTTCCATTTTAAAACTGTGTGATAACAAATCCTTTGGTTTTCTTTTCATCGTGGTGTTTCTCTGTCTCCCGTAGTACCCTTTCAACAGCCCAACATCAAGGATGGAGCCCTGTTTGATGAGCAGCACCCCAAGGCTGCATCCCACACCCGTGACTCCTCGCTGGCCAGAGGTCCCGGCTGCGAATTCCTGCTACACGAGCCCGTCCATGCACTCCACGAGATACGGAAACTCTAGTGACATGTACACGCCCCTGACCACCCGCAGGAACTCGGAGTACGAGCACATGCAACACTTTCCTGGCTTTGCCTACATCAACGGGGAGGCCACCACTGGCTGGGCGAAGTGAGAACGCCTGCTGGCAGCCGAGCCCATCACCCTGAGAAGAGTTCTAAAAACTTGGTGCTCTGTGGGGCTCTCCGCGGGTGCTCTTCACAGGAGGTGAAGATGGAGCAGATCCTGGGCGGATAAGCGTAGTTGGTAACGCGAGCGCATCGCAGACCAGTGTGACTGCGTGTTTCCGTAGCCGAGAAGCATCGCTGTGCTGCTCTAGACCGCTCTGGGGGCCACTTTGTGCCTTTTCCCTTGACAGGTGGCCGGCCCCGTGTGCCATCAGTTTGAGAGCCTTTTGTGCTCTCAAAGAGCATTGGGGATTGGAAGGGATCCTGAAAGACCGTCCAGTCCAATCCCCTCCAACAAATCACAGAATCATTAGGGATTGGAAGGGACCTCAAGAGATCGAGTCCAATCCCCCTGCCACAGCAGGATCACCCAGACCAAGTCACACAGGAACACATCCCGGTGGGTCTTGTCAACGAAACAACCAGTGTTGGAAAGGGATGGCTCGATAACTGGAGTTAAAGACAGGAAACTCACCCTCAGCGACGCTCTGTCACCTGCTCTTCTTCGCAGCTCTTGGTGCATCCCTCACAAACCACTGTACCGAGGCATCGCTTGCTCATACCGGCTCCTCGAGAGGCGTCTGTTGGCGTAGCTGCCCGCTTTCACGCGACTTTGTGTATCGATGCACCTTTCTGTTGACGCAGTAACGTTGACTCTTGACGAAAGAGAAGACACGTAGCATTGAATCCTCCACTGCCTTAAGTTGGACTAGTGTTCTTGTCGGTCTGTTTGTTGTTCGTGTTGAGTTTGCACAATCTGGAAAAAGTCGAATTTCTCTGGTCACTCGTGAGAAGGTTAAAGAAGGGACCTGGGGACTGGGGAGACTGGTTGGTTCGGAGCCACTTATGTTAAACATGAAGCAATTATGTAGAGAAAAACGACGCGAAGGTGATGATTCCCTCTTGACAGGTACGAAGCCGCTCTCTCGACTCCTTCCCGTGGTGGTGATGCTGTAGAGATCTACAACAAGCAAAATTCAAAGCTGTGCCTTTGAACTTCTTCTGTCCTGTGTGTATGTGTTGGAAAAAAAGTCTCGTATTTTGGGGAGAATTTTTTCTTAGACCTTTTTCTGTCAGATTTGTAGCTATCGGTGAGATGGGGGGTGTTTTTGTTAGGTTTTTATTAACATAGCTCTTTGTTTTTATTTCTGTATCATGAAATGCACCAGGCAATGATGGTGGACCTATTACCCTATGGGTAAGAAATAAATGAATGGAAATAATGACATCAGGCATTTTAGTAATTGCTTTGTAAATAAAATCTTTGATAGCCCCCAAGCGTGACGATCACCGTGTTTGTGCCTGAAATGGACACCGAGGGCTCTTTGTACAGCGGTGGTGAGAGGATCAAGAGAGGTTCTTCTCCCACTGTGCTCTGCCCTGCTGAGACCACAGCTGGAATCTTGTGTCCAGTTCTGGGCCCCTCAGTGCCAGAAGGACACAGAGCTGCTGGAGAGAGCCCAGTGCAGAGCCACAGAGATGATGGAGGGAGGGGAGCATCTCCCTGCTGAGGAGAGGCTGAGGGAGCTGGGGCTCTGGAGCTGGGAAAAAGGAGCCTGAGGGGTGACCCCATGGATGTGGATCAATATGGAAAGGGTGGGTGTCATGAGGATGGAGCCAGGCTCTGCTCAGGGGTATCTAGAGATAGAACAAGGGGCAGAGGGTGACAGCTGGAACAGAGGAGGATCCACATAAATATGAGACAACTTCTTATTGAGGGTGCCAGAGCCCTGGAAGGGGCTGCCCAAGGGGGTTGTGGAGTCTCCTTCTCTGGAGACGTTTCAAACCCACCTGGACTGTTCCTGTGCAACTGGATCTAGGGGATCCTGCTGTGTCAAGGGAATTGGACTGGATGATCTTTCAAGGTCCCTTCCAATCCCAAATGTCCTGTGATTGTCATTTTGTCTTCCTTCTACTTCTCTTTTTCATTTCCTTGCTCACTTGCTGTATTTCTTCTCACAGCTACTGCACATCTTATGGGCTAAAACATAACAACAGATAGATCGATGCAGTGGAGAGAGTATTTTACTAACACAAGAGAGAAGATATAGACCTGTAGTTATATATCACAGCGTAACTAATAGATATGAAGCTTTTAAAGAGATAGAGAAACACATGTGCATGTCTGCCTATAAAAACCCTTTACAATTCCTCCAGATTTTTCATTACCAGGTAGAAAAAAGACTCAGCAGGGGAAGAGCAGTGAGAACTCCATTCAGGAGCATGAATCCTGTTTTTGTCAGGCTACCTCTTGTTGCTAAGGTCACTACCCTTTGACAAAGACGGCCTCTGACCTCCCCCAGCCTCACAATTCTGTTGTGGCTGACCCTGAAACCCATGAAATTCAGGGGCAGACATTGCTTTGGAAGGGTGAGATAATGCTGACTAACATGGGAAGGTCTCATGGTATGCACCCCGGCTGAAAAGGTCTGGCAGCTCTTTGGTAGAGGATGCAATTTATTCTGTGCCCCTCTTTCACTGAAATCCTAATCCTTCATGCACTGCCTACAGTGGAAACTCAAACGAAGCGATGATGAATAACAGTTGGGCCCTTAAGGGGCAGTAACAGCTTCCTCAGCTATTTTAAGGGGGGTTTGTTTTAGTTTTGACTAATCAATATTAAGTTTTGATGTTCATAGAATCATTAGTGATTGGAATTTAAAACCCACCTGGACGTGTTCCTGTGTGACTGTTCTAGGTGATCCTGCTGTGGCAGGGGGACTGGACTGGATGATCTTTTGAGGTCCCTAATTACAGAATCATAGAATCATTAGGGATTGGAAGGGATCTTGAAAGATCATCCAGCCCAAAACTAATGTTCTGTGATTCTGTGTGCATGGGCACTAGATCGGGAACTCCATTGGAAGAGGATTTCTTTGGCTCCCTCACTGCAACAAAACCCAGTTACTACTTTCTTCCAGTACTGCCAGGAGGTAAATCATGCTGCAGAGGCACCGGAAGGGAAGTCAAAATGTGGCTGGGTGGATCTGTGGCCTGCAGCATTGCACAGAGGGAGCAAGTGGGGCTGCATCTCCTAGGGCATCTCCTATGGGATGTTATTCCCAGGGAAGTTATGCAAGAGCACCGCAGTTGTCAGTACAGGTTAGGGGAGCCAGAGTATGACCATTGCTTAATGGTCCTTTACCTGTGGCCTGTGCTGAGGGCTGAAGCTGAAGCTGTTGCTGCAGTCAGAGCTTGCAAGGACATTGAGGAGCTGGAGCAGGGCCGGAGAAGGCTGGAGAGAGCGCTGGCAAACAGGCCTTGTGAAGAGCAGCTGAGGGAACTGGGGGTATTTAGTCGAGAGGAGACCTTCTTGCTCTTTACAGCTACCTAATAGGAGGTTGTAGCGAGGCTGGTGCTGGTCTCTTCTCCCAAATTACTGATAGGACGAGACGAAATGGCCTCAGGTTGTGTCAGGACAGGTTTAGATTGGATCCAAACAAGAAGCTCTTTGCTGAGGCAGGGGTTGGGCACTGGAACAGGCTGCCCAGGGAGGTGGTGGATTCCCCACCCCGGAGGTGTTTAAAGATCAAGCAGCTCGAGCACTTGAGGCCATGCCTAGGGGTTAGGGAGGTGTGGGGACGAGGGCTGCGCTGGATGACCCGTGAGGCCCTTCCCGCCATGATGACTACGGTTCTGTGACTGCATCTCCCGTGGTGCCCCGCGGCACCAGAGCCCGCGCCCGCGCCGCTTGGCCTGCTGGGAGTCGTAGTCCTCGCGAGCCCACCCAATAGGAGGTCTCATGGGGGCGCGCGCGAAGGCCCCGCTCCAGCCAATCGGGCCGGGCGGAGGCGTTGCGTCACGTGTCGTCAGGGCGGGGCGCGGGGGTAGGAGGTCAGCGCGCGGCGGGGCGGTGGCCGCTGCCGGCGGAGCGCGGCCGGGATGGAGCTGGGAGCGGCGCTGGAGGCCGTGGAGGGCTGCGGGGGCGCTGAGGCGGCCGAGCGCGTCCTGGCGCGGTACAACGAGGAGGTAACAGGGGGAGGGCGAGGCGCTGCTCCCTCCTTCACCCCCACCCCGTCCGCATCCCCCTCTTCCCGCTCACGGCGCCGGGGGCCGCGGCGGCGCTGAAGGAGGGAGAGGACGAGAGAGCAGAGCCGGTGGTGCCGCTGAGGGGGTCACGGCTGCTGCCAGGCTGTGGTCCTCCGGACCTTCAGGCTAGCATTGCTTTCCGGGTCCCGCCGTGGGGTGTGGGTGGCATCGGGGCTCAGCTCCGCCTCGGGGCCTGCGGGGCCGCACGGAGGAGGCCGGGCTGGGGCTTTCTTGGGTCGGAGCGTCGGGGAGCTGCCACCGGCCTGTGGCGTGGGGATCTGGCCTGTGGCACACATTTAGGGCAGGGGCCGTGTGTGTCAGCAGGCAGAGGAGCGGCCCTGCCGTGGGGATCCTGGGCTGCTCAGCCTCACCTGGCTGCCCTGTGATTGTGGTCGAGCAAGGGGGAAAGAGGAGACAGCTCCAAGCGGGGTTGCAACAGGCTGAGCTTGCACCTTGAGCACTGGGTCGAGTTTTGGGCACCACAGTGGAAGAAGGGCATTGAGGGGCCAGAGCAGGACCAGGGAAGGGTAACAAGGCTGAGGAAAGGACTGGAGAACAGGCCCTGTGAAGAGCAGCTGAGGGAATTTGGATCAGGAGAGGGGACTGGAGGATGGCAAATATCACTACAAACTTCAAAATGGGAAAGAAGGAGGACCCAGCTAACTATAGGCCGGTCAGCCTCACCTCCATCCCAGGAAAGGTGATGGAACAATTTGTCCTAGAGACTGTCTCCAGGCACATCAAGGACAGGAGGGTCATTAGGGACAGTCAGACTGGCTTCACAAAGGGAAAGTGGTGCTTGACCAACCTGATGGCCTTGTACGAGGGCTTAACCAGGTGGCTGGATGACGGCAGAGCAGTGGATGTGATCTGTCTTGATTTCAGCAAAGCATTTGACACAGTCTCCCACAGCATCCTCACAGCCAAACTGAGGCAGTGGGGTCTAGATGATCGGGTAGCCAGTGGAACTGGCTGCAGGATAGAAGCCAGAGAGTGGTGGTCAATGGGACAGAGTCTGGTTGGAGGCCTGGAGCTAGTGGACCGCCCCAGGGGTCGGTGCTGGGACCGGTCCTGTTCAATCTAGTCACTGATGACTTGGAAGAGGGATCAGAGAGCACTGTCCACAAGTTTGCTGGTGACACAGAGCTGGGAGGTGTCACTGACACCCCAGCAGACTGTGTTGCCATTCAGCGAGACCTGGTTCTTCTCCCCCTCTACTCTACACTGGTGAGACCACATCTGGAGTGCTGTGTCCAGTTGTGGGCCCCTCAGTTCAAGAGGGATGTGGAGCTGCTGGAGAGAGTCCAGCGTAGAGGAACAAAGATGATGAAGGAGTTGGAGCACCTCCCTTATGAGTAGAGTCTGAGGGAGCTGGGTCTCTTGAGCTTGGAGAAGAGGAGCCTGAGGGGTGACCTCATTAATGTCTATAAATATGTGAAGAGTGGGTGTCAGGAGGATGGAGCCAGGCTCTGCTCAGGGGCATCTAGCGATAGGACAAGGGGCAGTGGGTGTGAGCTGGAACAGAGGAGGTTCCACATTAATGTGAGAGGGTCCTTCTTCCCAGTGAGGGTGACAGAGCCCTGGAAGGGGCTACACAGGGGGATTGTGGAGTCTCCTTCACTGGAGATGTTTAAGACCCACCTGGTCACGTTCCCTGTGCGACTGGGTCTAGGTGATCCTGCTGTGACAGGGGGATTGGACTGGCTGATCTTTCGAGGTCCCTTTCAATCCCTAATGACTCTATGAATTGTGGCTATTTAGTCTAGAAAAGAGGAGGCAGAGAGGAGACCTTATTGCTCTCTACAACCACCTAAAAGGAGTTTGTAGCAAGGCTGGTGCTTGTGTCATCCCAAATTACTGATGAGAGGAAATGGCCCCAAGTTGTGTCAGGGGAATTCTAGATTGTATCTTAGGAAGAATTTGTTTCCTGAAAGTGTTTGGGCCCAGGACTGGGCTGCCCAGGGAGGTGATGGAGTCCCCATCCTTGGAGGTGTTTAAAGATCAAGTAGCCAGAGCCCCTGAGGCCATGGTCTAGGGTTTAGGGAGCTGTTGGGCTGAGGGCTGGACTTGATGATCCTGGAGGTCCTTCCTAGCTGTAATGATTCTGTTCTGTGAACGCTGACAAGGTGTTGAAGAGTACCCAGTGTCTTCTGCCTTAGCAGTGCAGTGTGTCTGTACCAAGTCCAGATGTAATTTCCTCAGGACGTTAAGAAGCAGAAACTGGAGCGAGGACTGATATTAAGTGGATTTCTTTTTGTGTTTTTGTTTTCCCTCCTCTGATAGGGACTTTTTGACACCTAGATATTAGTGGAGCAGTACAGTCTATGTCTGAAGATCCTATTTCAACACATCATGTGTCTGTCCTTTGTGTGGACACTTCAGTGTGGGGAATGCAAGTGTCTCAAGCTGCTACTGACAGAGTTTGGCTTTGGCTGTAATTTAAATGCATCTGTGTTTAACTGTCTGAAATGGGATGGATGTGTTACAGGCTAAAATGTTCAGTTAACCTTTAGTTTAAAACCCTTAGCCTTGTGCTTAGGGAGGAAAGATGAGTGTGGATTGGTGTATAGTTATTCAGCCTTCATGAGATGCCTTCAGGTTTGCTGTTTTATGTGTTTTAAGTCCAACAATGGCAGTGACTGGTATCTTCAGTCACACCTGAGCTTCTAGAAGCAGTTTGAGCAACAGTCTTGACGTAGGCTGCCTCTGTGAACATGAAATTCAAAGGTGGAGACTGATGCAGCAGAGCACTTTCTCCACAGGACTGGTAGATCTAGAGTTCATTAGACACATCTTCCTCTTTTAACTTGCTGACCCCTGGGGGACAGTAATGATTCTGGTTGAGGGAGCCTTTGATCTCCCATCACTACTCCTGAAAACACCCCTTCGTTAAGTGTGCTCAGTCCAAAGGTGCACACAAACATGGTCTCTGAATTTTGCTGCTCTGAGCTTGATGCCTTCTCAGCAGCTGCCCTGGATGAATTATTTAGTCTTAATTTGAGCTCTCAAGGACAGAGTGAGAACTGATGTGGTTTTAATTCCATCATTTGAAGCCTTTAGATGCAGTCTTGATGTTATGTGCAGCTAAGTACTTCACTTGGAGTGGGATGAGTAGCTTTTAATACTTCTTAGTGACATTGCTCTTACTGTGCTTCTCGTTTGCCCTAATGTTCCCTACATCTCTCCCTGTTATCTTTTATCTCTTGCTATCTCACATAGGTTGTCTGTGAGCCAGCAAAGGCTGAGGAGAGTACTCCACCTTGCAGATAGCTACCTGTGTGCTTCTTCTAGGCTTCCTTCGGTTGTTAATGAATGAAATATCCCTTAATTGAAGAGAGGGGATGGAGTAAGTGGTGTCCAAGTAGCAGGTGGCTGCAGAATAACTATGATGAGAGAAATGAATAGGTGGGTTCTTGCCCCCCCCCCCGTGCTGTCCCATTTGCAGTGATTATTCCAAATCATAGAATCATTAGGGATTGGAAGGGACCTCCAAAGATCATCCAGTCCAATCCCCTGCCACAGCAGGATCACCCAGACCAAGTCACACAGTCAGTTAAGGTTAGAAGGGACCATAGAATCATCCCGTTGCAACTCCCCTGCCTTGGGCAGGGACACTCCATCTATTCACTGTCACTACTTTTCTTTTCTACATCTCCAAAAATGTTCGGGTGCGTGTTGCCTGCTCTTGCTTGACTGCTCATCATTTCATTTTCACCCCCTTTTGGCTGGCATCATGTCTAGCTCGTGTGGTTTAGTAGTGCTGTGAGGAGCTCTGTAAAAGAAAGGAGAGCAATTATTCTCCTACCATTGTCAATGATCTAATTCATATCAGCAACCCTTGATGGTAGAGTAGATGGCCAAGGCCTTTTCTTGTAGCTGTGAGCTTGTGATGTGAAAGGGAAGAGGCTCACTGATGTGCTGTGGAGTTGCCTGTGGAATGTGTATTTGGATCATAGAATCATCAGGGATTGGAAGGGACCTCGAAAGATCAGCCAGTCCAATCCCCCTGCCGCAGCAGGATCCTCTAGATCCAGTCGCACAGGAACGTGACCAGGCAGGTTTTAAAGGTCTCCACAGGAGGAGACTCCACAATGTCCCTGGGCAGCCCCTTCCATGGCTCCATCATCCTCACTGGGAACAAGGTCCCTCTCACACTGATGGGGAACCTCCTCTGCTCCAGCTCACACCCGCTGCCCCTTGTCCTATCACTGGGTGCCCCTGAGCAGAGCCTGGCTCCATCCTCCTGACACCCACCCTTTCCATTGGTGCTTGATAATTAAACCTTGGTAACGTGTTTTGGAAACGGATCATCTCATACGAAGTCTTACTTGATTTGCACTGCTTGTTTTCTCGGCTAGAGTGTACTAGAGTTGTTCTGTGCTGGTTAGTTCTAATCGGTCTCCAGAAGTTTTCTAGTACTTTCTCAGCTATTTCACGCTTAGCAGCAGGTGCTCACGTAGCAAATACAAGCTCTTCTCTTTGTTTTTATAGAACCGGACCATTTTCAGATTTGATCCAGCAGATGAAGACAAGAGAAAGGTGAGTAACACAGGCTCCTGGGCTGCACCTACTCTTGTTAGAAGGATGGGAAAATAAAAGCAGTCTCTTAACCCACCTGCTGTTGTCAAACAGTGCAAGCAGTGCTTCTAAACTTGTTTGATTTTGGTTTTGTCAGTGTGAAAGACCATTCTCTACCCATCCCCCTTTTTTTTTCTGAAAGATAAGAGCAAACTCCTCTAGCAAAGTCACCCTTCTTGCATAAAAGCACCAAGAGAGAAGCCCACAAGTGGTTTTGTTGGGTGCAGATGTCTGGGTTTGGGGGTTTGCAATGTACTTCACCATTTTCTCTCTGTAGGGAGCAATATAACGTGTATTTATTGTCTGCTAAAGAATGTTAGAGATTAAGATGAAGGGTTGGGTGCAGAAGAAGGCAGAGAAGCTCTAAGGGGATCGGAGCTACAGAAGCCTGTTAATCTGAAGGTAGCAGCAGAACACCCAGCTCTGGAGCCTTCAATACAGAAAGGACATGGACCTGGTGGAGCAGGTCCAGAGGAGGTCACAAAAGTGATCAGGGGGCTGGAGCATCTTTCCTACAAAGACAGGCTGAGGGAGCTGGGGTTGTTCAGCCTGGAGAAGAGGTGGCTCCAAGGGGGACCTGATAGTGACCTCCCAGTACCTGAAGGAGCCTGTATGGAGGCTGGAGATGGACTGTTTGAAAAGGCCCGTAGAGATAGGATGAGGGGCAGTAGTTTCACATTAGAGAAGGGCAGATTGAGATGGACTGTTAGGAAGAAGTTCTTTAGAAGGATAAATCTAAACCATTTCTTTGTTTTGACCAGCCCGGAAGGTTTTGACAGTGTTTTGCAGGAAAAGGTTGAGTCTTCAGAACTGTTTTGTCTGCTTCATCTCTTGTAGCACAACATCTGGTTTTTACTCTGCTGCCTCTGGTTTGGGTCACTCCTGTAATACCCATCTTTAAAGTCTGAGGTTGTTCTTGATTTATTGTTCAGGCTCCATTTGAACACAATAGATCTAAAAGTCAAGGCCTCCTCTAGTGGGAAGAAAAACCACCAGAACTTCCTTTTCCCTCCCGCACACCAGTGCCATTCAATCTAGTCCTTAATGACTTGGATGAGGGATCAGAGAGCACTGTCAGCAAGTTTGCTGATGACACAAAGCTGGGAAGAGTGGCTGACACTCCAGCAGGCTGGGCTGCCACTCAGTGGGACCTTGACAGGCTGGAGAGCTGGGCAGGGAGACGTTTAATGGAATGTAACGAGAGCAGTGTAGACCCTTGCTTCTGGGAAAGAACAACCTCAGGTACCAGTTCGGCTGGGGACTGACCTGTTGGATAGCAGCGTAGGAGAAAGGCACCTGGAGGTCCTGGTGGCCAGCAGGATGGCCAGGAGCCAGCAATGGACCCTGGTGGCCAAGAAGGCATCCTGGGGTCGATCAGAAGCGGGTGGTTAGTAGATGGAGAAAGGTTCTCCTCCCCCTCTACTCTGCCTTGGTGAGACCACAGCTGGAATGTTGTGTCCAGCTCTGGGCCCCTCAGTTCCAGAAGGACACAGAGCTGCTGGAGAGAGCCCAGCGCAGAGTCAGAAATGATGGAGGGAGGGGAGCATCTCCCTGCTGAGGAGAGGCTGAGGGAGCTGGGGCTCTGGAGCTGGGAAAAAGGAGACTGAGGGGTGACCCCGTAGGTGTTGACCAATCTGTGAAGGGTGGGTGTCAGGAGGATGGAGCCAGCCTCTGCTCAGGGGCACCCAGTGACAGGACAAGGGGCAGCGGGTGTGAGCTGGAGCAGAGGAGGTTCCACATCAATGTGAGAAGGACCTTGTTCCCAGTGAGGGTGCCAGAGCCCTGGCAGGGGCTGCCCAGGGGGGTTGTGGAGTCTCCTTCTCTGGAGATGTTTCAAACCCACCTGGCCGTGTCCCTGTGTGACTGGATCTGGGGGATCCTGTTGTGTCAGGGGGATGGGACTGGATGATCTTTCAAGGTCCCTTCCAACCCCTAATGTTCTGTGAATCTGTAAATCATACTGACTGTGCTGTGGGGCTTTCTCTCCTAATGAAATTAATGATGTGGGGAGTTTCCTTAAGGCTGTGGACTGGACCACAAGTGAACTTTGGAAGGGTAGAAGCAGTCAAATCTGTTCATGGGACAAGATGATGTCACATTCTGAATCCCAGACAAAACCTCGTTGCTGGATAATGCTGTTGACACTGTGACACTTCTGGGAGGTCTGAGGGTTCCTGCAGCCACACAGGCACTGAACCTTTCTCCACCCAGAGAAACCCTTCACTACAAGCTTTTGTAATCTGTGAGTGAGTGTCCTATAAAAACATGAAGCTGGAGTGTTGCTGTGAGCACTCTGTGTGGTGTCTTAGCATTAATTGTTGTTGTTATTCTTTTGACTTCACTGGAACCCCTTAAGGGAGTTCCAGTCTGTAAGTACCCTTCCTTAATACTCGGGGTTTGCTCCAATTCCCTCTGTTCCTGCCTGCTCATCCAGCACTTCTCAGTCTTTACCTCTCTCATTAAAGCCAAGACAGTGAAACCCATCTCTCCTCCTATAGCTCTTCTTTCATCATTAGGTTGGGTGTTAGAAGTACTTTCCTAAGAGAGTGGTTGGGCACGGGACCAGGCTGCCCAGGGAGGTGGTAGAGTCCCCATCCCTGGAGGGGTTCAAAAACAGAGTGGCCAGGGCACTTGAGGCCATGGTCTGGGGGTTAGGGAGCTGCTGGGATGAGGGCTGGACCTGATGATGTTGGAGGTCCTTTCCAGCCAGAGTGATTTGATAATTATATTTTCTTTGAGGTTGTGGAGAGGTGGGAGTTGGTCTGTTCTCTGCGAAGAGGCGGGGAAATGGCCTGAAGCTGCACCAGGGGAGGTTCAGGCTGGCTGTCAGGAGGGATTTTGCTCCTGAAAGGGCTGTCAGGCACTGGAACAGCTGCCCAGAGATCCCCATCCCTGGAGGTGTTGAAGAGAATGGGTTGTGTTGAGGGACAGGGGTTGGTGGTGCTGCTAGGGCTGTGAAAAGGTTGGACTTGATGATCTTGAAGGTCTCTTCCATCCAAAACTGTCCCGTGATTCTCTGGCACTGAATAATCTTCATCTAAATTAAATGCTGATTCACTGAAGCAGTGATGTTTGCTTGGATTCCAGTACTTGCAGAACTGAGACTCCATTCTCTCAGTCCTATTGTAATCCCAAGGCCTGTGTAAGCCAATGGTTTGCCAAAGGGGAAGAAGCAAATAAAGGGAAAGAGTCTCCTTTTCTCCCCAGGACATCATGTAGTGATAGGACAAGGGGCAATGGTTGTAAGCTGGAACATAGAAGGTTCCACATCAACCTGAGAAGGAACTTCTTCACGGTGAGAGTGACGGAGCACTGGAACAGGCTGCCCAGGGGGGTTGTGGAGTCTTCTTCTCTGGAGATGTTCAAGACCTGACTGGACAGGTTCCTGTGTGACTTGGTCTAGGTGATCCTGCTGTTGCAGGCGGATTGGACTGGATGATCTTTCGAGGTCCCTTCCGATCCGTAATGATTCTATGATTCTATGATTTATTCCTCTGGTGTTTGAGAAGCTGCAGTGAATTCTGCTGATGCCACATCACTAACGTTCAGGGTTGTGTGAGTTGGAAAATGTGCCTGCAGGTCAAGTGTGCTCTCTAAACATCTCCCAGCACAAAGAGGTGGAGAAGACCCCGGTGCGCGGGCACCCCAGGACTAAAGAGCAAGATCATCAGGTGCTGTGTTTTTTACACCACCTCGTGTCCCCAGCTGAGCTTGGAGTTGGGAAGCAGAAGCACCTTCTAATAAGCACTTAGGGGTGAGGAACGGGGAGCGCTCTGACCCCGGTCTAGTGAGCAGAGGTGGCAACAGAGGATGGAAATGAAGAGGTCGTACCTTCTTGCCCCCCTACAGCTATCCAGTAGGTCTGTGAGCGTGGAAGAAGGTGCATGTCCCTTCTATCTCAGGGTATTGCTTTCTTCTATAGGACCATGATGCTTCTTAGCATCAAGCTTTTATGTTGCTGAGATAAGCAGACCAAGTGAGATTAGTGTTTTACTGCTCAGGATGACCCCTGGGTGTTTCTGGGGCTCCTGTTTTACCACAGTGAAATAGTGGAGTGTTTTGCCGTTGACAGTGCAGATGAAAGGAAAAGTGTATGTTGTTCTGTCTTCTCCATTAGCATGAAAGCTGAGAATTCCTGAATGTTAGAGAACTTTGTGTAGTTCACACTTCATAAAGTTAGAAGGACTAGGATCTGCCTTCATTCTGTGGAAAGCTTCATGAGAAGCACTTTTTGCAGTAGCGTGACTGATGAAAGTCAAACTGAAAGGACAGAACTCGAAGATCACAGAATCATTAGGGATGGGAAGGGACCTCAAAAGATCATCCAGTCCAGTCCCCCTGCCACAGCAGGATCACCTAGACCAAGTCACACAGGAACAAGTCCAGCTGGGTTTGAAACATCTCCAGAGAAGGAGACTCCACAACCCCCTGGGCAGCCCCTTCCAGTGCTCTGTCACCCACCTGATATGTGTTCATTCAGCGTCTTGGTTTGGGGAGAGCTGGTAACTTGGCTTCTTGAGTTGTTTGGTGTGGTTCTGCTGCATAGTTCTTGAAGAGAGGGAGAGGCCAGTCAGTGAACCAGTAAATTACAGAATCACAGAATTATTGAGGCTGGAAAAGACCTCAGAGATCGTCAAACCCAGCCTGTGACCTGACACCACCACAGCAGCCAGACCAGGGCACTAAGGGCCACAGCCAGGCTGCCCTTCAACACCTCCAGGGATGGGGACTCCACCACTGCCCTGGGCAGTCCAGTCCAGGCTCTGATCACCCTTTCCCTGAGGAAGGGCTTCCTGACATCCAATCTAACCCTCTGCTGATGCAGTTTCAGGCTCTGCCCTCTCATCCTGGTGCTGGTTGTCTGGGAGAAGAGCCTGCCCCCCACCTCTCTACAATCTCCTTCTGAGGAGCTGTAGAGAGGCAGAAGGTCCCCCTTGAGTCTCCTCCAGGACAAACATCATGAGCTCCCTCAGCCTCTCCTCATCAGCCTTTCCCTCCAGTCCCTTCCCAGCCTCATTGCTCCTGTGGACCTGCTCCAGCCCCTCCATCTCTTGATAGTTTTACCAGTGTTAATGGATTTGGTTTGTATCCGTGAGAAAAACTGCTTTTGATGATCTTTGGAGGTCTTCTGCAGTAGTTCCTGTTTTGAAGAGCTCATGAAGGATACCTGGGTTTCCAGGGTCTTCTGCAGTAGTTCCTGTTTTGAAGAGCTCATGAAGGATACCTGGGTTTCCAGGGTCTTCTGCAGTAGTTCCTGTTTTGAAGAGCTCATGAAGGATACCTGGGTTTCCAGGGTCTTCTGCAGTAGTTCCTGTTTTGAAGAGCTCATGAAGGATACCTGGGTTTCCAGGGTCAACTAAAACTGCCAAAGTTATGCAGAACCTTAGCAAAGTATTTTGCTAAGTATTTTGATGCTGAAACTGTCTTTTCTTTGCCTTTGCATAGAAACTGTGCGAGGGAATTCTCAACATCCTGGAAAAAGACACCAAAACGTCATGTCAAGTCGCCTGCCTGGAAGCCCTCCGGATCCTCTCCAGGGACAAAAAGGTCTTGGTGCCTGTAACCACGAAGAGGAACATGCAGATCCTCATGAGGCTGGCAAAGCTGGTTACCACGGAGGAACCTCTGGAGAGAGCATCCGAATTCCCTGTTATAGTAGAAGCATTAAAATGCCTCTGCAACATCATTTTCAACAGCACTGTTGCACAGAAGCTCAGCTTGGAACTGAATCTCGCGGCGACGCTCTGCAGGCTTCTGGACAAGTGCAGCGGCCAGCAGTGTGTGGGTGACATTAAGTGCTTTGTTCTGCGTCTGCTCTTCCTCTTGTCGCTCCTGCACACAGATATTAGGTCGCAGCTCCGCCAGGAGCTGCACGGGGTGCAAGCTTTGACTCAGGCTTTGGAAAGCTCCCTGAGAGTCAGGTGGACGGAAGAATATCGAGCAGCAGAAGACCGTGATAGACCTCCTCTCTCTTTGCAAGAGACAGACTGTGCCATCGAGGCACTAAAGGCTCTTTTTAATGTGACACTTGACAGTTGGAATGTCCACAGCAAGGTAAGGCTTGGCCAAAGGGCTTTGTTACGGTGGTTTTGTTTAGCCTGCACGAGCAGGGCCAGAACCAGCAGGCTGATAAGAGGCAGTTGTTGTCCTGACACCCAGAGGTGTCAAGGATTTTGATGCTGTAGTGTTGGTGGAATACGATTGCATTTGCATCACAATCATAAATGAGTCTTAGAAAACTGATCTCTGAGTTCTGATTATCATAGAATCATTAGGGATTGGAAGGGACCTTGAAAGATCATCTAGGTCCTGACACAGCAGGACCTAGTCCAAGTCACATAGGAACATGGCCAGGCATGTTTTAAACATCTCCAGAGAAGGAGACTCCACAACTCCCCTGGGCAGCCCTTTCCAGTGCTCTGTCACCCTCACTGGGAAGAAGGTCCTTCCCATATTGATGTGGAACCTCCTATGTTCCAGCTCTCACCTGTTACCCCTTGTCCTGTCACTGGGTGCCCCTGAGCAGAGCCTGGCTCCATCCTCCTGACACCCACCCTTCACATATTGATCAACATCCATGGGGTCACCCCTCAGGCTCCTTTTATCCCAGCTCCACAGCCCCAGCTCCCTCAGCCTCTCCTCAGCAGGGAGATGCTCCCCTCCCTCCATCACCCCTGTGGCTCTGTGCTGGGCTCTCTCCAGCAGCTCCGTGTCCTTCTGGAACTGAGGGGCCCAGAAATGCAGACTGGGTGTAAATAGAGAGTAGTTGTGTTCAGGAGTAGTGCTGTGGGACTGTGCAAACACTTGTAATGGGGTTTTCTGGTAGCAAAGACTCATTTAAATGGAAGCAAGCCCACAGTGACTTGTACAGGGGCTAGTGCAAAGGCCAGCAGGTGACAGTCATGTTGCATTAAGCACTAACGTACAGTTCCTTTTATTGATGGGGTTGGACGTTACGATCTAATAGGTGTTTTCCATCTTTAATTTTTATTATTCTAGTGACCTGAAACCCTCACTTGCAATCTTCAAAATGAAAAAATGTCTTCATCATTTATATTTATATAGACCGAATCTCATCAATTTCGTTACATGGCTGCCATCCTTCGACACTGCTTATTAACCACGGGCCCTACTGAAGACAAAACTGAAGAGTTGCACAGGTTGGTAGGATTGCAGAGGCAATCTGTTTCAAAAGCTTCTTTATATTCTTTTAATTAAGGGGGAAAATTGCCTAAAATCTAATGTGGAAACCTGAGAAACAATGAAAACTGTTAGTTTTGAGTCAAATGTTACCAATCTTTTTTATTATTCTTTCTGAAATGCTGTTTCACAGAATCACAGAACATTAGGGGTTGGAAGGGACCTTGAAAGATCATCGAGTCCCACCCCCCTGACACAGCAAATCCCCTAGATCCAGTCGAACAGGAACATGTCCAAGTGGGTTTGAAACTTCTCCAGAGAAGGAGACTCCACAACCCCCCTGGGCAGCCCCTGCCAGGGCTCTGGCACCCTCACTGGGAACAAGGTCCTTTTCACACTGATGTGGAACCTCCTCTGTTCCAGCTCACACCCACTGCCCCTTGTCCTATCACTAGATGACACAGAGCAGAGCCTGGCTCCATCCTCCTGATACTAGCCCTTTCCATATTGATCAACACTCATGGGGTCACCCCTCAGTCTCCTTTTTTCCCAGCTCCCTCAGCCTTTCCTCATTAGGGAGATGCTCCCCTCCCTTCATCATCTCTGTGGCTCTGTGCTGAGCTCTCTGCAGCAGCTTTGCCCTTCTGAAAGTGAGGGGCCCAGAACTGGACATAAGATTCTCGTGTGACTTGGTCTAAGTGATCCTGCTGGGCAGGGGGATTGGACTAGATGTTCTTTTGAGGTCCCTTCCAATCCCTAATGATTCTGTGATTCCAGATGTGGCAGGGGAATTGGACTAGATGCTCTTTCGAGGCCCCTTCCAATCCCTAATGATTCTGTGATTCCAGATGTGGCAGGGGAATTGGACTAGATGCTCTTTCGAGGCCCCTTCCAATCCCTAATGATTCTGTGATTCCAGCTGTGGTCTCACCAGGGCAGAGTAGAGGGGCAGGAGAACCTCTCTTGGGAGTCTCTTCCTGTTCACAACACATAAAAAACTATGACTAATTATATTCAGTCTGTGTTAAGCAGTAGCTGAACACAAAACACTTTCCATGATCCACACTGCTGGCTTTTAGAGGTCCAGGTGTGGTCTTATCAGGGCAGAGCAGAGGGTCAATATGAGCACCAAGAGTTGCATCCATGCCCTGAGCTGTGAGCTACCGATTGTCCCTGCACCTCTGATTCTAATAAGTCACCAGAAGTTACCTATAAAAATATCCTGGCTGATTTAGTCCCTGATAGTGTTGTCTTTTGCAGAATCACAGAACATTAGGGGTTGGAAGGGACCTCGAGAGGTGTTCTAGTCCAGTTCTTGTGGTTCCCTCGTGTCACTCCCGAAGGACCAAACCCGAGCAGCTTAACGTGCCCGCTTTGCCCACTAACAAGGTTTTAATCAGGGCATTCAGCAGCTCTAAATAGGGCTTTGCTCCTGAATTTGCATATCAGGAGGGGGCTGGGAGCGTGAGTGGGTGGATGTCATGTCCCAGTGATTAATGATCTCGAGGAAGCCGAGAAGGGGAGAGTAATATACGCAGTATTTCTACCCCCTGGAGTAGGAATGCAAACACTATTGTGCGGATCTGTGCATAGTCACCGACTTCCTGGTAGCTGGAGAATTTCATACACCCCTCCACCACAAATAAAACTGTCAGTGAGGGACAAAGATCAGAAAGCCGGGCTGCGTTTATTGAAAAGAATAGCTCGGGCACAGTGATCCAGAAAATTCATTTCGTAGGTGTTTGGGAGCTCGGCTGTTTAATAAAAAACTGGTTAAAAAGAGAACTTTTGATAAAAAGCCTGAAGCTACCAAATATTTGTTGAGTTTCAGTCTGGTTTGTTTCTGACTAGTTCGGAGTTACTGGAGAGGAGTAACTTCCGTGGTCTGAAAGATGTTTCTTAAGCAGGAATTTCAAACAAAACAAAGAGAACAAGCCTTCCAAAAGGCAGGAGCTGTTGGGATTCCGGCCGCTCAAAGGGTGAAAGGGAGATGGCACAAGACAGAGCAGCCACCCAGCCTGATCAGAACACATCAGCTTGTTGGAAAGGCGGCTGGGTTTCGCTGCTTTCTCTTGTGCTAATGCTGCCTCGCAATTGTCTGAAGGGAAAACTGAGATAATTAAACTAGATTTCATTGTATCGGCTTTATTGATATCTTCAATAAATATTTAACTATATAAAAATATAAATATATATATAATTAAAGTAGGTTTCATTATGTTTTATTTATAAACAAAATAAATATATATAAATATATTAAAATATATAATTAAAACAGATGTAAGAAAATATATAATTAAAACAGATATACATTTTAAAATATTTTAAT
>VXBP01008047.1:193323-230779 GCA_013400115.1 Rhinopomastus cyanomelas
AAAATATAATTAAAACAGATATAAGAAAATATACAATTTAAAACATATAAAATATATCTGTTTAATTATACATTTTAATATCTGTTTTAATTAAATATTTTCAATATCTGTTTTAACTAAATATTTTCAATATCTGTTTTAATTATATACATTAATTATATTTTTGTATTTTTCTTAATTATAAATTATATATGTTTCAAATCTGTTTTAATTATATAGTGTGTTCTTCAAACCTGTTTTAATTATATATTTTATATATATAGTGTATTTTTCAAACCTGTTTTAATTATGTCTGTTTTCTCTATATCTATTATAATCAGAGGTAAATAAAACAGATACGAAGGTAGGTAGTCCCAAAGTAGATGTTAAAAGTGCAAGTGAAGTTGTTTGGAGAGTTTGCTCTGTTCTTGGGACGCTTGGCTAAGCCTTGAAGCGTTGGTGCTCAGTAGTTCCGTCGATTGCTTTGAGGTCTGAGGTTTGGGGGGTCGGACTCGATGATCTTTCAGGATCCCATCCAGTCTCTAATGTTCTGTGATTCTGAGATCTGCTTTTGTGAGCCTGAGCCTGAGCAGCTCTCTGGTATTTCTACATACGTCAATTCTACTCCATAATTACGTGTATTCCTGTGTTTATATATAAACTCAGTTGAGTTGGGCATCAGCGGGTAAATCAGCAGCAGTTTTTAGCCCCATGTTCAGGAAGATTACAAATGCAAGTCTGTATGAAGAGTAGCAAACTCAAGGGGTGTAGAGAACCAGAACTTTTCACAAATTGTATCGGAGAATAATTCAGGTTGGAAAAGAGCCTTGGGATCATAGAGTCCAACCATCAGTGCTACTCCATGAGGTCATAGAATCACAGAACGTTAGGAACTAGAAGGGACCTCGAAAGATCATAATCCCCCTGCCACAGCAGGATCCCCTAGATCCAGTCATTAGGGATGGGAAGGGACCTCCAAAGATCACCCAGTCCCATCCCCCTGCCCACAGCAGGATCCCCTAGATGAAGTGAATGTGTTAAAATATTTCCCATTCGCTGCAAACTAATTAAAAGTGAAAATCTTTGTGGGGCTCTGAGAAGGTACCACCGTGCCCCACGGTTGCAGGAGGTTCCTGTGTGACTCTAATGATGGGAATAGGGATGCCTTGTAAAGCACTTTACGCTTCAAGAGCTGCTGCAAATCAATGTGAGAGTTCCCCCTGCTGTCCTGCGAGATGAGCTACTGGAACCCACCGCTGGAAGCTGCTCCTCTTCTGTGGGGCAGGATCCTGTGGGGGCTGGAGGGAGTAATGCCCTGCTGCCACCATGCTTTTGCCTTTCCTTATGGAGCCCAAGAGCCAGCACACAGGTGGTGAGGCACACCACCTTCTTTAGAACCCAGGAGGTAGAAAGCACAGCGAGTTGCAGGGCCTCTTGGTTCCTGACAGTGGTACAAACAGGTTACGCTGAGTTTTAATTCTCTCTTCCAAATGAATAATGAATTTCTAAACTCTCTTCCAGCAACGCAGTCAACCTCTTGAGCAACGTTCCTGTTTCTTGCTTGGATGTTCTCATTAGTCCGTTGTCCCAAGAGGAGACAGATATCAAATACAATGGGATGAATATGGGAGCAATTCAGATCTTACTGGATTTCATGGAGAAAAGAATAGACAAGGTATGGGCTGAGAATATCCTTCGCTGAGGTGCCTCTTCTGTTAGAGCAAACTTGCACATACAGAAAGCTTCTTACAAACCTGTCAGTGGAATCATAGAATCATTAGGGATTGGAAGGGACCTCGAAAGATCATCCAGTCCAGTCCCCCTGCCACAGCAGGATCACATAGACCTAGTCACACAGGAACACATCCAGGAGGGTTTGAAATGTCTCCAGAGAAGGAGACTCCACAAGCCCCCTGGGCAGCCCCTGCCAGGGCTCTGGCACCCTCACCGGGAAGAAGGTCCTTCTCACACTGATGTGGAACCTCCTGTGTTCCAGCTCACACCCACTGCCCCTTGTCCTGTCATTAGATGGCACTGAGCAGAGCCTGGCTCCATCCTCCTTGGTCTGACTGATCCTGCTGTGTCAGGGGGATTGGACTGGATGATCTTTCAATGTCCCTTCCAATCCCTGATCTGTGATTCTGTGACACCCGTTCTTCACATATTGATCAACATTCATGAGGTCACCCCTCAGTCTCCTCCAAGCTCAAGAGCCCCAGCTCCCTCATCTTTTCCACTCATCAGCAAGATGTTCCACTCCATCCTCCTTGTCATGTAGGACTTTGCTGAAGAGTTTCTAGGGTCTGAAAATCTGCTCTTCAAAATGTTTTCTTTGTGCTTGGTCTTATTTCAGGGAAGCAGCTATCGCGAAGGTCTGACTCCCGTTCTCAGTTTGTTAACTGAGTGCTGCCGAACTCATCGGAACATCAGGAAGTTTATCAAAGCTCAGGTAAGTATAATTCATCCAGATTTGAATGTGGAGCAAATCAAAACCTTTTTGAGGCTCGTACGGCAGTGCGAGAAGCTGACACTTTAAAATACAAGTGGCTGTACACAAGGAGCTGTTTATATAGAATCACATAATTACTGAGGCTGGAAGAGACCTCTCAGCTCACCCTCATCAGCCAGACCAGGGCACCAAGTGTCACATCCAGTCTGTGCTTAAACACCTCCAGGGATGGCAACTCCACTGCCCTGGGAGAGGAGCTCGACCACTACTTGACTACAAGCTCTCTTCAGGTAGTTGTGGAGAGGGATAAGGTCCTCCATGAGTCTACTCCAGGATAAACACCTCCCTTACGAGGAGAGGCTGAGGGAGCTGGGTCTCCTTAGCTTGGAGAAGAGGAGACTGAGGGGTGACTTCATTAATGTCTATAAATATGTGAAGGGTGGGTGTCAGGAGGATGGAGCCAGGCTCTGCTCAGTGTCATCTAGTGACAGGACAAGGGGCAGTGGGTGTGAGCTGGAACAGAGGAGGTTGCATATGAATGTGAGAAGGACCTTGTTCCCAGTGAGGGTGACAGAGCTCTGGAAGAGGCTGCCCAGGGAGGTTGTGGAGTCTCCTTCACTGGAGACATTTAAGACCCACCTGGACGTGTTCCTGTGTGACTGGGTCTGGGTGGTCCTGCAGCAGGGGAATGGGACTGGCTGATCTTTCGAGGTCCCTTCCAATCCATAATGATTCTATGATCAGCCAGTCCAATCCCCCTGCCACAGCATTGTCCTCCCACTGCCCCTTGTCACACACATTCCCCCTTGTCCTCCTCCCTGGGCAGCCTGTTCCAGTGCCTGACAATCCTTTCAGGAAAGCAATTCCTCTTGACATCCATCCTGAACCCCCTCCTGGGCTGTTAAATAGGAAAAAGACCCCAAAAGTTGCAGCCTCAGACGTTCAGAAGTTAGAAAATGAAGTTGTCTGTGTGTTTTTATGATGTCTCAGTGTCTAGATGTCAGGATATAATTGCGTGCTGTCTCTTACCACAGGACCACTGCCTCCTATAGTGCACGGAGCGGGTGACTGCCGCTAACTGCGTGGCCGGATGCTCGACACTTTGGGTTGCCCTCATTGTGGAGTGTTGGCCTTAGGCCTTATTTATTGTGCACTATTCAAATTGTGAGGTGAAGACAGGATGAGTGATTTCCCCGTGGATGGTCCTGTGGCACTCATCACTGCATTAGTGTTAGAGGATCCTAAAAACACTCGTTCATTCTTACCACACTCCGCGAAATGGCAGTCGTGGTGCCATCCCCACTGGGGAGAGCAAGCAGGGACAAAGTCAAATGGTTTCACTGGTTGTCTGAATGCTTAGTTTGGAAAAGACAGGGTCTGCTCACAGAGAGAGTGGTCGGGCACTGGGCTGGGCTGCCCAGGGTGCTGGTCGAGTCCCCATCCCTGGAGGTGTTGAAAAGTTGCTTAGATATGGTGTTGGGGGATCTGGTCAAGGGGTGACCTTGTAGAGAAGGGTTGATGGGTGGACTCGATGATCCCCAGGGTCTTTTCCAACCCCCGTGAATCTGTGAATGGTTTGTTTAAGTATCTGTTCATAGGGAGTCCAATTTCAGTAGGAATTGGGCAATAATTTTGCACAAAGCATTACTTTTACATTAGACACCTGGAAGACGAAGGACTGATCTCTTCTGACAGTTGGTCACTGATATCATTCCCCAGTAAGACATGGAAGATCTACAATTCTTACAGGAGTCTTCAGATCATTAAATGTTTCGTACTATGGCCCAGATTTGTTTGCAGATCACCCAGAAACACAGAATTATTGAGTCTGGAAGAGACTTGTGAGCTCAGCCAGCCCAGACCAGGACCTGACACCACCACAGCAGCCAGACCAGGGCACTCAGGGCCACAGCCAGGCTGCCCTTCAACACCTCCAGGGATGGGGACTCCACCACTGCCCTGGGCAGTCCAGTCCAGGCTCTGACCACCCTTTCCATGAGGAAGGGCTTCCTGACATCCAGCCTAACCCTTCCCTGCCAACTTCAGGCCTTGCCTTCTAGTCCTGGCTTTAGTTGCCTGGGAGAAGAGCCCGACCCCCACCTGACTGTAACCTCCCTTCAGGGAGCTGGAGAGAGTCAGAAGATCCCCCCTGAGTCTCCTCTTCTCCAGGATAAACACCCCCAGCTCCCTCAGCCTCTCTACATCAGCCTTTCCCTCCAGTCCCTTCCCCAGCCTCGTTGCTCCTCTGGACCCTCTCCAGCCTCTCAGTCTCTTTCGTGAAGTGAGTGGAAGGGACCTTGAAAGATCATCCAGTCCAGTCCCCCTGCCACAGCAGGATCCCCTAGATCCAGTCACACAGGAACATGGCCAGGTGGGTTTGCAATGTCTCCAGAGAAGGAGACTCCACAACCCCCTGGGCAGCCCCTTCCAGGGCTCTGGCACCCTCACTGGGAACAAGGTCCTTCTCACATTGATGTGGAACCTCCTCTGCTCCAGCTCACACCTGCTGCCCCTTGTCCTGTCACTGGGTGCCCCTGAGCAGAGCCTGGCTCCATCCTCCTCACACCCACCCTCGAGATCCTTTCCAGCCATGATGACTCTGCGATCACGGGGTTGATCTTGAGTTTTCTTTTCCTTCTGCAGGAGGAGAACTTCTCGTGTAGCCTTGCTCTGTTGCCCCTGCTGCGTTCTGCAAGGACATTGCCGTGCATTCTGTGCTCTTCTTCCTCTTGCTAGGTCCTGCCTCCACTGAGGGACGTCTCAAACCGCCCCGAAGTGGGGACGACGGTGAGGAACAAGCTCGTGCGCCTTATGACCCACGTTGACCTTGGAGTGAAGCAAATTGCAGCAGAGTTCCTGTTTGTTCTTTGTAAAGAGAGAGGTAAAAATGACTACTTCTTCATCTCCGTGTTCTCTAAGACCTTGTAAATTGCTCTCAGTCCTTTTAGCACGACACCGTAGCTGGTTGTAGCTGAGTAACTGTCTCTGTCGCTCTCTGCAGTCGACAGCCTGTTGAAATACACCGGCTATGGGAACGCGGCAGGACTGCTGGCTGCAAGGGGACTGTTGGCAGGAGGAAGAGGAGATCATTGGTACTCGGATGATGAAGACACAGACACAGAGGAATACAAGTCTGCAAAGCCCAAGTACACTATTGATTTCACTCTGCATATCCTGTAGCAGTTTAGATTCTCTTTGTTTCGCTCTCTGCAGAGAGGCCACTTTTGGAATGAGATGTTTTATTAGATATAGATGTTGTGCTGTATGTGTTATACGTGGTGTATGCATTAACTGCTGGCTGCTCTTGACTCCGTGCTCTAACTGTGGAGAAACCAGCCTCTAATACAGAATCACAGGACAACTGAGGCTGGAAAAGCTCTCTGAGGTCATCCAGCCCAGCCCAGGTGCTGACATCACAACATCAGCCAGACCAGAGCACTAAGGGCCATAGCTAGGCTGACCTTCAACACCTCCAGGGATGGGGAGACCACCACTCTCCAGCATTCCAGGGTGATGCTGTCATTTAGTGGAACCTGGACAGGCTGGAGAGCTGGGCAGAGTCATCTAGTGATAGGACAAGGGGCAGTGGGTGTGAGCTGGAACATAGGAGGTTGCATATGAATGTGAGAAGGACCTTCTTCCCAGTGAGGCTTCCAGAGCACTGGAAGAGGCTGCCCAGAGGGGTTGTGGAGCCTCCTTCTCTGGAGGCATTTAAAAGCTGCCTGGACATGTTCCTGTGTGACTTGGTCTAGGTGATCTTGCTATAGCAGGGGGATTAGACTGGATGATCTTTCAGATCTCCTTCCAATCTCTAATCTTCTGTGGTTTTGTGATCACCCTTTCCATGAGGAAGGGCTTCTTAACATCCAACCTAACCCTCCCCTGGCAGCTTCAGGCCCTGCCCTCTCGTCCTGTCACTAGTTGCCTGGGAGAAGAGCCTGACCCCCACCTGACTACAGCCTCCCTTCAGGGAGTAGTAGAGAGTGATAAGGTCCCCACTGAGTCTCCTCTTCTCCAGGCTGAACACCCTCAGCTCCCTCAGCCTCTCCCCATCAGCCTTTCCCTCCAGTCCCTTCCCCAGCGTCATCGCTACTGACCATCATACCGTTAGATGGTCCGGGGGAAAGAAAAATCACAATGAAAGATTTAATGCAGTCTGAATAACTTCTTAAACTTGTGTGAAGAGAGATTTCATGAAGCTGTGGCTTCCTGAAAGGCCCTTACTATGGAACATGAATGAAAGGCAGGAGTAAGTGGATAAGAAGTGATAAGAAAGATAATTTCTATACTAAGAAGTGAACTGTAAACCAGGAGGTTTCTTTTTATTTCTGTTTCATGATCTTTTCTTCCTCTGTTGTTGATTCCCCTTCTCCTTCTTTATAACAGGCCAATAACAACAGCGTCGTTAGTTACCTGTGACCTGCGTAGCTATAGACATTTAACAGCTCTTGTTTTCCCTCCTCCAGCATTAACCTGATCACTGGTCACTTGGAAGAGCCAATGCCCAATCCGATGGATGAAATGACAGAAGAACAGAAGGAATATGAAGCTATGAAGCTTGTCAACATGTTCGATAAACTTTCCAGGTATCGTGTTCTAGCTGCTTTTGAGGGAGGCAGCTCATATCCTGGCTCTTTGCTGAAGTCTGGTGCTTTCAAAAAGTGTTATAATCAGCTTCAGAGAATCATTCAGGTTGGAAAAGACCCCCAGGATCATCAAGTCCAACCATCAACACTGCTCTACAAATTCACCCCTAAACCAGATCCCCCTAAGAGACTTTTAAACACCTCCAGGGATGGGGGCTCAATCATCACCCTGGGCAGCCCAGTCCAGGGCCTGACTGGTCTCTCCATTAAGAATTTCTTCCCGATGTCCAGTCTAACCCTCCCCTGTTGGAGCTTGAAGCCCTTCCCTTTGCTTCTGTCACTAATTCCCTGTGAGAAGAGCCCAGCACCAGCATCTCTGCAGGGTCCTTTCAGATAGTTGTAGAGAGCGATGAGGTCTCCCCTCAGCCTCCCCTTCCTCAAACTAAACAGCCCCAACTCTCTCCATCTCTCCCCATCAGATTTATTCTCCAGGCCCTTCCCCAGCTCTGTTGCCCTCCTCTGCCTTCACTCCAGCCCCTTGATGTCTCCCTTATCCTGAGTTGCCCAAAACTGGACCCAGTCCTCAAGGTACAGTCTCCCCAGTGCTGAGTGCAGGGGGACAATCCCCTCATTAATCACCTAATTAAAAGAGATCAGGACAATCACCTAATTAAAAGAGAATTTACAATGAACTCCTCCTGTGGATTCACTAGGTTGAGGACTGGCTTATAGAAGAGCTGTTATTATTTGTTTGACTGAGGTAGCTCTGTAAATGAAACTGGGTCCCACATCTTACGTAACTGGGTACGGCACTGGTACAGAAGGGTGGTACTTATTTCCTGCCTTTCACATAGAGCAGAGGAACAGAGCTGTGCTCCTGTTCTCTGCAGGCTTTCTTTCTCTTTGAGATGCCTAGAACTTGCTGGTGTTTCCTCCCCATACTTGTAGCTGTATTGCAGTGATTCCTTGTAGTTAATTTTCTGTGTGTGTGCTTGCAGCCCAGAGAGCCAACTGTGTCCTGGGCTGCAGCAAAAGAGGCAGTGCAGTGAGTCAAGGGATGTGATTGTCCCCTTCTACTCTGCACTTCGTGCACCTGAAGCCCTGTGTCCAGTTCTGCAGTCCCCAACATTGGAAAGGCACAGAGCTGCTGGAAGGTGTCCAGAGGAGGGCAACTCCAATGAGCAGAGGGCTGGAGCAGCTCCCCTCTGAGCACAGGCTGAGCAAGGTGGGGTTGTTCAGCCTGGACAAGAGGGGGCTCCCAGGTGACCTTAGAGCAGCTTTCCAATAGCTGAAGTTGGCTACAAAAAGCTGGGGAGGGGTGGTAGTGAGAGGACAAGGGGCAAGGGCTCCAGACTTGAAGAGGAGAGACTGATGTTGGACATGAGGTACCAATTCTTTGCTGTGAGGGTGGGGAGATGCTGGAACAGGCTGCCCAAGGCAGTTGTGGCTGCACCATCCCTGGCAGTGTTGAAGGGCAGGTTGTCTGGGGCCCTGAGTAACCTGCTCTGATGAAGGTGTCACTGCCTGTGCAGAGGGGGTTGGGACTGGATGATCTCTAAGGTCCCTTCCAACTCCAGCCAGTCTAGGACTCTGCATAAGCCAAGTTTTACATTCTGGTGAAACAAGAAGCGTGGTACTGAAGCTACTTCTAGCCCAGACTGACTGTATGACTTGGTCTGGGTGATCCTGCTGTGGCAGGGGGACTGGACTGGGTGAGCTTTCGGGGTCCCTTCCAGTCCCTAGTGACTCGATCTAGGGGATCCCGCTGTGGCAGGGGGATTGGACTGGATGATCTTTCGAGGTCCCTTCCATTCCCTAATGACTGGATCTAGGGGACCCCACTGTGGCAGGGGGATTGGACTGGATGATTTTTCGAGGTCCCTTCCATTCCCTAAGATTCTAGGTAGGTAAAGAAATAACTGGATCATTCTTCAAGCTGAGCAGCTGGTACCGCATTTTGTGAGAGGCTGCAGCTGTCAGAGGAACAAGTTGCATTGAATCTCTGTTCAACAATCAAACTATTTTTACATCTCTTAAAGATCAGAAGCCCAGCAAAAGATGTGCTGGAGTGTAGCTGGCAAAGACTCAATTGTAAGCAGGAGCAAAAGCAGGAAAGGATCTCAGAGCAACTGACTTCAAGCTGGCAGTGAAGGAATCGGATGCTTTTTGCCGGCATTTGCATGGGAAGAAAGCGTCGTGTGTTAGCCTTCTTAACTCGGTGAAGTGTAGTCTTCCTTGAACCTGCTGTACAGAATGGAGTGATTGCTCTGTAAGCTGGAGAATTAAGATGCTGAGCAGTAAGTGCTCCACAACAAAATGAGTATAAATGGTCTAAAACCTCTTTTGAAAGGAAGGTTGAGACCAGAGACAAACTGAGACTGAAGAGAGGCTGGTTGCGATCACTATAGCAGTGGCACAAAAAGTCCTGCTGTAGTGTAAGAGCCTTTTGAGTTTGGAGGATCAGAGACACCTGCTGTGTTCCCTGCCTCAGGCTGACAATAACTGGGCAGCTGGTGCTCTGTGTCACTCCTCATCCCCTTGGCCAGCGGCACTGCTTGTACCTTGGGCTTTCTGTGTCACTGCCATCCACCTGCAGTTCCTTCCACAGAACTGGGACTGCAGGCTCTCTGGGGCTGGGACTTGCTTGGAAGGGTTTTGTTTGGATGTTTGTTTGGAAGAGCGATTTCTGAGGGACCTCATTGTCGTCCTGACTCCGTTAGGTGCTGTGATGGCCTGAATGACATCGCTTGACTGTGCTTCCCACACAGGGAGGGCTGGGGAAGGGAGGGGAATGCTGGCAGGAAGGAAAAAGAGAGTAAGACTAGGGTTTGGGAGTCTGTGGAGTGTTTTTAGTGAATGTAGTTGAGTGCAGTTGTAGGGGGTTGCAGATGTGAAGTAAAACAGGAAGCTGCCAGTCTTGTACGCAAGAAGAAAGAGTCAGTGGTGTGCAGATAGTAATGGTAGTCCCTCTGTGGTTTTGGAATTGAAAGCTTCACCCCAACAGCTTGAGCCCTTCAGTTCTGGGAGGCTGGAGAGACTTCAGATCTACTCTGCGGCTTGATCCTGGGGGATCCTGCTCTGGTAGGGAGACCTCAGTCACAACAGCCCCAGGAATGCTACAGGTTTGGGGATGAGCGGCTCAAAAGCTGCCCAGCAGAAAAGGACCTGGGGGTGCTGGTAGACAGCTGGCTTTGTGTGAGCCAGCAGTGTGCCCAGGTGGCCAACAAGGCCAGAAGGATCCTGGCCTGGATCAGGAATAGTGTGGTCAGCAGGAGAAGGGAAGTTATTGTGTGCCCTTGTACTCAGCCCTTATGAGGTCTCGCCTCGAGTGTTGTGTTCAGTTCTGGGCCCCTCATTAGAGGAAAGACGTTCAGATGCTGGAAGGTGTCTTGAGCTACCCATCTCGTGAGGGGTTTGGAGAACCAGTCGTATGAGGAGAGGCTGAGGGAGCTGGGCTGGTTTAGAGAAGAGGAGGCTGAGGGGGGACCTCATTGCCCTCTACAACTACCTGAAACGAGGTCGTAGAGAGGTGGCTGTTGGCCTCTTCTCCTTAGTAACTAGTAACAGACCCAGGGGCAATGGTCTGAAGTTGAGGCAGGGGAGGCTTGGGTTGGATATTAAGAAGAATTTCTTTACAGGAAGAGTATTGGGCTCTGGCAGCGCCTTCCCAGGGAGGGAATTGAGTCTCCATCCCTAGAGGGGTTTAAGAAATGTGCAGGCATGGTGCTTCACACTCTGCTATAGGGGCAGGGATGGAAGGGATTAATTTGTCTTAATTGATCCATCAGGTATTTAGGGTTTTTGTTGTGGTAGGGTCTGGTTGGACTCCGTGATCTAGGAGGTCCTTTCCCACCGTGATGAGCCTGTGATAGTGTGATTGGACTAGCTGATCTTTCAAGGTCCCTTCCAGTCCCTAAGGTTCTGTGATTCCGTACCCATGGAACACAGTTTTTTTCCTTACAGCTCTAAACTGGAGGTTGCTTTGATAGGAGCCTTCAGCTGATTCTGGGTTGTGAATCTTGCTTTGAGGCAGGCTGCCCTGGTAGGTTTCCTGCTTCTGCTCCTCTTTGTTGTTGTCACTGTAGGAGGGGACATACAGTAGGAGTCAGCAGTTCCAAACTGGCACAGCCCTTTGCATTTAAGTTGGGCAGGGAACCAGCATCTCCTTCTAGTCAAATGAGTTTATGTGACTTGGTGCAGCTTGAGCAAGAACCTAGAGTGAACTTGGATCATGTACAGCAGAACTGGTTTGCCTGGCACACTGGTATTGTCCCAGTAACGGAAGCTAAGCTTTGAAGAGCTAACGTGCTTTTACTGGGAAAGGGTATGAAAAGGAAAAGCAGAGGTTGAAGCACTGACAAGCTTGATGCCATTCCTGACTGATGAGGATATTGATGTGGAACCTCCTGTGTTCCATTGCTCCTTGTCCTATCTTTGGGTGCCCCTGAGCAGAGCCTGGCTCCATCCTCCTGACACCCACCCTTTCCATACTGATCAGCATTAATGGGGTCACCCCTAAGTCTCCTTTACTCTAAGCTCAAGAGCCCCAGCTCCCTCAGCCTTCCCTCATTCTATGATGATGTTGGTTCACAGAGAATTGTTTGGTGACTTCAGGTCAGTCTCCTCTGTACATGATGCACACCTTTGCTCTTTGAAGACCTCCTCAGATCCACAAAATGAGTGGACTCCACCTTTCACTTTCAGCCAAATGTCACTGGCCACCGTCAGCCCGTGGCGCGTGATGCTGTGTTTACACCCCAGCTGATCGGAAACGCTGCGCGTTCATTAAAATAGCCGGGGGAGAAATGCCCTCGTGTGTTGTCTGTTCTAAATGTATGAATTGACTAATTTAAACGTCAGCCCGCGTTTCCCGAGCCAACCTCGGATCAATAGCAAGAATCCTTTTGCTGACCGCGCGGTCTCCAATTATCACCAGCCCGGGTTTTGTTGGGGCGTTGAACAGGAGTCAACAAAACGCCGACCTGTCGGGACAAGCACCCGGGCTCATTAAAGGCAGCAAATGAATCATAGGATGAATGAGGAAGGCAACGTTACATAGAGGTGGGGGGCTTCTTTTTCCTCCCCTTTCTAATCATGGAACAAAATAATGTTAAATGAAAGGATCAGGACTATTATGTGGTCCTCAATTATGAGGAGGTGAATAGGTGCCTCGCATCCCATTTTATCAAAGGAGCAGGCTGGTGTTTACTTGATGGCTGCTACATTACGGGCACCGTCATTAATTTCCACGTCTCAGTGCTGCCATGTGGCACGGGGAGCGGACGAGAAGGGGTTACCCGTCAAAGAAAGGGAGTGGGTTTTGAGTCGTTACCAATGGCAGGCAGGAAGCTAGAACTTATATGGAGACGTTGGAAGGGGCTCTTGGGGGATCTGGAGGTGGTAGAAGGGAATGTGTCTCACCTCCTTTTTAATGATGGTGTGTTTCTAGGTGCCCAGTGGGTGTCAGCTGGAGCAGAGGAGGTTCCACATCAATCTGAGAAGGACCTTCTTCCCAGTGAGGGGGACAGAGCACTGAAAGGGGCTGCCCAGGGAGGTTGTGGAGTCTCCTTCTGTGGAGATGTTTAAAACCCACCTGGATGTGTTCCTGTGTGACTTGATGTAGGAGATCCTGCTGTGTCAGGGGGATTGGACTGGATGATCTTTTGCAGTCACTTCCAATCCCTACTGTTTTGTGAGTCTGTGATTCTGTGAGACCTTATTTATCACCATCGTGTTTGTTTGCCACATCTGTGCCAACAGCTGCATCCTTCTTGCTGGTCTCTGCTCTTCCTGAGCCAAAAAGGGCTATTGTGAGGCCTCACCTTGAGGACCGGTGGCAGTCCTGGACCGCTTGCTTCAAGAAAGAAATGGAGGGGCTGGAGTAGGTCTAGAGGAGCAATGAGGCTGGGGAAGAGACTGGAGGGAAAGGCTGATGAGGAGAGGCTGGGGGTGTTTAGGCTGGAGGAGACTCAGGAGGGACCTTCTCTCTCTCCAGCTCCCTAAAGGAAGGTTGGAGTGAGGTAGGGTTCAGGCTCTTCTCCCAGGCAACCAGCACCAGGAGGAGAGGGCAGAGCCTGAAGCTGGTTGGATGTTAGGAAGGGTTTCCTCACAGAAAGGGTGATCAGAGCCTGGACTGGACTGCCCAGGGTAGTGGTGGAGTCCCCATCCCTGGAAGTGTTGAAGGGCAGCCTGGCTGTGGCCCTTAGTGCCCTGGTGTGGCTAATGCAGTGATGTCAGCTCGTGGGCTGGGCTGGCTGAGCCTCTGTGATGCTGTGAGGCTTCACTTAACGGCCGCTCGAGCGTGCGGTACCTAACACACGTGCACCGTGTAGTTCAGCCTCGCAGTCCCAGCAGCTGGGTTAAGCTTAGATCAGCAGCTCCGCACAAGCGGTCTGTGTCCCTTTTTCCAGCCCAGGTAGCAGCGCAGAGCAGGGAGAGCTGGTGAAATGCCCTTGCTTCCCCATTAAGCAGTGGAGTTTATTGTCTGTGTCTCCAGAGGATGGTTCATGCCTGTTAAATGAGCAGTTTTACTGGGCTGCCTTTCAGACAGGGGGTGAATTGGCATCAAGGCTCCCCTCCTTTGTTTAAGGTGACTCCTGAATATTTAGATTTACTCTCTTGGGGTGTGGTTTTTTTCCCCCAGCATTAAATCAAAGTGTTGTCTTTGCCCTTAAAGCTTTTGCCCTAATCCACGTATAAATGAAGCGATAAAAAGTGAGGCTTAAATAAATCTCGCCTAATACTTTTGATTGGCTTAATCAATAATTAATCATCTCTTAGATGGGGCTGTAGCTCGTGGAGTAGATATAATTGGATTAGCTGCCGAGAGGCCTCTGGAGCTTTGAAGAGATTAAAACGGCCGTCAATCCTGTAATTAAACCGCCCCAAACAAAAGCAACAGGACTGGAATGAGTCAGCTTTGTTTTACAGAGCGAATCAACAGGTACGTAGCCGCCGCTAGCCGCGGCAAAGCGTGCGGAGCCTGTTCTTGTGGCCTTCAGCGAGGTGCCTCTCTGTTACATCCAGGGTTCTGTTGTCCCGGGGGTGTTTTGGCCCTCATGGAGGGGAGTTTGGGGCTGTTGGAGAGCTCCTGGAAGAGCAGGGAGTTTGCTTATCTGGGCAGTGACTGGCTGCAGACTGGCCCTGAGGAGAGGGACTTGGGGGTCTTGTGGATGAGAGGCTCAGCGTGAGCCAGCAGTGGGCACTTGCGGCCCAGAAGGCAAACCACATCCTGAGCTGCATCAGGAGAAGTGTGGCCAGCAGGTTGAGGGAGGTGATTCTCCCCCTCTACTCTGCTCTGGTGAGACCCCACCTGGAGCACTGCATCCAGTTCTGGAGCCCTTATTACAGGAGGGATGTGGATGTGCTGGAGTGAGTGCAGAGGAGGGCCACGAGGACGATCAGAGGGCTGGAGCAGCTCTCCTGTGAAGCCAGACTGAGAGAGCTGGGGCTGTTGAGTCTGGAGAAGAGGAGGCTCCCAGGTGACCTTACTGTGGCCTTCCAGTATCTGAAGGGGGCTACAAAAAGGCTGGGGAGGGGCTATTTAGGATGTCAGATAGCCACAGGACTAGGGGCAATGGAGCAAAGCTGGAGATAGGTAGATTTAGAGTAGATGTGAGGAGGAAGTTCTTCACTTTGAGAGTGCTGAGAGCCTGGAGTGGGTTGCCCAGGAAGGTGATGGGGGCCCCATCCCTGGAGGTGTTTAAGGCCAGGCTGGATGGGGCTCTGGCCAGCCTGGTCTAGGGTGGGGTGTCCCAGCGTGGTGGGGGGTTGGAACTGGATGATGAGGTGGTCCCTTCCAACCCTGAGTGATTCTGATTCCATAACTTCTCCGGTGAAGGGATCCTGCTGTGGCAGGGGGATTGGACTGGATGATCTTTTGGGGTCCCTTCCAATCCCTGATGATTCTATAATTCTAAACCTGCTCCTTGTCTTGAGCCTGTTAGGCGCTGACTTTTCGTGGTGCCTTTAACTGGCCAAGTAGGTCTGGCCTACGTGAATGAAGTCTTTATCTGTCCCACTCTTCCCCTCCCACCTGCTCTGGGAGGGGTTTTTGTTCCTCTTTCTTCGAAACCAGAGGGTCTGAGCAGACATAACTTCCTTCCAGAGGCTCATTAGGTAGGGAAGCACATACTGTACACGTTGGAGTCGAGCTGTGTGCACATGCTAATACATGGGGGGTTTTGTCTCTAATCTCTTCCAGGGATGAGCTTATCAAGCCGATGGGAGTGCGGCCGGACGGCACGATGGCCCCTCTGGAAGAAGCAGTCAGCCAGTACCAGCCCAGCAAGCAAGACAGTTCCGATTCAGACTAAAGCATCACCTGCTTCGCTCTCGATTCTCCTCTAACCCACGCGTCTCCGTAGAGCGACGTCATCTTTTACCCAGGCGTTTTATCCTCGCGTTAGCCGTTCTGTCATCGGGATATTTAAGTGATGGGTCCTGTGGCATGATGTCTGCTTTTTTGTGTTTGAAGAACATGTCAGTTGATTAGTTTATGATTGTTATTAACTTAAAACTAAATGTACTTTGAAGGGATAAAAAGGGAAAGCCTACAACACTTCAGTTTCCCAGGGTCCTGCTTTCTGAGCGCTGTAGGTTTTCCCCTTCTTGATACTCTTTTGTATTGCCAGTCTCTCCCTTTATATAACTGTAATTAAAAGAGAGTGTTTTCTTAGTGGCATTAGGAGCAGAGGGTAACTCCTTTAACTTAGAAGTCGGACTGACCTTGTGAAGCTACTTGAATTGACCATCAGCAGTGACTTCACATGAGAGTGGTGAGAGCCTGGAATGGGTTGCCCAGGGAGGTGGTTGGGGCCCCATCCCTGGAGGTGTTTAAGGCCAGGCTGGATGGGGCTCTGTCCAGCCTGGTCTAGGATGGGGTGTCCCTGCCTGTGCTGGGGGGCTTGGAACTGGATGATGGTTCCTTCCAACCCTGAGTGATTCTGATTCCATGGCTTCTCCAGTGAGGTGATCCTGCTGTGGCAGCGGGATTGGACTGGATGATCTTTCGGGGTCCCTTCCAATCCCTGATGATTCTATGATTTCAGAGCTACCCCTTCTAAAACACCGTTAGTTTTCTTACTGCTACAAACTACTGTGGTTAAGCTGCTGCCTCAGGTTTGACCGACGTGTCAGTCGCCGACTGCTGCTAAAACTACCTTTAAATTTGGAACAAGAGTTGGTATCTCCTACGTCTACGTCCTCCCTCCCCTCCTGTGTTAAGACCACACAAGTCTTCCCCCTCTCCCCTCTTTTGGTTGAGTGAAAACATCCCTCTTCACGTCAGCGTGGCCCTGAATGCAGGGGACTCAAGTGACGTGCGAGTGTTGGCCGACTTGGGGCCGGCTCCTGCAGATTAGCAGGAGTGCCTCACTCGAGGGGAAGTCCAGCGTAGCCGACAAAGAGAGAACTTAGCCCCG
This sequence comes from Rhinopomastus cyanomelas, assembly GCA_013400115.1. Classification (NCBI taxonomy): domain Eukaryota; kingdom Metazoa; phylum Chordata; class Aves; order Bucerotiformes; family Rhinopomastidae; genus Rhinopomastus; species Rhinopomastus cyanomelas. The sequence goes on from VXBP01008047.1 coordinate 209,760, forward strand.
GGATCGAGAGTGGGAAGGTGGGCAGGAGCACAAGTGTCATTCTCAACTCTGTAGTCTTCAAACACAAAGATTAAAGTTCCAGGCGTGCCGCACCGCTGCCTCTCTGCCTGTTGGGTTTCTCTCCTGAGGAACACGAGCAGCAGTCCAGGTCCTTGTTTGTAATTCTTCTTTTTCTTTCCTCAGAAGCAGGCACAGGACTTTCATCCCGACTCTTTGAAGGTTCTCCAGTTTGTTTCCTACTCCCCTGACCTAAGGTGCTCAGAGAGCTTGGTATAAAGAAGACAGTGGTTTCCCATGTGAGGAGCTTCCACAGATCCTCCTTAGCCTTCTGAAAGGACTAATGGCTCTCCTCTCAGCCGGTCAGTTGTTCTTTCCTGAAGCAAACTGCTCAGCCACAGCAAAACTCACAACCCAACCAACCCCAAGGTTACTTTGGGCTGTGAACTCTTTACATTTCTATATGCTGGGACCTTCCTGAGTGTTAAAGTCATTGATGTTTTGGGCTGTGACTTGACTGGGTCTGTTTTGTCTGCTGAAGCAGCACAGTTTACTTGAAGAAGCCAGATATTGTTCCCACACAGCAGCAGCTAAAACAAACCCCATCAATACTGTCATCATTCCTATTCAGTAGGAACCCAAAAGTGGGAGGGAGGAGTCATCCAGGAGCAAGATACATGCTTAGCCTGGCCTGCATCAGGAATAGTGTGGCCAGCAGGGCTAGGGATGTAGTGCTCTCCCTATACTGGGCAACGGGGAGGCCTCCCCTCAAGTACTGGGGGTAGTGCTGGGACCTTCACTTCAGGAATGAGATTGAGGGGCTGGAGGGAAAGGCTGATGGGGAGAGGCTGAGGGAGATGGGGGTGTTTAGCCTGGAGAAGAGGAGACTCAGGGGGGGCCTTCTCCCTCTCTACTACTCCCTGAAGGGAGGCTGTAGTCAGGTGGAGGTCAGTCTCCTCTCCCAGGCAACCAGCACCAGGAGGAGAGGGCAGGGCCTGAAGCTGCACCAGGGGAGGGTTAGGTTGGATGTTAGGAAGCCCTTCCTCAGGGAAAGGGTGAGCAGAGCCTGGACTGGACTGCCCAGGGCAGTGGTGGAGTCCCCATCCCTGGAGGTGTTGGAGGGCAGCCTGTCCTGTGATTGATACCAGATGTGGGCTGTTCCTTTGGGCTGGAGGAGCATTTCCTTCTGTAGTAGACTTCTCTCTGGGTTGCTCTAGAGGGATGAGTACAGAGCATGATGTTCCTGTGCGACTTGGTCTGGGGGATCCTGCTGTGGCAGGGGGACTGGACTAGATGACCTTTCGAGGTCCCTTCCAATCCCTAATGATTCAATGACAAAGAGCAGAGTCACAGTTGCTTTACAAGTTGTAGAACTGCTCCTGCAATTAGCCAGCTATAAAGACATTAATAAAACAATAACAGCTCTGGGGACCTCGTTGCAAACGCTATAGCACGAGGCTTTTGTGGTCTGGCCCCTGTCACTTGTGACAGAGCGACAATAGCTGCAGTAAACATTTCTGCTGCTTAGTTTCTCTTGCAAAACTCATGCTAGGAGTTAATTTTACAGCTGTGAGATGCTGCCTCAGTTACACGAGCACCAAGCATCGAGGTTCCTGCCCGAGTCCTCTGGCTCAAGAGTCATTCTGTTGCTTGTAGGGCAGGTTGACCTAGTTAATCCCCTCAGTTAGTTAATCATTTCAGCGGTATCCCAGAGCATCTCCTGTTTTAAGGTGATGGGTTGTGAAAGGGTGCTGCAAGACTTTCAGATTCTCTTTGAAATAGAACACAGGCCCATCCTTGGTGCAATGGCTGGAGATCTGGGAAACTCTTGGAGATGAAGCCTCCAACACCACAGTGCATCTGCTCTGCTGGATGGTGTTTTCCTCTCTGAAGTAGCCACGTATGTGTGAGGATTCCTCCCGTACAGGAGTCTGCAGAAAAGGTAATTTGGTGTCTGAAATGTCCTGAGAATTTGTTATTTACTGTGAAATGAGGATTTGCTCCTCAACAGGATGAGGTTCATCAGACCCAAGTGCAGGGTCCTACGTTTTGGCTGCAGTAACCCCCTGCAGCTACAGACTGGGGGGTGAGAGCTGCAGAGGAGCCTGGCAGAGAGGGACCTGGCAGCACTGGGTGACAACAGGCTGAATGGGAGCCAGCAGGGTGCCCAGGTGGCCCAGAAGGCCAGTGGCATCCTGGCTTGGATCTTCTGAGTTAAAATCAGGATCAGAGAAGATTAGGATTGGAAGGGACCTTGACAGATCGTCCAGTCCAATCCCTCTGCCACAGCGGGATCCCCCAGACCAAGTCACACAGGAGCATGGCCAGGGAGGCTTTAAACATCTCCAGAGAAGGAGACTCCGCGACCCCCCTGGGCAGCAGTGACACCGAAGGTGTTAGCCACGGGGTTTCAGAGCCACAACCCATTCCCAAGCAGCTATCCACAATCAATCCCAAACTCAAAACCTTGTGTTTCCATCGTGCTTTGGGCATCCCCAGTCCAAAGTCACGGCAGTTTTCCTTAAAGCTCCTCAGTGATTTGGAAGCTTTGCTTGTCTTTGTTTCTCCTTTGAGCTAGGAAACAAAAGATGACGGGAAGTTGCTGAAATCTGTCAGAACACTTTGTTCTTCTGCAAAAGAAAGCAGATGGATTTGGTTAGATGTCCATGAAAACTCCCTGGCAGGTACCCCCCGTGACTTCATCTGCCCTACAAGAGGTTTTCAGGAAAAAGAGATGTTTAGAATCTGTTTAAAATGTTGTCATGAGAGAATTACCAGGAGTTTAACAAGGAGCAAAAATCACAGGGATGTTTTGAATTCACGATAGGACGGGGGGCAGTGGGTGTGAGCTGGAACAGAGGAGGTTCCACATCAATCTGAGAAGGACCTTCTTCCCAGTGAGAGTGACAGAGCACTGGGAGGGGCTGCCCCAGGGGGTTGTAGAGTCTCCTTCACTGGAGACATTTAAGACCCGCGTGGATGTGTTCCTGTGTGACTGGATCTAGGTGATCCTGCTGTGTCAGGGGGACTGGACTAGATGATCTTTCAAGGTCCCTTCCAATCCCTAATGATTGTACACCTCTATGATCAAGTCCAGCCCTCACCCCAACAGCTCCCCAACCCCTAGACCACAGCCAGAAGTGCTCCAGCTACTCTGTTTTTAAACCCCTCTAGGGATGGGGACTCCACCACCTCCTTGGGCAGCCTGGTCCAGTGCCCAACCACTCTCTCAGGAAATAACTTTTTCCTGAGATCCAATCTAAACCTCCCCTGATGCAACTTGAGGCCATTTCCTCTCATCCTATCGTTAGTAATTTGGGAGAAGAGCCCAGCAGCAGCCTCACTACAACCTCCTTTGGGGTAGCTGTGGAGAGCAGGAAGGTCTCCTCTCAGCCTCCTCTTCCAAGCAATAATTCTCCTCTAGCTTGGATGGAATACAGTCGGAGGTGGCTTTCAGGAAGAGAAGATTTCAATGAAGCTGTCGTAGGGGCTGGTTGCCAAGCATCCTGCTCCGCAAGCGGCAAGTAAAGCCCAAAGCACACAAGATCTCCTGAAGGAGCATTCCCCGACATTGTCCTTCACCTTATTACCACAGCCCAGCTAATAAAATCCTGGGCTTTAATAAGGCTGCCTGTAAAAAGGCTGCTCTGCTGTTCAAACAGCCGAGAGCCAGGCTTTGCGGGTCCTTGATGAGCAGCAAGTTAAAGAGCTGCCCAGGTCAGATTCTTTTCAGGTCAAGCATGGAGAAATGATGATTTAGTGGCCGTGCAAAGACGCAGCTTCGCTTTCACACGGAGGCACAAAGCAGGAGCACGGCTTAATCCTGCGCGTGAAGGTCTTTATTGCCTCAACGTCTTAGCCGGTTGGGTGCCTCTGGTTCTTATGAAGAGCGATGGGGAACCTTTCCTCCTCGTGCCAAAACCTTCTGGTCCTCCTGATGGTGATTCTCACCAAAATGCTGGTGATGCAGGACTTGTGTCCTTGTAGCTTGGCCACGTATCCTCCAGCTGGCTGTGCCTGGGAACGTGGAAGGGCTGAAGAGCAGCCAGAAGCAAAGGTAGGTGGCCACTCCCTCGTGACCCCCATCACCGTCCCACACATACTGCTTAGGCAGCAGAGGGTCTGCTTGGTGGAGGTGGGACCACCCTGTGTATATCCTGCTACCTGTGGGTAACCAGGGCAGGCACAAGGCTGCAGGGCAGCCAGGCAGACGAGGAGGTGGCAGTGTGGGGTGGAACATGGTGGCGACTGCCTGCTCACAGTGAAGCCGGGTTGTTGTTTCAGGGCTGCTCCTCTCACCACCAGCATTGACGTCTGCAGCTGAATCATAGAACCATTCAGGGTGGAAAAGACCCCCAGGATCATCGAGTCCAAGCATCAACCCTACTCTACAAGGTCACCCCTAAACCAGGTCCCCCAACGCTCCTGTGGTGTCACTGGAGACACTTCCTGTTCCGCCTCGAGACACCTCTGAGGGCTAAGCTGTCCCACAGCTCCTCCTCTCTCAGCAGCCTTTGGCCAGGCTTACAGGTAGGGAAAAAGATCCCCAAGCCCTGACCAGTGGTCTGAGAGCATCATCTGACAGCAGAGGAGGTCAGCTCCCTGCGCTGGGCAGAAGCTACAGGGACCACCAGGACCAAGGAAGCTCTTGGCCTTCCCGAGAGCAGACGGCAGCCCAGATTCCTGAACTGCCGGCGTGCTGGGCAGTCGATCCCTCCGACAGCATGCCAATCTCTGTGGGGTACCTAGGCAGCCTTTGAGAGGTCGGTGGGGAAGGAATTCTGCAGACCACCCATCTTAGCTGGCTAAATCACCCGGGGTAGTCTCTTCAGCCTCCTCCTCCAGTCATGGCTGAGAGGGAGGACAATTCCAAGTGGGGCTCTGTAGGGTGCACTGAATGACCCTCTGCAGGAGCTTTGCTTTCCCTCCCTTGGCTGCAGAGGGGAGCTGGGGAGGCCAGCTGGTTACATTTAACTGCTAAACTGGTTGCCAAAGGATGGGTGGTGAGAATTCCTTCCCGCTTCCCCTTCGCCGTGGACCTCGCTCTACCCAGCACTTTGCCAGTTCAAAGTTCAGACCCTCAGGAGCCACTGCAGATGAACAGTGGGGTAGGTGCTGTGTAGTGCTGTGTGTAGGGCTCCATGGACTGTGCTTAGATCCTATAAAGCTTTAGGACCCTGTTAGCAATTTCACTTGGTATCAGCAGGATCTCTGGCAGGGGGATTGGACTGGATGATCTGTCCAGGTCCCTTCCAGTCCCTGATGGTCTGTGATTTAGCAAAACCTCAAAGAAAAATGGTACTTAAGGGGGTGGCAGATGACAGGGAAAGGACTTAAAAGTTCTTCCCAGATGTTAGGAGGAAAGAGGAGGGTGGAGCTCTTCAAAAGAAGCCCTGCTGAGATCTCCCCTTCCTCTTTGTCTGATAAACCCTTTCCTGAAACAAAAGCAGCCAAGATCCCCAGGCTTCAGGGTGTCTGCAGAGCCCTCCGTTACCTTTCAGTGCTCAGCACAGCTGCTGGCTGAGGGCAGTGGTGCTCAGCTGGTCAGGCAGGGCCAGGCTGCGCTCGCGGAGCTTGCAATCCACACCTGACCCTAAACTCCCAGTGTAAAATCCTAACCTGAACCTAAACTGCCAGTGTGAAATCCTAATATCAACCTGAAGTCTCAGTATAATAATCCTAATCTGAACATATAATCTCAGTGTAAAATCCACATCTGAACCTAAACTGCCAGTGTGAAATCCTAACCTGACCTTAAACTCCCTCTGTAAAATCCTGACCTGACCATAAACTCCCAGTGTGAAATCCTAATCTGGACCTAAAGTCTCAGTATAATAATCTTAATCTGAACCTATAATCTCCGTGTGAAATCCCAACCCGACCCTAAACTCCCAGTATAAAATCCTGATCTGAATTTAGTGATCCTAATCTGAATCTATAATCTGTGTCAAATCCACACCTGAACCTAAACCGCCAGTGTGAAATCCACACCTGACCCCAAACTCAGATGATTTTAAGGCTTCAGGATTATTTTCTGCTCAAGAGGTGACTCTGCCTGGTAAATCCCGGCGCTGCAGCACCTCAAACTTCCAAAATCACCTGGAAGATCAACAGAAGGTCCCCCCAGAGCCTGCTCTTCCCCAGGCTGAGCAGCCCCAACTCTCTCAGCCTGTCCTCACACGAGAGATGCTCCATCCCCCTGATCATTGTCGTGGCCTCTTCTGGCCGCCCTCCAGCCTGTCTGCATCCTTCTTGCACTGGGACCTCCAGCACCAGACACAACCCTCCGGGTGAGGTGTCCCCAGGGCAGAGCAGAGGGGCAGAATCCCCTCTCTCGATCTGCTGGCCACAGCTCTGTTGATGCAGCCCAGGCTGTGATCCGCCTTCTAGGCCACGACTGCGCACTGGTGGCTCGTGGCCAGTTTCTCATCCACAGCACCCCCAGGTCCCTCTCCACAGGGCTGCCCTCCAGCAGATCCTCTCCCAGCCAGTACTGGTGACGCTGGTCACCCTGGCCCAGGTGAGGACTCTGCACTGGGCCACCTTTGGGGCTAGTTTTGCCCCAACTAACCTATTTTTGCCCTCATTTGCATATGTTTGCCCCAATTAGCACATTTTTACCCCATGTAGCACATTTTAGCCCCAATTAGACTATTTTTTGCCCTAATTTGCCTGCTTTTCCTCCAGTTAGCATATTTTTGCCCCAATTAGCCTATTGTTTGCCCCATTTAACATAGGCCCAGAGTTAGACTGTTGTTTGCACCAATTAGTGTATTTTTTACCCCAATTAGCTTATGTTTTGCCCTATTCAGCCTATTTTTGCCCCAATTAGTGTATGTTTTGCCCTCTTCAGCCTATTTTTGCTCCAGTTAGCATATTTTTTGCCCCAATTAACATACTTTTTGCCCTGTTCAGCCTACTTTTCCCCCAATTAGTGTATTTTTTTCCCCCGATTAGTGTATTTTTTGCCCCGATTAGTGTATTTTTTTGCCCCGATTAGTGTATTTTTTGCCCCGATTAGTGTGTATTTTTTTGCCCCCATTAGTGTATTTTTTGCCCCAATTGTAATTTTCCCCCATATTAGCCTATTTTTCACCCTAATTAGCCCATTTCTGCCCAAATTCCCAATTTTTAAATTTGGGGTTTTTTTTAAAGCTACTGTTTAAAAAGTCACCAAGTTCCCCTCTCTGCCCCCCAACACCCTCAGTCCTCCGAAGGTCCTTGTCGTCGTCTCTTCCGAGCCGGGTCGAGCCATCTTTAGAAAGCGTTTGCCCTAAACCGATCGCCCTCCCTTTTGTGCCGCCGGCTTCTCCCCGGTTTGAAAACCGTCCCCTCTTTGGGAGCGAAGAGTAGCGGCCGTAAGAGATTTAGTCGCCACTTTCCACCCCCAACACGGCGCCCGGCTCCGTGTGGGCTCTCGAATGGCTCGGCTAATAAAGGGCACAGCTGCCGCTGCTTTATGGCCGGCTCGGGGGGAAGAGGGGGAGAGAAGGAAGGCAAAAACCAGATTGACCGAGTGTCAACAGACGCAGCTGGGAAAGCAGAAAGAAGCCCCTCGAAGGCCTCCTGCGACTTAAAGTCGAAGATAAATGATGGCCCTGTGCTCAGAGAAAGAGGGAAAGAAACTCCGGTGGAGGCTGGGCTTCAATGAAAGAGAGAGGTGGGGGGAGCTGAAAAGGAAGCTGCGTAGGACTGAAAGGCTTTTCTCCGCCGCTAGACAGCTTGCAAGAGAAATGAGCAAGAGTGGCCACAGAAAGGAGGGCTGGGGCGGCCAAGAGAGAAAACAAAAGCCTATCCTGGAGAATCTACTGCGCCCGCGGGCGCTCTGGAGCACGTTACGGCTCCGCGCGGTTTAACGGAGACCCGACGACAGGCTCGTCCGTGCTGCTGCCTCCTGGGAGCCAGGGATGTTTCGTGCCCGGCGGCCCGGAGGGGAGGGGAGAAGGGAGCTCTAATTATTCATAACAAGTAAATAAGGGCCAGACGAAACGGCCCACGGGGTGCTGGTGGAAGTCACTCCTGAGGGAGCTGGGGTGGGATGGGCTGCTCTGGCAGCTCTTGGCCGGCACCACTGCTGGAGCATCCTGCTCCGGGCGGAGTTGTCCCCTGGCTTCTCAGCATCGCAGAATCATTCCGGATGGAAGAGCCCCCTGGGATCATTGAGTCCAACCATCAGCCCTCCTCTACAAGGTCACCCCTAACCCACATCATAGAATCATAGAATCATTCTGGTTGGAGAAGACCCCTGGGATCATAGAGTCCAACCATCAGCCCTGCTCTACAGGGTCACCCCTAAACCAGATCCCCCAACACTACATCTTTAAACTCATCCAGGGATGGGAACTCAACCACCACCCTGGGCAGCCCAGTCCAGGGCCTGAACACTGTCTCCGCAAAGAGTTTCTTCCTGATGGCCAGTCTAACCCTTCCTCTGCCTGGGGATGGCAGAAGGATATTGGCCTTTGCTGTTAGGAAGCCGTGTGGGTCACCTGTTGGCAGCTCTTAGAGAGAGTCTTAGAATGGCTAAGGATGTACAGGACTCTAAAGGTCCTCCAGTCCCAACCTCCCAGCACAGGCAGGGACACCCTCACTAGAGCAGGTTACTCAGGGCCCCAGCCAACTTGCCCTTCAGCACTGCCAGGGATGGGCAACCTGTTCCAGCATCTCCCCACCCTCACAGCAAAGAATTGGTTCCTCATGGCCAACCTCAACCTCCCCTCTTCAAGTCTGGAGCCCTTTCCCCTTGTCCTCTCGCCACCACCCCTGTCAAAAGCCCTCCCCAGCTTTGATTTCTGGTGGGTTTGTTATTTGCTGACTGGTGCCTGTATGGTTTTATTCACAGCAATGGACATCGGGACCCAGCCCTGTGCTGCACGTAGAAGTGACCCCTCAAATGGCCAGCTGGGAGGTCAACAAGCCCTGGGCTGTCCTGGTGAGGGACTGCAGCACATCCTGCCCAGCAGGTCACGCCACGGAAAAGGTCTGTGGCCCTTCCTGAGGCACAATAAGAGGAGCAGGAGGGTTGTAAGAGATGTAGTGGTGGGGAGCTTGAGTGTCTGTGGTGAGGAAATGGTGATACTGGGTGCAAACCTGCAAGAGCCAGGTGTTTTTTAATCCCTAGCTCATCAGTTAGCCTGTTTGCATGGAGGGAAAGCCATAATGAAAATCAAAATAAACCATAAAAAATGATAGGACAAGGGGCAGTGGGTGTGAGCTGGAACAGAGGAGGTTCCACATCAATGTGAGAAGGAACTTCTTCACGGTGAGGGTGACGGAGCCCTGGCAGGGGCTGCCCAGGGGGGTTGTGGAGTCTCCTTCTCTGCAGACATTTCAAACCCACCTGGAATGTTCCTGTGTGACCAGATCTAGGGGATCCTGCTGTGGCTGGGGGATTAGACTGGTTGGTCTTTCAAGGTCCCTTCCAATCCCTAATGTTCTGTGATTCTGGTAATTTACCAGTTGCAGACCTTTTAATAAGGACCCAGAGTCTCCAGGGACCACCAAGAGCCAGAGGCTTACAGCCACAAAGTATCTCTGTGGAAAGCAGGTATGTGCAGCTTGGATTGATTGATTTATTTTGGAAAACACAAAAATGATGTTTTGTGTCCACAACCTGGTGTTGGAGAGACAGAGTGAGAGGGCTGGTGGGCTTGCTGTCACCTTCTCCCTCTCTTCAGCTCCCTGAAGGGAGGTGGGAGTCAGGCTCTTCTCCCAGGCAAGTAGCAATGGGACAAGAGGGCAGTTCCTGAAGCTGCACCAGGAGAGGGTCAGGTTGGATGTGAGGAAGCCCTTCCTCATGGAAAGGGTGATCAGAGGCTGGACTGGACTGCCCAGGGCAGTGGGGGAGTCCCCATCCCTGGAGGTGTTGAAGGGCAGCCTGGCTGTGGCCCTTAGGGCCCTGGTCTGGCTGCTGTGGTGGTGTTAGGTCCTGGGCTGGGCTGGATGATCCTAGAGGTCATCTCCAGCCTCCATAACTTTGTGAGTCTGGACAGCCAAGCCTCCTGCTGTCTTTGGTGTTTTATGTGCTGTTGTGGTCTTCGTGCTGCAGCCTTCTAGGTGCAGCACCTCTCGTACTCCTTTCAAATGAAACACTCTCAGCAAAGGTCGAATTTTACCTCTTGGTTGGTTCTGGTTAGTGCTTGGGTTGGGTTTTTTCATGTCAGGCACCTTTGCACATTGTTTGCTCTCCTAGCTTTAGTGGTTATTGCCTTAAACGTCCTGGGTCTCAGTCCAAGCCTGGTCTTTGGGGTTGTTAGTTGTCCTGTGTTCAATCTACTTGTTGTAGAGGAAAAGAAAACGTTGCAGCTTCCCTCAGCCACAACCTAAACTTTGCGCCGCGTTAAATCCTCCCCAGCCCTGGGCTGATCCCCGCAGCCCCTCCCCGGGTGTTTCAGTGCCTCCAACAATGAAAGTGAAATCCAATCCCATCCAATTAGGGGAAAATGAATGGCTCATCTACAATAAACGGGGCTCTGAATAACAAAGAGCCAACAAGAGAGCAATGAACTGGAGACAGGCTACAATCTTCCTGAATGTTAATCGGCAACTAACTCCACAAGCTGCTTAGAGGTGGAAAGAATTGGGGGAAAATAGATTAGGGGCAGCTTTTGGAGCACATTGCCTTTTAACTGCTCAGGCCCCACATCTTCACCTACACACAAGAATGTTTGCAGCGCTGCCTTTTGCAGGGGGAGAAGGGGAGGGGGGCTGGCAGGGTCGTTGTGCGCAAGTGTTTTCAGCTGGTTTGTGAGTTGATGTGGTGGGTCCTACTGTGGTCTTAGATGGTGGGTTTCTTTAGTTAGGATGAGGGGAAATGGGCTCGAGTTGTGGTGAGGCTGCTGCTGGTCTCTTCTCCCAGTTTACTAATGGTAGGATGAGGGAAATGGCCTCAAGTTGCATCTGGGAAGGTTTAGGTTGGATCTTAGGAAGAAGTTCTTTGCTGTGAGAGTGGTTGGGCACTGGACCAGGCTGCCCAAGGAGGTGGTGGAGTCCTCATCCCTTGAGGTGTTAAAAACCCCAGTAGCCAGAGCACTTGATGCTGTGATCTAGGGGTTATGGAGCTGTTGGGATGAAGGTTGGACTTGGTGATTCTGGAGGTCCTTTCCAACTATGGCGATTCCCAACAGCTCCATAACCCCTAGATCACAGCATCAAGTGCTCTGGCTACTGGGGTTTTTAACACCTCAAGGGATGAGGACTCCACCACCTCCTTGGGCAGCCTGGTCCAGTGCCCAACCACTCTCACAGCAAAGAACTTCTTCCTAAGATCCAATCTAAACCTCCCCTGATGCAACTTGAGGCCGTTTTCCCTCCTCCTATCATTAATAATTTGGGAGAAGAGACCAGCAGCAGCCTCACTACAACCTCTTTTGAGGTGGCTGTAGAGAGCAAGAAGGTCTCCTCTCAGCCTCCTCTTCTCTAGACTCAATAACCCCAGTTCCCTCAGCTGCTCTCCCCAGGGCCTGTTCTCCAGCCCTCTCCCCAGCCTTGTTGCCCTTCTCTGGCCCTGCTCAAGCCCAAAACTGGACCCAGCACTCAAGGTGCTGTCTCCTTCACTGGAGATGTTTAAGACCCACCTGGATGTGTTCCTGTGTGACTTGGTCTGGGTGATCCTGCTGTGGCAGGGGGATTGGAATGGATGATCTTTCGAGGTCCCTTCCAAACCCTGATGATTCTGTGATTCTATGAAATATCTTCCTAGAGGCAGCTCCAAATCCAACTTGGAACTAGTGGAATAGTCAGTATCGAGTGAAGCTTTGAATCCATCATCCTTCTTCCTTCAGGATATGAAACAGAAACATTTCACAGAACATTAAGTCCATCCAGTTCAATCCTGGTGCAGCAGGGTCCTCTAGATCCAGTCACACAGGAACATGTGCAGGTGGGTTTGAATCATAGACTATTAGAATCATAGAACCATTAAGGATTGGAAGGGACCTCAAAAGACCATCCAGTCCAATCCCCCTGCCACAGCAGGGTCACCCAGACCAAGTCATACAGTCATTCTGGGTTTGAAGGGACCACAGGATCATCCAGTTCCAACTCCCCTGCCATGGGCAGGGACACCCCCCCCAGATCAGGCTGGACAGAGCCTCATCCAGCCTGGCCTTAAACACCTCCAGGGACAGAGGCAGCCCAGCAGTGGGACTGGGCATCCCCGTGCAGCAAACACGTCTGTAGAGAACCAGAAGAGGTTTTCTTTTCTGTGTGTGGCAGGATGGGAACGCAGAGAGGAGCCGTATCCCCCCTTCCCCTCTCCCGATCTGCTGTGCAAGCAGTGAGTTGGCTCTTCACCGCACTCTTCCAGCGGAGCAAGGACCGGGGAGGCATCGAGAGAAGCTATTAAGCAGCGTAGATGCAGAGCTGAGGGGGTGTTGGAACGGGGGAATTAATCATTTGCCAAATGAAATAACAGCTGAGTCACGGCAGCGTTAAACCGAATTTCCACAGGCCATTGTTTGCGCGAACAAAGCAGGGGAAGGAGCTGTTAGAAGCAGTTTGCGCAGCTGAGATCGGAGCGCTTGCGTGCAGGAGTGATCCCAGCGTTGGTGCCCGGGGCTTCATCTGCACAGACAGCACGTTTGCTGCAGCCTGCTGCACACGCTCTGCCCTTGGAACTTGGGAACGTGGCACCCTGCCGGGGCTCAGCGCGTCGGCGTCTTCCCCTCGTCATCCCCCATCCCCTCAGCCTTCAGCACAGACCTCCCACCTTTGGGTCTAGGGGGACTGGATCTAGGGGATCCTGCTCTGGCAGGAGGATTGGATCTAGGGGATCCTGCTGTGGCAGGGGGACTGGATCTAGGGGGTCTTGCTCTGGCAGGGGGATTGGATCTAGAGGATCCTGCTCTGGCAGGGGGATTGGATCTAGGGGATCCTGCTGTGGCAGGGGGACTGGATCTAGGGGGTCTTGCTCTGGCAGGGGGATTGGATCTAGAGGATCCTGCTCTGGCAGGGGGATTGGATCTAGGGGATCCTGCTGTGGCAGGGGGACTGGATCTAGGGGGTCTTGCTCTGGCAGGGGGATTGGATCTAGAGGATCCTGCTCTGGCAGGGGGATTGGATCTAGGGGATCCTGCTGTGGCAGGGGGATTGGATCTAGAGGATCCTGCTCTGGCAGGGGGATTGGATCTAGGGGGTCCTGCTCTGGCAGGAGGATTGGATCTGGGAAGTCCTGCTGTGGCAGAGGGATTGGATCTGGGGAGTCCTGCTGTGGCAGGGGGATTGGATCTAGGGGGTCCTGCTCTGGCAGGAGGATTGGATCTGGGAAGTCCTGCTGTGACAGAGGGATTGGATCTGGGAAGTCCTGCTGTGGCAGAGGGATTGGATCTGGGGAGTCCTGCTGTGGCAGGGGGATTGGATGTAGGAGACCCTGCTGTGGCAGGGGATTGGACTGGATGATCTCTCAAGGTCCCTTCTGATCCCTAATGTCCTGTGATCCTTTCTCTTTCACTCATGGGACACCAGCCTTTTCCAAACACGCTGCCGCTCCCCTCTCAAAGAGGAAATCCTTAGCTGCTAGAAAATGGGATAACGCAACTAATTCCCTCTGCAGCTCGAGCCGGTTTGCACCAGCTGCAGATCAGCCCCACTATATTCCCGAGGTGCTGAGCAGAGCTGCCTGAATTCTTCGTTCCTACTTGCTACGCGTCCCCAGAATAAACCTGCCTCACAAAGGTGGCTGTTTGCGAACGCATTAAACCCCATTACACCGAAACTCTTTCCCTGCAGGCAGGTTAGCCCGGCTTTCTCGCGGCTAGAGCCGCCGATATTGGTGTCTCCTTCTTGTTGCAAGGCTTAAACCCTCCCTTGCAAAATCTCCTTGTGTCCCTTTGAACTCCCTCAGGAGATTAAAGAAGGGAAAGAAAAGAAACTACTCCAAGTCAACACTCCCCTCGTTTCATTTTTAAAGGTCATGCTTAGCGCTGGCGGTTGTTCTAGGAGCTGTTCCCCCCCCAATCCCCTTTCTCTGTAAAGAAAAGTCTTAACTAGCCGGGCACAGACTTAACCTCGCCGTCGAAAAACTAACACTGTCACTAGGCTGTGGAGAAACCATGGTGAAGGGCTAGCAACGGCTAGAGGCCGGCGGAATGAGCAGCCGGCATCTGCTCGGTGGGCTTTTATCGCGCGGCGTTGTGTGGACGAGCGGGAGCGCGCGGGGACGATTGTTGGAATGATGTAGACAAATTGACTCAAATTAGTTTGGCATGGGCCGTGCAAAGCCGAAGCTCGCCGAGCCCGGCGACACGTAGCAACGGCCCGGCCGCCTCGTCGGGCGGGCGGGCGAGCGTCCGAAGGGCTAGCGGAACGGGCCGGCTGTGGCCCCGCGGGTGGCGGTGGTTGCCGCTCAGCCCGCTCGCCTCTTCCCTTCTAATTCAGCCTTGGCAGGAGCGGTCCCTGCGGAAGACTGCAGCAGCCCTGATGATTTTATAGGAGGACTCGTGAGCTATAATGTCATTTTATACTTCCTCAATCTTCTGACTGTTGCCTAATGACAAAGAAATCCCCAAAGAACAGGGTGAGGGGGAGGTGGGTGGGGGAAGTTTAAAAGGATTTTGAGACTGTGCTCTCTGCTTTCAGTCAAACTGTCCCAAATCCTGCCAACACAATTCTCCAGTGCCCTGTGACACCCCTCCCTGGACCACCAGGAGTGAGTTTCTTATTGTATTTACAGTAATCTAATTACAGCAGCTCTTCGAGCCGCAGCCGGCTTTGCTCTAGGGGCTTCAGCGAGAACCCTCCTCTCAGCGCAGATCGCTGGCTTTAATCTCTTAAACTAACACGCTCCATCCCCCACAGAAAGGTTGTGAGATGCCTGGGGAGGCTACCAAGATGTGATTCCCCCCCCCATCCCCGTCAGCGCTTCTCTGGTCCTTTTGTTACGGTTCCTTTTGTGGTAATTGACTACCTAAAGGGGACCATGAGGACTCCTGAGAGAGCATCACAGAGTCCCAGAACATTAGGGCCTGGATTGGACTGGATGATCTTGGATTGGACTGGATGATCTCTTGAGGTCCCTTCCAATCCCTAATGATTCTATGATTCTAAGATAATCCAGCCCAATCCCCCTGATTGTTCTGTAAGAGAATCACAGACCATTAGGGGTTGGATGGGACCTCAGAAGATCATCCAGCCCAATCCCCCTGAATGTTCTCTAAGAGAGAACCACAGAACATTAGGGGTTTGGTGGGACCTCGGGAGATCATCCAGCCCAATCCTCCTGATTGTTCTGTAAGAGAAGAACCACAGAACATTAGGGGTTGGAAGGGACCTCAGAAGATCATCCAGCCCAATCCCCCCCGAATGTTCTGTAAGTTCATCAAATGATGGCAAAACCATGCTGCCTGCCAGAAGAAGTCAATTTCAAAGGTATTTTCCTAAGTCCGTGTGGTCCCTTTATCTTTCCCCCTCTCTCTGCATTTCTGTAGCTGAAGAAGCCGCGACGGAGAGGAAATAGCGACTGGATATTGAACTTAAAAACGTTAGCGACTTCAAATACGGCCTTAAAGCCGCCGTTGCCCAACATCACTCAGTGCAGAGCTTCGAGCTGATTGACTCCATTGAGAAGAATCGGATGACAAAAGTGGACGAGAGTTTGTACATCATAAAACCGTCAAGAAAATGAAGACGGAAGGGATCGGTTTATAGGAGGCAAAACCCAAACCAGAAGTGGAAGCTGCGAGGAGGGAGCAGGTCGGGATGTTCTCCGTGTGTTACTGCAGCCATCTAGCTCTCTGCACCAGTACTGCACTAACCTGCCTCATTTCCCTCGCTGGTTTCCCAGTTAGAAGTGCTTGGAAGAAGTGTTCCAGAGGCATCAGGGGATTTAAGTCCTATATTAGTAGAAGACTTAGGTCTCCCCCATTACCATGTCTTTTAGAGGAGGTGCGTGCGTGCCCGTGTTTCATTCACGGGTGTTTCACGGAGCTGATGACGGAGGGAGGGGAGCATCTCCCTGCTGAGGAAAGGCTGAGGGAGCTGGGGCTCTGGAGCTGGGANGGACTGGATGATCTTTCCAGTCCCTGATGTTCTGTGATTCCGTGTGGAGCAGGGAAGCCCGAAGTGTACGAATGCCATCTGCGGGCTTCATGAAAGAGCAGGACCCTCCAGCAAGAGCTGCAGTGATCTTTGAAGCTGGATGCCAGGGCTGGAGCTCAGTCCATGTGCTGCCGTGAGCTGCTTGCGTTATTCCCTGTCCAAACTCACACCAGCAGCAGAAGAACCAAACTGAGCTCACATAAAACTGGGGGTGTTTAGCCTGGAGAGAGGAGACTCAGGGGGACCTTCTCCCTCTCTGCAACTCCCTGAAGGGAGGTTGTAGCCAGGAGGGGATCGTGCTTTTCTCCCAGGCAACCAGGGATGTCCCCTAAGCAAGGACAGCAATCCCTTCACTTCCTTCCAAGAAAGGAGTTCTGTGTCTTCTACAGACTGTTCACTGTATTTACAGGAGTGAGTCAGAGCTATAAAATGTCAGTGAATTAGACCATCCTCGTCAGCACTGTGACTATTTTTATTCTTCTCTTGAACAGAAAACACTAATTGAAGGAACTATAGAAAAATGAAGAGAATGGAGGAAGGAAACTATACTCCACATAGAGAAGATCAAGAGAGGTTCTCCTCTTCGAGAGAGGTTCTCATCCCCCTCTGCTCTGTCCTGGTGAGACTTCATCTGGAGTATTGTGTCCAGTTGTGGGCCCCTCAGTTCCAGAAGGACACAGAGCTGCTGGAGAGAGCCCAGCACAGAGCCATAAAGATGATGAAGGGAGGGGAGCATCTCCCTGCTGAGGAGAGGCTGAGGGAGCTGGGGCTCTTGAGCTTGGAGAAGAGGAGACTGAAGGGTGACCCCATGAATGTTCTTAAACATGGAAAGAGCAGGTATGAAGAGGATGGAGCCAGGCTCTGCTCAGTGTCATCTAATGATAGGACAATGAGCAATGGGTGTGAGCTGGGACAGAGGAGGTTCCACATCAATGTGAGAGGAACCTTCTTCCCAGTGAGGATGACAGAGCCCTGGAAGGGGCTGCCCAGGGGGTTGTGGAGTCTCCTTCTCTGGAGAAATTTCAAACCCACCTGGCCATGTTCCTGTGCAACTGGATCGAGGGGATCCTGCTGTGGCAGGAGGATTGGACTTTGTGGTCTTTCGAGGTCCCTTCCAATCCCTAATGTTCTGTGATTCTGTGATTCCTGCTTAACACAGCAGCTTGTTGTTTGAAATGTCAGGCTCTTGGAGGAGGAGTCCCTGCCTGCAATTCTCTCCAGAGGTTAGAGACTATGAAAGCAGGTGAACACACACCCGGCTCATAACTCAATCAACCTTCCACCTTCATGAACCAGAACAAAAAGCTGAGGGAGATGCAGCGACAAGCAGAGCACATGGCTGGGAAACGGCAAGAAGGACATTTTCTTTAGAGCTGGAATGAAAGTAGAGACTCAAACAGTCCCAAAAGAGTTGCTGCCCGTGTGCCCCACCTAGGAGGCTAAACAGCAATATCATCATCTCTACCTGTTTATTCAAGGCAGGGATCTGACCTTTCGAGGCTGGTTTCTTTCAGCAAACTTTGCTCATGCTTCTCGTGACTGCTCGTATTCATCAGATGTGCAGGACTGGAACGTCAAATAATTGCTGATAATAGAAAGGAAGTGCGATAGCAGGAACAATGCTGGGTCTTATTATGTGTTTTGATCCTCTTTTAGGACTCTGGGAAGCCTCTTCATTATTTTTATCGATCGTTTTCATGTCAAAGGCAGGTTGGTAACTAGCACTTGCAGAGGGAGGGAGCTTTTCTCATGACAAGTCTGAAGGAATACGTTAAAATCAGAGAATCATGGAATGGTCCAGGTTGGAAGGGACCTCAGACATTGTCTAATCCAGCCTCCCTGCCGTGAGCAGCGATGCCTCGTGACTAGAGCTGGCACAACGCCTCATCCAGCCCGGCCTTGAACATCTCCCACCTGAGAAGGAGACTCCACAGCCCCCCTGGGCAGCCTGTTATTAGATCTGAAGAGGTTCTAGTGTAAACCCCTTCTCCTTCGGTTTAAAGCTGTTTCCCCTTTTTCTATCACTGGACACTCTTATAAAAAGTCCCTCTAAAGTCTTCCTGTAGTTTCCCTTCAAATATCAGGTCATCACCCCGAAGCCTTCTCTTCTCTAGGCTGAACAATGCCAGCTCCCTCAGCAGCCTGTCCTCATAGCAGAGGTGCTCCAGCCCCTGGATCACCCTTGTGGCCCTCCTCTGCACTTGATCCAACAGATCTACATCCCATTTACAGGACACCAGAACTGGATGCAGTATTCAAGGTGGGATCTCATAAGGGCAGGGTAGAGGGGAAGCATGAGGATTGGACTGGATGATCTTTTGAGGTCCCTTCCAATCCCTAATGTGCTGTGATTCTGTGAAGAACCACCTCTCTTCATCTGCTGGCCACAAATATCCTTGTAATTAATTTGTTCCAGGTCTCTCCATGTCCACCCAACCCTTCTCTCACTACTAGGAGAAAATGCCACCCCGCAGGTTGAGCAACTGATCTCGACTGCTTCAGGGCTTGGCTACCTTCAGTCTTGACACCTGACCCCAGAGTGACACCACGTCCTGACCTATAAAATACTCACCTTAGTAAACACTAGCGCAACACAGGGCTGAGTAGCAGCATGAACCTTTAATATCTTAATTAAAATGAGGCACTTGAAGATCTGAACTGAACGGAGGCGCAGCACCAAGGATTATCAAGACTGGATGATCTTTCAGGATGATCCAGAGCTGATCTTTCCCTTCCAATCCCTAATGTTTTGCCGTTCTGTGATCCTCTGGGCTTTCTGTTGGTGCCCGGCACTTGAGTGATACTTCAGCAGTGTGGATGATCTTTTGAGGTCCCTTCCAATCCCTAACGTTCTGCAGTTCTGTCATTACTTTTCTAATTGGCAGAAGCTCAGCTCTTGCTTCATCTTTCCTCACGGCAGGCGTGGACCTGCGGTAGGGATGGAGTCACATCCATGGCACACAGGTTTGGAGAAGGCACTCCATGAGGTCCAGCTCTGCCCTTCACCTTTAGCTGCCACTCTCTATTATCTCTACAAATGAACCCAACCAAGCAGCACTCACTGTATCTCTCATGTGTTATCACTCAGGCTTCCTGTTGAGCAAACAACCCGGCTGGTGGTTGCCATCCGCTCACAGGCCTGTAGCCAGACTGAAGAGGCAGACAGCTCTGCCCACAGCTTTCTAGACTTTTCACACACAGCTGCCAGCAACAGAAAGAACCAACCGCTGAGGCCCGTGAGATCAGGAAGCACAGATCACATTTGGAATTGAACTTCTGCACAGAGAGAGAGGGATTCCTGCCAGAGCAGTTTCCTTGGTCTACACTGAACCCCAGAGCATAGAACCATTCAGGTTAGAAAAGACCCTTGGGATCATCGAGTCCAACCATTAACTCTACAAGGTCACCCCTAAACCAGATGCTGAATCACAGAACATTAGGGATTGGAAGGGACCTCAAAAGATCCAGTCCAATCCCCCCAATTGTTCTGTAAGAGCATCACAGAACAGTAGGGGTTGGAAGGGACCCTGAAAGATCATCCAGTCCAATCCTAATCCTGACTGCAGATCCCCACAGCAGCAACAGGAGTAGCCACAGGCACCATCACAGAACATGAACCATCTGTATTTTGTCCTCATTTAAATTATTTTCTGCATCTGTAATCACAGTGCAGTCACAGACAGAATCTAAAACCCTGTAATCTAACCGGAGGAGCCGCTTCTCCACAGGGCAAGAGTGAACGTCGTGTCGTGTTTCCATTTTAAAACTGTTACCAAGCTGGTTAGATGGTATTTTTGGGGAAAGAAGGTTCCCGGAACATTAGGGATGGGAAGGGACCTCGACAGATCAGCCAGCCCAGTCCCCTTGACACAGCAGGATCCCCTACATCCAGTTGCACAGGAACAGGGCCAGGTGGGTCTGAAATGTCTCCAGAGAAGGAGACTCCACAACCCCCTGGGCAGCCCCTGCCAGGGCTCTGCCACCCTCACTGGGAACAAGGTCCTTCTCACACTGATGTGGAACCTCCTCTGCTCCAGCTCGCACCTGCTGCCCCTTGTCCTGTCACTGGGTGCCCCTGAGCAGAGCCTGGCTCCATCCTGACACCCACCCTTCACATATTGATCAACATCCATGGGGTCACGCCTCAGGGTCCTTTTCTCCCAGCTCCCTCAGCCTCTCCTCAGCAGGGAGATGCTCCCCTCTGTGGCTCTGTGTTGGGCTCTTTCCAGCAGCTCTATGTAGTTACTAGACCTCTTGCACCCTTAAACCATCACAGCTACAAATGTGAGTAGCTCCTTTCACTCTGGTAGTAGCTGTGATGTAACCACTGCTTAACATAAACCCAGAGCCTTCAGAGTAGTGTAGTAACTTCACGCTGCTGGCACCACACCTGGGTGGTGCTCCTTGACTGTTGGCACCGCACTGGGAGATGCTCCTTGCTGCTGGCACCACACTGGGTGATGCTCCTTCCATGACGGTGCTGGTCCATCCTGCAGGGAGCTTCTTCATCCTCCCATTTCTACCTACAGTCTGCGGACTCCATGGGCACATCCTCACACCCTGACCTCTGTGCTGAGGCTCCCCAGCTCAGCTGAGTGCCACATCCAAACCTCCTGCACCCCAAAACACCTGGGGCTGCCACAGCAACGCTGCGGAATCTCTGACTGGTAGGGGTTGGATGGAACCGCTGGAGATCATCTAGTCCAACCTCCCTTGGATCACCTCGAGCAGAACCCACAGGGGGGTTCTGAATGTCTCCGGAGAAGGAGACTCCACAGCCTCCCCGGGCAGCCTCTGTGCTCTGCTACCCTCGCGGTAAAGTTCTTCATGTTGAGGCGGAACCTGCGGTTCGCTATCACCACCTGGCATCGTCCTCCTCGTCCTCAGAGCCCCGCGGGACCCCTCAGGGAGGTGGGGCCGAGTTCTGCACGGCCGGGCCTGCCCCGCTCCCCGGGGAGGAGGGAGCCCAGCGGCGCCGGAGCAGGCGG
>VXBP01008047.1:231052-286561 GCA_013400115.1 Rhinopomastus cyanomelas
CGCGCCGGCGGCCCAGGGCGGGCGCAGCCTTTGTGCCTCTGCGGCCGCACCGGCGGCGCGGAGTGGGAGGCTGCGAGGGCCGGGCCGGCCTCAGGCGCTCCGCCGCGGCCTTGGCTGCCACGTCAGAGCCGCCGCCCTGCGCAGAGGTGCCCGGAGGTGCCCGGGGCGGGAGGCGCGCGGGGATCGCTCGGACAGGGCCGCAGGTAGCTGCTGCTGAGGGGGGAGAGGGGCTTGCGGGGGTTCGGACGGCCCTGCGAGCGAGCGGTGCGGGGCCTCCATGCTTCGGGTTTTCTTGTTTCACACTTGTCTGCGTTCGGGAGTCTCGTTTTATTTCATCGGTTTCTCTGCCCCGAGTGCAGCTCGGTGGAGGTTCTGTGGAAGGTGTTGGGGAGCAGCTCAGCCCTCTGTGTTGGCAGAGGTGGCCTTCGCCGTGCGGCTGGGTGCTGGCCATTGTGCGGAGCCTCTGCGGATGCCAGTGAACGTTTCCTCCTGCTCGTTTAACGGGGCTGAGAAGGAGACCTCTGAACCAGGATGTCGCTCGGTGAGGAAGACGAAGGCACAGCGCACGTAGGCTGCGTCCAGCGTGTCCTTAACTGGAAGGGGACCCTCACCGGAGCTTAACTTAGTACTGGAGTACTGGTTAGCACGCACATCACTTTGAAAACTACTCAGTAGATAGTACCCAGTTGGGTTTTTTCCCTCCAGGTTTTCTGTCGTTGAACATTTGGTCTAGCTGGTGAATATGTTCCTGTGTGACTTGGTCTAGGGGATCCTGCTCTGGCAGGGGGATTGGACTGGATAGTCTTTCGAGGTCCCTTCCAATCCCTCATGTTCTGCGATGCCTCCTCAGCATAGAAAGGGATGGACTGAGTTGCAAAAGTGCCAGCTGATAGCTGGTCCATGTGTGGCCAGGCAGACACCTCTGAGTGCCAGGCAGGAGCCAGCAAACAGGTGGTGGATGCTGGGGAAAATGTTTGTTATTTCATGAGCAGGGGTGGCAGGGAAACTCAGCAGCTGCCTCGATACCCTGGCTGCTAGGCACTGTCAGGGTTTGTCTTTGTGAGTCTTGTGGGAAAGGAGAGCTGAGGTGAGTGTGTTGCTCTGCAGTGTCAGGAAAAAAGGAGACTGAGGGATGACCTCATTAATGTTGATAAATATGGAAAAGGTGCGTGTCAGGAGGATGGAGCCAGGCTCTGCTCAAGGACACCCAGTGATAGGACAAGGGGCAACAAGTGCGAGCTGGAACAGAGGAGGTTCCACATCAATGTGAAAAGGACCTTCTTCCCAGTGAGGGTGCCAGAGCCCTGGCAGGGGCTGCCCAGGGGGGTTGTGGAGTCTTCTTCTCTGGAGACGTTTCAAACCCATCTGGAGATGTTCCTGTGCTGCTGGATCTAGGGGATCCTGCTGTGGCAGGGGGGTTGGGCTGGATGGTCTCTCGAGGTCCCTTGCAATCCCTAATACTCTGTGGTTCTTTGATTGTCAAGGATCCTTGCTTTGGAGAAAACACGCCTGCCAACATGAGGTGTTCCCTAGAGCCCCCTCTGGAGCCTGCTTTGTGCTCTGGCTGGGGGTGGTTGAGAAATGCAAGGTTCTCTTGCAGGTAGATATGACCTACCTGTCGTAGGGTGAGGGGTGGTGAGTAGCCCGTCCTGCTCTAGGTTTAAGAGGAAGCTGTGGTTCGTACCTGAAAACATCTGAACAAACTCTTGTAGTCCTTTCACAGGAAAAAAAGTTTTCGGGAAAGAAGTCTGTTTGCTTCCCAGCCTGTCTGTCTGTCCCCGTGTAAACGTGGATTCTGAAACCTGGCCGTTAAACAAGGCTTGTTAAAATGTCAGCTGTGCTCCTGCTTCGGTGCTGGTAGCATAGACTCTAGTATTAGAAACTGTGGGTGCAGCAAGAGGAGGGAGGGGATTGTCCCCCTGCACTCAGCACAGGGGAGGCTGCACCCTGAGAACTGGATCCTGGTTTTGGGCACCTCAGGACAAGGGAGACATCGAGGTGCTGGAGCGAGGCCAGAGGAGGGCAACGAAGCTGGTGAGGGGCCTGGAGAATCAGTCTGGTGAGGAGAGATAGAGTTTGGGCTGTTTAGTTTGAGGAAGAGGAGGCCGAGGGGAGACCTCATCGCTCTCTACAGCTCTCTGAAAGGACCCTGCAGAGATGCTGGTGCTGGGCTCTTCTCACAGGTCATTAGTGACAGAAGCAGAGGGAAGGGCTTCCAGCTCCAACAGGGGAGGGTTAGACTGGACATCAGGAAGAAAATCTTGATGGAGAGAGTGCTCAGGCCCTGGACTGGGCTGCCCAGGGTGGTGGCTGAGTCCCCATCCCTGGATGTGTTTAAAAGTCGCTTAGATGTGGCGTTGGGGGATGTGGTTTAGGGGTGACCTTGTAGAGTCGATTTGATAGTTGGACTCAGTGATCCCAGGGGTCTTTTCCAACCTGAATGACTCTGTGTTTCTTTCTTCCTGCAGAAGCTCAGTTAACTGTCTCCCAGAATGAAAACCTAGTTTCTGTATGGTCTGTGTTCTGAGGGTTACATCTGAGAGCTAAGCCCTGAGCACTCTGCCCTGTAACGTGTTCCAAGCCCTAATCCAGCAGCTGTAACGCAGGGAAGCTGCTAGTCAGAGGCTGCTTGGACAGCTTGAATCACAGAATGTTAGGGGTTGGAAGGGACCTTCAGAAATCATCGGAGTGCAGCCCCTCAGCCAGAGCAGTACCCCGAGGAGCAGCCATGGCTGGGATTCCATGGTTGGCTTCACGCTTATTTCCTTGTTGAATCTGGAGAGTATTCTCACTCCTGTTTGATTTGGAGAGTGACTCTCACTGTTACTGCTTCCTAAATGTATTTCTTAAAGCATCACCCCCAAAACTCCTTCTGTTTGTTAACATACATGAGATTTGCTGCCTTTTGCAGTTGTCACTCTATTCAAATTTCCAGATTGTCCTTTTGAAATCTGCTGCAGCTGCTGGTAGAGGGAAGGGAGAGCAGTGCACGTGGCAAGGGTTGGTTTGTTCTCGATCAGCCCCGTAGCCAAGCTGTCTGGCTGCATCGCTGGTGGGCTGAAGGGAGGTAATTCCTTGGTGGTGGATGAAGACGAGACGAGGAAATGCTGAGGGAGCTGGGTCTCTTGAGCTTGGACAAAAGGAGGCCTGAGGGGTGACCCCATGAGTGTTGATCAATATGTGAAGGGTGGGTGTCAGGAGGATGGAGCCAGGCTCTGCTCAGGGGCACCCAGTGACAGGAGAAGGTCACACATGAATGTGAGAAGGACCTTCTTCCCAGAGAGGATGCCAGAGCACTGGCAGGGGCTGCCCAGGGGTGTTGTAGAGTCTCCTCTGGAGATGCTTCAGACCCGCCTGGCCATGTTCCTGTGTGACTGGATCTAGGGGAACCTGCTGTGTCAGGGGGATCAGACTGGATGGTCTTTCACGGTCCCTTCCTGTCCCTAACATTCTGTGATGGGTTTGCGTGCAGTTCTGCCAGGTGAACAGTGTCAGCCCTGCCTGCTGCTGCGGCGCCTTCTGGAGCAGCGTTACGCTGCCAGCTGAAGTTGGCCCCCTCCTTTGGTGGTTCCACTCCTGCCTGCGCATGTCTGAGTAGTGGCATTGAAACAAGCCAGTTTTTACTGGCTGCTGCCCGGGCCAGGTTGGCTGTGTGGAAACACTAGAGCTTTTTGTCTGTGAAGTCAGAAGGACAGCGAGAGCATCATGTGAAGCTGGGCAAGTTGCACACACGTCTGCGATGGTTTCAGCCCTCCCATCTTTGCCTGAGAACGGCAGAGCCGCTACAGAGCTGTGCTGTGACGCTGATTACTGTCCTAGTGGTCATGGACAGATACACAGGTCGTTAGGGGTTGGAAGAGACCTCCAGGAGTCAGTGAGTCCAACCCCACTGCTTGAGGAGGACCATAGCACCTAGGGCAGGTCACACAGGAACTCATCCAGGTGGGTCTTGAAAGTCTCCAGAGAAGGAGACTCCACAACCTCCCTGGGCAGCCCCTTCTAATGCTCTGTCACCCTCACTGGGAAGAAGTTCTTCCTTGTGTTGAGGTGGAACTTCCTGAGCTCCAACTGACACCCACTGCCCCGTGTCCTATCAGAGGAGGCAAGTGAAAAGAGATTGTCTCTTTCTTCTTGACACCCAGCCCTCATGGATTTGTAGACAGGGATTGAGTCCCCTCATAAACTTCTTCTCTCCAAGCTGAAAAGGATTTGGTGTTTTGGGAGATAAATGTAGAAATTCAGCATCCTGAGGCCACACTGAGCGTGCTGCTTCACTACCGTGGGGTTGTGTCTTTAGCATCCCTACCACACACCCACGGTGGCTTTGTACAGTAGAGCTGGTTCAGAAGATGTCATTAAACTTCTTGTCTCCTAGGTGTGTGCAGAGTACATCTGTGGAAGCATCTAACTAGAAGTGTTAACAGGGGAGTGTATTTAGTGAGAAACCCTTCTTTTAACCAGCTTTGATGTGAGTGGACATGTGGCTGGCCCGTCACCTTCAGAGCTTCTGAGGGCTTTCATCTTTGGTCCTGTAACAGGATGAGAGGGCAGGGCCTGAAGCTGCACCAGGGGAGGGTTAGGTTGGATGTCAGGAAGCCCTTCCTGATGGAAAGGGTGATCAGAGCCTGGACTGGCCTGCCCAGGGCAGTGGTGGAGTCCCCATCCCTGAAGGTGTTTAAGGCCAGCCTGGCTGTGGCCCTTGGTGCCCTGGTGTGGCTGCTGTGGTGGTATCAGCTCCTGGGCTGGGCTGGCTGAGCTCAGAGGGCTTCTCCAGCCTCAGCGAGTCTGTGAGTCTCTAACAGAATTCACACTTAAAACTCCTAACAGACTTACTCTCTAAATTTCTTGTCTACATTCTCTTCTTTGTTTACAGCTGTAAAGAAAACCTAACAGACCTTGGAGCTTCCTGTCTACTTCATATTCAGATGTGAAAGTGTTTTCTCTTCTTTAAAACCATTTCAAAGGGTGACTTGACTTCCTTTTTAATCATTTTCTTCCTGTGGTGGTTGATGTGTTGTTAGATGAGAGGTGGTCCCTTCTCTCTTGAATTGGGAAGTAGGTCAGTGAGGCTGCTGCTGGTCTCCTCTCCCAGATTACTAAGGATAGGACAAGGGGAAATGGCCTCAAGTTGCATCAGGGGAGGTTTAGGTTGGATCTTTGGAAGAAGTTCTTTGCTGAGAGAGTGGTTGGGCACTGGAGCAGGCTGCCCAGGGAGGTGGTGGAGTCCCCATCCCTGGAGGGGTTTAAAAACAGAGTAGGTTGAGCAGTTGAGACCATGGTCTAGGCATTAGGGAGCTGTTGGGCTGAGGGCTGGACTTGATGATCCTGGAGGTCCTTTCCAGCCAAGATGATTCTATGAGTAGTTGGCACCCTCATAAGGACACAGGGTGGTGGAGGGGGAAACCTTCAAGTGGTGTCCACGTGTCCCTGTTTGAAATCTTGTAAGGTCTGGGTTTGCTTCCAGTTCTTCACGTAGGAAAAGGCAAAGCCCGGGTGTTCATCTGCACAGGTGAAGGAAGGACACTGGAGATGTCTGCTTCATGAGTATCTGTGTGGGTTCTGCCCAACTCTCAGAGATCCAGCCTCATTGCACGTCATGGTGTAATGCCACGTGTTCAGTGAGGATGGAGGCTTTTCCCCAGTAACAGAAGACACTGTGAAGCTGGGTCACAGGAATAAAATGATGTTTGTACATATGGAAGGGGTGGGTGTCAGGAGGATGGAGCCAGGCTCTGCCCAGGGGCACCCAGTGACAGGACAAGGGGCAGCGGGTGTGAGCTGGAGCAGAGGAGGTTTCACATCAGTGTGAGAAGGACCTTGTTCTTGGTGAGGGTGCCAGAGCCCTGGCAGGGGCTGCCCAGGGGGTTGTGGAGTCTCCTTCTCTGGAGATGTTTAAAACCCACGTGGGCATGTTCCTGTGTGACTTGGTCTAGGTGATCCTGCTGTGTCAGAGGGCTTGGACTGGATGATCTTTGGAGGTCCCTTCCAATCCCTAATGATTCTGTGATTCTTCCATTGCTTTTCTTTTTCCCTTGCTTGGATTTTTTGGCCTGCCTCAGATACTTTGAAGAAGAGCATGGAACGCTCAGAAGAATTCAGAGAATGTTCCAAAGTTCAGGCTTCTGATAAACCTCTGCTTTGCTGCGTGGTGCTTGTGATACTGGGGATAGTTGTGACTGATGACTCAGCACGTAGGGGACTTTGAATCTGCAGTTTGCACCTGAAGTTTCCAGAGTTCCTTAGTCAGCACCGTGTCTGAATACACACGGTTCTTACCCTTGTGGCTGCCTGCTGGTGCCTTCTGTGTTAGCTGAGTTTTAATCTCTGTTGGGTCTCAAGAATTTTGCTGTCTTTTACTCTGTAGGGACACAGCCTTCTTCAGGGAGCATGAAGAGAAGCCTCTCTTAGGATCCACTGCAGTCTGGTGAGCAGGAGACTCTAGTGCAAAGCAGGACGGGCGAGCTTGGACCTTACCTGGCAGAGGAGGCGCTGAATTGCAGGTGAGTGCTTTCACCTTGGCAGTATTAGGTAGAAGATAGTGAGGGCTTTCTGCTTTCTAAATCAGTTGGAAGAAAAGATTGTGCTCCTGCCATCTAAGCCTGAAAACTAAATGAGTCATGAGCTGCCACAAAGTTGTTCTAGGCCTTTGACCTCTAGTCAGTAAAAACCCTCAGCTCACATCTCTGGAGGGGAGCCAGGTTTGAGCCATGTGTTGTGCTTCCTGCCCACCAGGTGTGCTGCACCCTCTTCAGCACACAGGAGTTTGGATCACTTTGTGGAGACACTTAAGTCTCCTCATGTGTTGCACTGGGTACAAAGATCACAGAATCATTAGGGATGGGAAGGGACCTCAAAAGATCATCTGGTCCAGTCCCCCTGCCACAGCAGGATCCCCTAGATCCAGTTGCACAGGAACACATCCAGGTGGGTTTGAAACGTCCCCAGAGAAGGAGACTCCACAACCCCCCTGGGCAGCCCCTTCCAGTGCTCTGTCACCCTCACTGGGAAGAAGGTCCTAGACCTCTGGACATTTTCTGCTGCCCCTTCCAGTGCTCTGTCACCCTCACTGGGAAGAAGGTCCTAGACCTCTGGACATTTTCTGCTGAAGTCCTTTGTTGAATAGTGGTCTTGATTCACTGGAGAGCTCCTACAGAAAAACAAGAGGGCTTGACTTGCTCTTCTCGTGACAGGTTCTGTTTTCCAGCTCAAGCTGGGAGCCTTCTCAGACAATAATATGGTTCTGTTTTCACTTGCAGTGATGTGGTAGGAGAAGAGGGAGTAAAACCTAGCACAGGCTGGTTAGGCCCATCTCTTGCAGCATCCCTGGAGCACTTCCAGGCACCTGCGGAAACACATGTCGCGCAGTTGTTTGCAACTGTCTTGGTCTAAGGACTGTGGAAGCTCCCTTCTGTCTGGAACAAACTCAGTCCTTCTGACAGTGACTTAGAATCATTGAATCACTGGAAAGGACCTCTAGGATCATCATGTCCAGCCCTCAGCCCAACAGCTCCCTAGACCATGGCCTCAAGTGCTCTGGCTACTCAGGTTTAAACAGTTCCAGGGATGGGGACTCCACCACCACCCTGGGTTGGTCCAGGGCCCAACCACTCTCTCAGCAAAGAACTTCTTCCAAAGATCCAACCTAACCCTCCCCGACGCAACTTGAGGCCATTTCCACTTCCTCTGTAGAAGACAGACCACTGTGGTCCATGTAGTTGTAAGAATGAAGTCTGTGGTTAGAAGGAGCTGCAATTGTGTGAAAACACTTCTTGTGAGTGAGATCTTGAGTAATATTCCTGTCTGCCTTTTAAAAAGTAGATTGTGGTCAAGAATTAGCTAACCTGGAGCTTCTAGGGAGGGAGTGCAAGGGAGATCCTGCTGTGGCAGGGGGATTGGACTGGATGATCTTTCAGGGTCCCTTCCAATCCCTAATGCCTGTGATGCTGTGAGTACCTTGCGTTGCTCATTTAGCTTTGCATGAGCTGCCAGCAAATGTGACCAGAGGCCTAAACTAGATGATGGAGAGTTACTACAGCATCTCTTCCCTTCGATCAGTTCGACTCTCTTTTCTTACTGAGCCGTGATTCAATAAATTACCAAGGAATTCTCTAATTGCTACTTTCCCAAATTGCCTCTCAGCCCTTGATGTATTTAGTTATCCATCCTTTCTGGTGCTGCTTGAATTTCTGTATCTTGGCTGCATTTCTGGCTCTGGAGAGGAGCTTTTCCAGCTCCTGGATCAAATAATCAACCCTGATCGTAGGGGTTCTTCACTTTGCAGTTCAGCCTCTTGAGCAGAGGCACCTCTGTTCTCTGAGCTGTGAATTAATTACCTCAGAGGTGATTGTGGGGGCTCTTTAGGATTCAGCTGAGGATTACTTTGCATCCACAGATCTCTCATCCAGTGTGTGGGTGCTGCTTCTTGCTGTGGAGTTTTGACTTTGTAATTATACTGCAAGGGCTTTAGCTGCTCTTTTCTGGATGAGTCTTCCCACCCTCAAGCTCTGCTTCTGCCTCCTCATCCCTTCCTCAGATCGCAGGCACTGCGTTCTCACCCGGGGAAGGCACTGACTGGTCTGAGCACAAGAAGACAGGCTGGGATTGGGTTTGGTGGTCACAGTGTAAAGGCTTTTGTGGGGAGCTCAGGTGTCACTGGCAGGAAGACAGGTTGATGAGCAGCAGGATACAGCTCTGTTTTCTTTCTCCTTGTCCTGATCTCGGTGCCTGCTGATGAGGGAAAGCGAGGTGGGCAGCTGGGTGCGAGGGAGGAGGCAGGTGGGGGAGGGAAGCTGGAGGAAAGCAGACTCATAGAATGGAGCAGGGACTCCTCTCGCTAGAGCGGGTTGCCCAGAGCCCCGTCCAACCTGGCCTTGCTTTTACTGTCCATGTCACCAACAGAGGTGTTAAAACAGCACTGGTCCCAGTACTGATCCCTGGTACCACCACTCATTGCTGGTTTTCAGTTGGATGCTGAGCCATTCATCAGAATTCTTTGGGTGCAGCCATCCAGCCAGCTCCTTGTCTCCTGAGCCCAGCCACCCATCAGACCGATGTTTTCCCAGTGTAGGTACCAGGAGGTGCCTGTGTTATCACAGTCTCCAGGGGGATCTGCTCCTTCAGATTGATGGGCGCAGACAGGCTGAGCAAGTTGGGGGTGTTCAGCCTGGAGAAGAGGAGGCTCCCAGGTGACCTTAGAGCAGCTTCTGAGTCTCTGCAGGGGGCTACAGGAAAGCTGGGGGAGAGCTTCTGACAGGGGTAGTAGTGAGAGGACAAGGGGAAAAGGTTCCAGACTTGAAGGGGGGAGGTTGAGGTTGGCCATGAGGAGCCAATTCTTTGCTGTGAGGGTGGGGAGATGCTAGAACAGGCTGCCCAAGGCAGCTGTGGCTGCCCCATCCCTGGCAGTGCTGAAGGGAGGTTGTTTTCACCACGTTTCCTCCATCTTGATTTCATGGTGTTTATTTGAGCTGTGCTGGAAGGATTTCACACACTTATGGAGGCTGGAAGAGCCCTCTGAGCTCAGCCAGCCCAGAGCAGGAGCTGACAGCACCACATCGGCCAGACCAGGGCACCAAGGGTCACAGCCAGGCTGCCCTTCAACACCTCCAGGGATGGGGACTCATCACTGCCCTGGGCAGTCCAGTCCAGGCTCTGATCACCCTTTCTGTGAGGAAGGGCTTCCTGACATCCAACCTAACCCTGCTCTGGTGCAGCTTCAGTCCCTGCCCTCTCATCCTGGTGCTGGTTGCCTGGGAGAAGAGCCTGACACACAGCCTCCCCCCAGGGAGTTGCAAAGAGAGAGGAGGTTCCCCCGAGTCTCCTCAAACAGCCCCAGCTCCCTCAGCCTCTCCTCCCCAGACTTTGCCTCCAGTCCCTTCTCCAGCCTCCTTGCTCCTCTGGACCTGCCCCAGCCCCTCAGTATCTTAAATACCCGCATCTGAAGCTGCACACAGGTTGGGTTCATGTGTTACACTGATGCTTTCCCAGAACAGCTCTACAGCTCTTCAATTTCTTTTATTTTAGGCAACAATGAACCAAACGGACAAAAATCAGCAGGAGGTCCCATCCTACCTTCACGACGAACCGCCAGAAGGTAGGTGTTGATTTTTCACAGCGTCAAGTAAATCAAATGATTCTGCCAGAACTCCTGATCTCTCTTTGTGTTGTGCTTGTGGACCAAAAGCTCCACATGAGCCAGCAGTGTGCACTTGTGACCCAGAAGGCAAACCACATCCTGGGCTGCATCAGGAGAAGTGTGGCCAGCAGGTCGAGGGAGGTGATTCTTCCCCTCTGCTCTGCTCTGGTGAGACCCCACCTGGAGGACTGTGTCCAGTTCTGGAGCCCTTATTACAAGATGGAGATGCTGGAGCGAGTGCAGAGGAGGGTCATGAGGATGATCAGAGGGCTGGAGCAGCTCTCCTGTGAGGCCAGACTGAGAGAGTTGGGGCTGTTCA
Organism: Rhinopomastus cyanomelas; assembly: GCA_013400115.1. Lineage (NCBI taxonomy): Eukaryota > Metazoa > Chordata > Aves > Bucerotiformes > Rhinopomastidae > Rhinopomastus > Rhinopomastus cyanomelas. Next base: position 241,504 of record VXBP01008047.1, read on the forward strand.
GTCTGGAGAAGAGGAGGCTCCCAGGTGACCTTACTGTGGCCTTCCAGTATCTGAAGGGGGCTACAAAAAGGCTGGGGAGGGGCTATTTAGGATGTCAGATAGCCACAGGACTAGGAGGAATGGAGATAGTCATGACCCACCTTTCTTTTGGAAATGCTTTAATCGTTGCACTGTGATGGAGACATTTAAAACCCACCTGGCCGTGTTCCTAGATCTTGCTGTGGCAGGGGGATTGGACTGGATGATCTTTCGAGGTCCCTTCCAGTCCCTGATGCTCTTTGTGACTGATGTCCTTGTGTCTTCCCTTAGGTTCCTTAAAGGACCACCCACAGCAGCAGCCTGGCATGCTCTCTCGTGTGACTGGTGGCCTCTTCAGCGTCACGAAGGGAGCCGTTGGTGCCACGATCGGAGGTGTCGCTTGGATTGGAGGGAAGAGCTTGGAACTCACCAAGACAGCGGTGACGTCTGTGCCTTCGATGGGAGTGGGGCTGGTCAAAGGAAGCGTTTCCGCCGTGGCCGGAGGCGTTACAGCTGTAGGATCCGCTGTCGCAAGTAAAGTGCCTTTAACGGGAAAGAAAAAGGATAAGTCTGACTAAAACCAAACCTGGGACACTCTCAGTTCTCCAGAGTATTTCCATCAGTGGCATTAGAATCTTCAGAGGTTTGGACCAGGAGAAGCCATGTGTCTTTGACACTTTGTTCCGAGGAGTTGGGCAAGTAAACTCTCTTTGATGTGAAAAGGACAGAAGGAGCCTGGCTAGCACAGAGCAGGAAGATTTCTTCTTAGAGCCTAGATTGAAGCTTTGTACCCGGGGACATGTTACACTCCAGAACTCCAGAGGTGAGGGAGCTGGGCCGAGCGGACGATGCACAGCTGAGCCTTCATTCACTGCACGTTCTCACGCGGTTCTGGACTACAAGGGGAACACAGGAACGCGGGCAGTCTCTGCTGGCCCCTCAGGCTGGTGAGATGCCATCTGCTGTTCTCAGTGGTTTCCACATCTTCCTCCTCCTAAGGATCCTTCAGCGCATTGTGGGACGAAGCTGGATGGTTGTGGCTAGCAAACTGTCTTTGCAGGCAGCCTGTGATCGGTGAGCGTGTTCTGCCGGGAGCTCGCGGAATGAGAGCGGGAGACGGGAGCGAGCCAGTCTGCCGGCGCGGCGGGAAGGGATCATGAAGAGTGAACTCACTGCAATGCCTTACTAGAGAAACCTATTTTCCTACGTGAAGCTGCGTGCGAAGAGCTGTCCTGCCGCGGCGGCGCAGCTTGCCGAATGAGCTTTTAGTGAGCCCTGATACCTGAAGTCCGTGTCGGTGTGCGGAGAAGACGAGCTCGCTCCATCTCAGGTGTATTTAGACATCCATCTCCTGCAGGTGAAAACCTTCCTTCTCACAGGTGCCAGATGGCTGGATGGCAACTCGGCTGACGCTTGTGGTCCGACTTGAAGTCCACTCCTCTGTGTAGCTGAAAACCACTGAAGAACCAGCGAAGCCGTTCTCTGAACTCCGTGATGCCCCAGGTTTGCTACTTCCCGCTCTGTTTAAACACACCCTGGGTTTTTTTGTGACGTCCCTCTCTCTCACCCTTTGCAGCTGGAGGGGTTTTTTTTTTGTCAGTCCAATGCAGTATTTTTTTATTTAAGAGAAACCAAAAAATTCAAGGGGTGGTAGATGTGTGAGGCCTTAAAACCCAGAAAGGAGCATCATCCAGGTCAATTCCACAAGGGAACATCTGCAGCTCCTCTGCAGCGCGTGAGGCGAAATGCACTTGTAACGAAACAGCTTGAGGTTGCCTTAAACTAGAAGTCGTTAGTCTTTTTATTTCTAATTATTATAATGTCTGTGGGCTGACTTTGTGGAGAAGTAGCCTCCCTGGAAGCCCACAGCAGTCCGTGAGCGTTGTGTAGGCAGTATTTTCCAAACCCCCTTGTGTTTCAGAGCAACATAAGCTCACTCCTTCAGTGGCTGCGCTTGTAGGAGCAGAGTCTCCAGGGAAGGCTTCTAGAAATAAAAGCAGGACACGCAGAGTCTGTCCAAAAGCCCGTCGTATCTTCCTGCGCGTGGCCAGCACGCTGGGTGTGACTTAGGGTACAGCAGTCTGGCCGAGCTGCAGGTACTTCAGCTGCACTCCGCAGCGGGTTCATCTGATAGCAGCAGTCGCATCCGTTAGCGGCACGGTGCCGTGAACGTTGGGGTTCTGGGGCATGGGGAGAGCAAAAACCCCAGCGACCGGCGCTGGCCGCTCCTCTTGGTAGATGCCTCAGCTGTTTAGCTCCAGTCTGCTGCAAGGGGGTGACCAGCTAAGTCTGAGTCGCTGTTTATCACAGTCCAGAGCTAAGTGCTTAGAACAGGGGTCCTCAAACCTTTTAGACAGGGGGCTGGTTCACTGTCCCTCAGACAGTGTCAGGGGCTGGGCTATAGTTTGTGCTGCCTGGCTTGTCCTGCCTGGGAGCTGGAGGGAGGGAGGGAGAGACGGGGGAGCCGCCCGCCTCAGCCCGGCCGCGCAGTCCACAGGGAGTCATCTGCGGCTGCTCGGTTTCCGGCGGGGGTGGTAAATACCGGTGGGCCGCATTGGAGACCCTGGGGGGCCATATCCGGCCCGCGGGCCGGGGTTTGAGGACCCCTGGCTTAGAACATTGTGTAGTTCCAGGAGACCGTTTCGCTCTAGAAACGACCCGGCTTAGGTAGCAGAGGCAGTCGAGCAGCAGCAAACGCTCCAGGGCGGTCTGCTCCGCTGCTCTTCCCAGTGCAGATGTCTCCCCACTCGCCTCTTCCTGGAGTCGCCTCTTCCCGGAGTCCTCCTGAGGGCACAGTGGTGTTTGGGGCGCTCCCTCACGATGTTCAAGCGCCACGCTGGCTGCACCCCCAGTTCCTTCCTGACTTCCTCTACTTTTTATACTCTGAAACAAGCGTGGTCTGAGCTGAGCAACGCGAGTTCTGCAACGAGCTGCCGGCGCTGCATCATCCTTTGTTCTGAACACGTCCTGTTGGTGTCGTTACTTCTGGATCGCGTAACTCAAAACGCTGTCACACGCCGAACGGGTTTCGTTTGGGAGCACAGCTTTGTCCTCCGTCCTGCGTATTTTCCGTTCCCCTAGGAATTCTGCTTTGTCTTTAAAAAACCTGTTCTGATTCTGTCCTGACGCTTGCGAAACATTAAATCGTTGCTGTTTCAGACACCTCAAAGCTGCTTGAATTGATTGGTGGAGAAAGGCCCGTGTGAGTGCAGAGCTTGCTGCGGTCCCAGGCCTCAGAGTGGCTTTTATCTTGATCTGAATGATGCCCACTGGCTCTTAACCCCTAACTTCACTGGGTAGGCTGTGCCCTGACACAGCACACAATCCCTCCTGCTGGCTTGATTTATCTTGGAGGAGACTCAGGGGGGACCTTCTCCTTCTCTCCAGCTCTCTGAAGGGAGGTTGGAGTCAGGTGGGGGTCAGGCTCTTCTTCCAGACAACCAGCACCAGGACGAGAGGACACCTGAAGCTGCCAGAGGAGGGTTAGGTTGGATGTCAGGGTGATCAGAGCCTGGACTGGACTGCCCAGGGCAGTGGTGGAGTCGCCATACTTCCCTGGAGATGTTGAAGGGCAGCCTGGCTGTGGCCCTGAGTGCCCTGGTCTGGCCAGTGTTGTGATGTCAGGTCCTGGGGTAGGCTGGCTGAGCTCAGAGGGCTTTTCCAGCCTCACTAATTCTGTGGTCTCAGGAACAGGGAGCTTCCTGGAGGTTTTCTTACAAGTGAGTTCTGTAAAGAGAAGAGAAACAGGTCCCACAGTTCTGAATGAAGGACTGAAGGAATTTCAGGCTGCTGCTAAAGAAAAGGAGTTTTTCTGCTTGATGCTCTGTTTTGAAAGAAGAAATTCAAACACTCAGAATGGAAAACGAGTTCATTGTGACTTTGGCTCTGACTCAGGTAAGGAAGTACCTCCCTCTTCTACTTCCACAGAAGATTAGGGATTGGAAGGGACCTCAAGAGATCATCCAGTCCAGTCCCCCTGCCACAGCAGGACCCCCTAGATCTAGTTGCCAGTTGCCACTAGAAATGCCGAAGTGATGGGAATACGCTGCTCTATGTCTTGGCTTCCTTTTCTGGTCGTGTTACAGGTGGTAGCACGAAGAGCTTCCCAGAGCTGAAATGCCCCCTCGTACCTGAGGGGAAAGATGCTTTTGAATTCAAGCAACACTGTGGGCTGCTCAGCAGAGAGCACTGAGGGACAATCAGCAAGTGAATGTGTAGTAGGGTTGTCTTTCCATTTTCCTCTTGGAAAGCGATGATGTGGCTCGAAGAGTCAGCGAAGACAAGGCTCAATCGCACAGCTGGGCAGAGATGGTTCTTCTTGAATTCTCCCTGCTGTCCCCCAAGCTGCCGTCACATCCGTGCTCAGTCCTTCAGCTGTTGAGGTCCTGCCACTGCCCTGACCGGATGTTTCTAGCCCTTTCCAAACACAGGCTATATAAAATCATCATCTTGCAAGATCCCTTCCAGTCACAGAATGGTAGGGGTTGGAAGATCATCCAGTCCAATCCCCTGCCACAGCAGGATCCCTGGGATCCAGTCACACAGGAGCATCTCCAGGTGGGTTTGAAAACATCTCCAGAGAAGGAGACTCCACAACCCCCCTGGGCAGCCCCTTCCAGTGCTGGCCCACCCTCACTGGGAAGAAGGTCCTTCTCACACTGATGGGGAACCTCCTGTGTTCCAGCTCACACCCAGTGCCCCTGTTCTGTCATTGGGTGCCCCTGAGCAGAGCCTGGCCTGGAATGAATGTCCTGCAGCTCTTCCTTCTCCCACTACCAGGAAGGTCTCTGTGTAGAAGAGTTGCTGAGAAGTCCTCCTGAGAAATACAATTACTGACGTGAATGAGCATCAGCGACGCTGCAGTCCAGTCATTCACAGCCCACAAGTGAGCGAAAGCCCCACAGAACTTGAACCCCACCAGACTCATGCTATTTTAGAAGGTAGGACCTGTCAACAGTTACCACAGGGTGTTATCTGAGAAGGGGTGTCACCCATATATTTAGCAACCAGCAGCTGCTGGTGAAGCTGGCAGTGATTTTCAGTCACCAGTGGTTCCCAGGCTGGGGTTTTGGTACGCCCAGTAAAACCCTGTGACTTCTTCCTTTCTCCTCCAGCCACTTGGGACTCAAGCCTCTCTCTAACCTTTCTCTCCCTGAGCCTTCCTAGAACAGAGTGAACAGTGAGAAAGTAGCAGTGAAGGTATCTCCTCCTTCCCAAAACTTCTTGCAAAAGCAGTAAATGTTGAAGTCCTGGAAAAAACTTCTTTCCAGAAAGAGTGGGTTGGCCTTGGAATCACAGAATCATCCTGGCTGGAAAGGAGCTCCAGGAACATCAAGTCCAGCCCTCCGCCCAACAGCTCCCTAACCCCCAGACCATGGCCTCAAGTGCTCTGGCTACTCGGTTTTTAAACCCCTCCAGGGATGGGACTCCACCACCTCCCTGAGCAGCCTCTTCCAGTGCCCAACCACTCTCTCAGTGAAGAACTTCTTCCTAAGATCCAGTCTAACCCTCCCAGACTCAACATGAGGCCATTTCCCCTCATCCTATCATTAGTAATTTGGGAGAAGAGACCTGCACCAGCCTTATTACAACCCCGTTTCAGGTGGCTGTAGAGAGCAAGAAGGTCTCCTCTCAGCCGCCTGTTCTCCAGCCCTCTGCCCAGCCTTGTTGCCCTTCTCTGGCCCCACTCTAGCCCCTCAAATGTCTTTCTGATACTGTGGTGCCCAAAACTGGACCCAATACTCAAGGTGCGGTCTCACAAATCCAGGGGTTGTGGAGTCTCCTTCTCTGGAGACATTTAAAACCCACCTGGCCCTGTTCCTGTGTGACTGGGTCTAGGTGATCCTGCTGTGGCAGGGGGATTGGACTGGATGACCTTTCCAGGTCCCTTCCAATCCCTAATGAGACCGCAGTCTCAGCCNGGCCCTGTTCCTGGGTGACTGGGTCTAGGTGATCCTGCTGTGGCAGGGGGATTGGACTGGATGACCTTTCCAGGTCCCTTCCAATCCCTAATGAGACCGCAGTCTCAGCCATTTGAAAGCTCTAGAAAACTACATCTGCCTAGTGAAGTTGTGCCAAGACCCACTGCAGGACAACCTACGGTGTAAGACTACAGTCTGGTTACGATGACGTTCGTTTCGGCTCTTCTCCAAGAGCCAACTCTATCTGATGGGTTTATTTTCACCTGGCATTTCCTTCCGCGGGAAGCGCAGCCTTCGAGTTAATCTTCAGTGGGTAGAGGAGCGACAGGATTAAAAACGGGCCGCTCCTTCTTGGCTCGTATCTTGCCGTAAGTGACTTCAAAGTCTTTCTTGGTGCCGTTGAGGCTGTCTAGAGTTCCCGTCTTTACGTCGTACCCCAGAGCGGAGAGCTTCTTAATCCGGTACTGAACTATCTGCGTCGTCAGCTCCAGCACCATCGGCGTCGCTCTAATCTGTTCCACAGAAATCCCTTCCTTCAGCAGACCTCTGAGTCTTTCCTCCAGCACCGGAGCGGAGTAGCAGAGGAGAGCCGGGCACTTCAGCACGAGCTGTTTTAACTCGTGCTCACCGCACTTAAAGACCTTTTTGGAGAAGAGCAGGCTCTGCTGCATCGTACTCGGAGTGAGCTGGAAGATAAAACCTTTCAGTTTGGACAGCAGCTGCAGGACCTCGTCGTCGGTGAAATGGTTCTCGTGGAGGAATTCCAAGTTCTCCTGGATTGTGCTAGATGTATTTAATAAAATAAAGGGATTTTGACTCAACAGCTTCAGGATCCAGATCTTCATGTTTGCATCGGAGCCTCCTAAGCGTAAGTAATTCCTTTGTAAGGTCTCTATCACGCTCTTGTTTTTCTCAGCGGGGTTATGGAAGATGGTGGGTGCGCTCGTCAAGAACCTGGTGATGATGTTGTTCTTGAGGCCCAGCTCTTGAAAATACAGGATGTTTGCCTTCTGGTTCTCGTGATACTTAGTAGTGAAAAAAGACTCCGGGAACTGCTCTATCAATGTGATCAGCTGCTTTTCATTCTGGCAAACCAACTGCCACAGAGCTCTTTGAGAGCTGATCTCTGCAGGGCTGTGGAGAACTGCCTCCGGGCACCGTTCTAAGATGCTGGCGACAGTGGGCTCGTCCGCTCCCATGTCTCGTAAGAGAGCAGCGACCTCGTCAACGTGGGCGACGGCTTGGAGAAGGACCCACTCCTTTGCTCGGCGTATTTTCTTAACGTCAACCGACAGCCGGCAGAGGCTCTCGACGGTGGCTTTGTTTTCCTCTCCTGGTTTGGGATCTGTTGTGTAAGTGGAATGTTTTAGGCAGCTTCTGGTTGCTTTGGTCCAGAGCCATGAAGAATCCAAACCTGGGTGACAGCGCTGAGAACTCGCTAACAGGAGAGTCAACGTGTCTTTAGCACCATGAGTGACTCCTCTCAACATCATGGGTTCAACCCTGTGAAGAAAGAACAACTATAGAATCAAAGAATCATAGAATCTAAGCAAACACCTTGGCCCTGGTGGAGTACTGTGTCCAGCTCTGGGCTCCTCAGTTCCAGAAGGACACAGAGCTGCTGGAGAGAGCCCAGCGCAGAGTCACAGAGATGATGGAGGGAGGGGAGCATCTCCCTGCTGAGGAAAGGCTGAGGGAACTGGGGCTCTGGAGCTTAGAGGAAAGGAGATGGAGGAGTGACCCCATGAATGTTGATCAGTATGTGAAGGGTGGGTGTGAGGAGGATGGAGCCAGGCTCTGCTCAGGGGCACCCAGTGATAGGACACTGAGTTAGTTCTATTGTCTTCTTCTGCCTGGACTTAGCTAATTCAATCTCTGAAGGATTTGAGCTGTCTTCAATCACGCTTCAGCTCAGCCGCAAACTGCTAGCAAAACCAAGTATGGTTAAGACTGGTTGGGATGTCAGATGATGATAATTACACAGTGGATAAATAATTAACCATGACTTTTACGTCCATGTGTAATCCTATTGTTAAACCAAAATTGCCTGATGAGTAATGCAGTCACTTCAAACACAGGCCTTTTATCTCTTGTGGAGCTTTGGAAACACTCTGACCGAGTGCACTGTGCTCTGCTAAGATCTGACATAGGATTGATTGTTACAGTCACTTAAAAGAAGCATTTTCTTGGCTGAAAATGTGCAGAACTGTCGTCATTTCACTTCAAATCACAGAACGTGAGGGACTGGAAGGGACCTCGAAAGATCATCCAGTGCCATCCCCCTGCCACAGCAGGATCCCCTAGATCCAGTCACACAGGAACACATCCGGGTGGGTTTGAAACATCTCCAGAGAAGGAGACTCCACAACCCCCCTGGGCAGCCCCTGCCAGGGCTCTGCCACTGGGAAGAAGGTCCCTCTCATACAGATGTGGAACCTCCTCTGTTCCAGCTCACCCACTGCCCCTTGTCCTGTCACTGGGTGCCCCTGAGCAGAGCCTGGCTCCATCCTCCTGACACCCACCCTTTTCATAGTTATCAACATTCATGGGGTCACCTTCAGTCTCCTTTTTCCCAGCTCAAGGGCCCCAGCTCCCTCAGCCTTTCCGCAGCAGGGAGATGCTCCCCTCCCTCCATCACCCCTGTGGCTCTACACTGGGCTCTCTCCAGCATCTCTGTGTCCTTCTGGAACTGAGGAGCCCAGAACTGGACACAACACTCCAGCTGTGGTCTCACCAGGGCAGAGTAGAGGGGGAGGAGAACCTCTCTCGATCTGCTAACCACCCCCCTTCTGATCCACCCCAGGATGCTGTTGGCCCTCTTGGCCACAAGAGCACACTGCTGGCTCCTGGCCATCCTGCGGGCCAACAGGACCCCCAGGTCCCTTTCTCCTGCACTGCTCTCCAACAGCTCAGTCCCCACCCTACCCTGGTCCCTGGGGCTGTTTATGCCCAGATGCCAGACTCTGCACAGCCCTGGTTCTAGTTCATTCAGTGTCTCCCTGCCCAGCTCTCCAGCCTCTCCAGGTCCTGCTGGGTGGCAGCCCAACCTGCTGGGGTGTTGGCCACTGCTCCCAGCCGTGTGTCATCAGCAAACCTGCTGACAGTGCTCTCTGATCCCTCATCCAAGTCATATATACATATGTAAGTGTATAAATACATAAATATACATATAAATACAGTTGTTTTATCTATTATGGAGCTTTCCAAACATGCTGATCCATACACTGTGATCTTCTAAGATCTGACGTAGAAGTGCCTGTAACATCAAGTTAAAAGAAGCCTTTTCTTGGCTGAAAGTGCTCAACATCATCATAATTTTCCCTCATTTCTAGTGAGGTTCATTCATGCAAAACCAGAACCCTGAAGAAGGAAGAATCACGCAGAATGACAGAAGATTAGAGAATGGAAGGGACCTCGAAAGATCATCCAGTCCATCCCCCTGCCACAGCAGGATCCTCTAGATCCAGTCACACAGGAACACATCCAGGTGGGTTTGAAATGTCTCCAGTGAAGGAGACTCCACAACTCCCTGGGCAGCCCCTTCCAGTGAAATTTATTTGCTGACCTACATCTGACTGGGACACTCAGTGTTAAGCAAAACACACAAAACATGGTTGATTTAATTGAAAGGATTTTAATCTCATGGTGAACATGAGACAATTGAGAAATCGAGATGATTACGAGTTATGCAGAGTCCATAGAGACAGCAGCCTGTTTCCAAGGTTCAGAACCTATTCCAAGAGTTCAAAGTTCTCTTGAAGCTCTCACTAAGCTGCTCTTCTAACGTGCAGGACCCCACTGTTAACGTTTCACACACTCATAGTGCTGTGGGATTGTAAATCATTGCAGAGATTAAGAAAACCCAACCTGCTTGGAGCAGGCTTTTGCTCTCGTGGCCAGCAGCAGCCTCTCATCATCAGCAGGTGTCAGAGCAGCAATGAGGAAGTGAACTCATGTTACCTGCAGGTAACCTGTGATCCTGCTTGCTGGCACATCCTCTGTGAGCTCTATCTGCAGAGCAAAGTGGTGTTAAAAGTGTCATTACTCAATGGGACTCCTATGTGCAACTTCTGTGGGAACAGAGGAGGTTCCACATCAATCTGAGAAGGACCTTCTTCCCAGTGAGGGTGACAGAGCTCTGGAAGGGGCTGCCCAGGGGGGCTGTGGAGTCTCCTTCTCTGGAGATGTTTCAAACCCACCTGGATGTGTTCCTGTGTGACTGGATCTATGTGATGCTGCTGTGGCAGGTGGATTGGACTGGATGATTTTCCCCAGGGATTCCCCTTCCAATCCCTAATGTTCTGTGATTCTGTGATCTCAGAGGTTGGAAAAGCCCTCTGAGCTCAGCCAGCCCAGCCCAGAACCTGACACCACCACAGCAGCCACACCAGGGCACTCAGGGCCACAGCCAGGCTGGTCTTCAACACCCCTAGAGATGGTGACTCCTCCACTTCCCTGGGCAGTCCAGTCCAGGCTCTGATCACCTTTCCCTGAGGAAGGGCTTCCTAACATCCGACCTGACCCTCCCCTGATGCAGCTTCAGCCCCTGCCCTCTTGTCCTGGTGCTGGCTGCCTGGGAGAAGAGCCTGACCCCCACCTGACTACAACCTCCCTTCAGGGAATCAGAGGGAGTGAGAAGGTCCCCCGTGAGTCTCCTCTCGTCCAGGCTGAACACCCCCAGCTCCCTCAGCCTCTCCTCATTAGCCTTTCCCTCCAGCCCCTTCCTCAGCCTCATCGCTCCTCTGGACCCGCTCCAGCCCCTCAGTCCGAGGGGCCGGATCTCGAGGGCAGGTCTCACCTTTGAATGCATCAGGAAGAGAAGGTCTCTCCCAGATCGGCAGCAGGGAGGGCAGGACCTGCCCGGCCTGTGAGCAACCCCGGCGCCGTGACAGCTGTGAGCTCCGCAGCTGAGCGCTCAGCGGTCGGCACCGAAACGTCAATCCCTGCTCGGTGTCAGCGGTGGGACTGAGCTGGCGAAGGGCTACAGAGAGATCGTAAAGATGTCTGGAAAACAACAGCGAGGATGCCAGGACAAACCCGGTGGGAAGGGGCCCCGGGAGCTTTACGCGGCGTCTGCCCCAGGCCCTGGCTGCTCGGCCCCACCACGGACGGAGCCCACCCGGCCTCTGCGGGCGCTCAGCCGCCCTGCCCCGGGGAAGGAGCTTGTCCTTACTCCTAGGGAAGGTCCTTTCAAAGAGCCGAAGGGAGGCTCCGCGCCGCCTCGGTTCGCGCAGCTCCTCTCTCCCCGGCTCCCTCGGGCCCGCCGCCGCACGGCCGCGTCCGGGAGGCCGCTCGCAGCGCCGGCGCCTGCTAATGGCGGCGGCCGGGCCCCGCCCGCAGCCCCGCTCCCGCGTCCCGGGCCTGACCTGGCTCTGCGCTGCGGGCCCTGCCGCTGCGGGGAGGGTGCGGTGCGGGCGGCGCCAAGAGGGAGGCCACCGGGAGGCTGCGCTGCCCTGCAGGCGGGATCCACCCGGTGGGCTTCGCGCGTTCGCGGTGCGGAACCCGCCTGAGGGTCTTCCCTCTCTGACGAGGACGGGCTGAGGGAGCTGGGGGTTCTTCAGCCTCTGGGGGGACCCTGAAGGGCGCTGTCAGGAGGCTGGGGAAGGTTCTTCCCAACGGCAGGGACTAACAGGATGAGGGCTCCTGGTCTGAAGCTGGGAGAGGGCAGAGTGAGGCTGGACAGGAGGGAAAAGCTCTTCAGCGTGAGGGTGGTGGATCCCTGGAGCAGGCCGCCTGGAGAGGTGGTGGAGGACTCATCGCTGGAGCCCTTGAAGGTCAGGCTGGATGGGGCTCTGGGCAAGCTGTTCCACTTAAAGATGTCCCCGCTTGTTGTAGGGGCCTTGGACTGGATGACCTTTGAAGGTCCCTTCCAACCCTGTGATTCTCATATCAGAGTCAAGCATGTCGGTGGGCTGAGGCCAACTGTACTGAGATTCAATGGGGCTGAGGGCCAGGTGCTGCACTTGGGTCACAACAACCCCATGCGATGCCACAGCCTTAGGGAGGAGAGGCTGGGAACCTGCCTGGTGGAAAAGGATTTGGAGAGACTGGTTGACAGCTGGCTGAGTATGAGCCAGCAGTGTGCCCAGGTAGCAAACAAGGTAGCCAACAGCATCTGGCTTGTATCAGAAATAACGTGGCCAGCAGGAGCAGGGAAGAGGGGGATTGGACTAGATGATCTTTCGAGGTCCCTTCCAATCCCTGATGTTCTGTGCTTGTGTGAACAGCTGGACTCTGTGATCTCAAAGGTCCTTGGTCCAGGTGGTCCTGCTGTGGCAGGGGGATTGGAGTGGGTGATTTTTCAAGGTCCTTTACTATCCCTAATGTTCTGTGGTCGTGTGAAGAGGTTGTTCCCCTGTACCCAGCACTAGTGAGGCCTCACCTCGGGGACTGTGTTCAGTTTTGTGTCACTCCACTACAGGAAGGACACTGAAGGGCTGGAGTGTGTCCAAGGAAGGGCAACAAAGCTGGTGAAGGGTGTAGAGCACAGATCCCTAGAGCTGAGGGAACTGGGGTTGTGTAGTGTAGGGAAAAGGAGGCAGAGGGAAACCTTACCACTCTCTACAACTACCTGGAAGGAGGACGTAGAGGTGGGTATTGATCTCTTCTCCAACCACATCTGGAGTATTGTGTCCAGTTCTGGGCCCCTCAATTCAAGAAGGACATGGAGCTGCTGGAGGTAGCCCAGTGTAGAGCAATGAGGATGATGAAGGAGGTGGAGCACCTCCCTTCTGAGGAGAGGCTGAGGGAGCTGGGTCTCTTGAGCTTGGAGGAGACTGAGGGGTGACCTCATTAATGTCTATAAATATGTGAAAGGGTGGGTGTCAGGAGGATGGAGCCAGGCTCTGCTCAATGTCACCTAATGATAGGACAAGGGGCAATGGGTGTGAGCTGGAACAGAGGAGGTTCCACATAAATATTGGTGACGTAACTATCCTTGAACATGAGGAATCTATCTTCTTGTGCTCAAAAATGGTCAAATGAACTTCACTCAAAGTGGTTGTTAGCTACCACAATATCTTTCTTTTTTATTTCTTATTAATATTATTCCCCGAATGTTTTGCATTTTCCTAAGAATGAAAATGAAGCAAAATGAAGAACAAGCAAGGAAAAACATACTTTTTTTAATTGAGAAGCAAAAATTGCTCAGCTTTACAACCTGGCTACTCCAGGTTTGAGTTGCAGCAAGGATATAAGACTGGGGTCTACGATCTATGGATATATGACATTGATTGAGGTCCAGGATGCTGAGCTGTGTGATGACAGAATCACAGAACACTAGGGATTGGAAGGGACCTCGAAAGATCATCCTGCCACAGCAGGATCCCCCAGATCCAGTTGCAAAGGAACACATCCAGGTGGGTTTGAAACGTCTCCAGAGAAGGAGACTCCACAACCCCCCTTGGCAGCCCCTGCCAGGGCTCTGTCACCCTCACTGGGAAGAAGGTCCTTCTCACACTGATGTGGAACCTCCTCTGGTCCAGCTCACTCCCGCTGCCTCTTGTCCTGTCACTGGGTGCCCCTGAGCAGAGCCTGGCTCCATCCTCCTGACACCCACCTTTCACATATTTATAAACACTAATGAAGTCACCCCTCAGTCTCCTTTTCTCCAAGCTCAAGAGCCTCAGCTCCCTCAGCCTTTCCTCAGCAGGGAGATGCTTCCCTCCCTTCATCATCTTTGTGGCTCTGCGCTGGACTCTCTGCAGCAGTTCTGTGTCCTGGAACTGAGGGAACACAATACTCCAGATGCGAATAAGATGTTCCACATATTTCAAAGTTATCATTGAAAAAGTCATAATAGTTTATAGAATCATAGAATTATTGAGGCTGGAAAAGAGCTCTAAGATCCTCAAGTGCAGCCTGTGTCCTGACATCACCCAATCAGCTAGAACACACTATTGGTAAAGTCAGAGCTTTAAGAACATTTCAGCCTTCACACTTTTTAGGCAGAAATGTTGTCTCAGATCAAAGAGAGTGGAATTGTAGTCAGGGCCAGGGCCTGTGGTGCCAGCATGCTTTGATCATTAATGACATCTTATTAAGTCATCCGAGGTGAGGAAAGAGAAGTGTTAAGGGAAACACTCGAAGTGTGTCTCTTGCTGTTGACTTTACTTTTACTTTCTGCATACATTAACAGGAAAAATAATGAAGTGGAAGGAGCAACTGCAGTTCTTAAAGCCACATCCTGCTCAAGAAGTCAGGAAAGGTTCGTACTGCTGACGTGAGTCCTCTGCCTTTTCCTTGACAGCCATCATTTCTAATGAGACCCCTCTTGCTGTTGATACCTCTTTCACAGAACTAGGGTGCAAAAGCCCTCTGAGCTCCTCCAGCCCAGCCCAGGACCTGACAGCACCACGTCAGCCAGAGCAGGGCACGAAAGGCCACAGCCAGGCTGCGTGAAGAGACACAAGTGCGAGGAGAGGTGGAGGCCGCGGGGAGGCCACTGTCCCGGTGCCCGCTTAGCCCAGGCACGTCTCGGCGGGGGCCGACTTCCCTACGCACACGGTTACATAAGGGCCCCGCCCCTGCCCCGCGGGACTGGGTGCGGTGGCATCGGCCGGGCCACACCGAACCGAAGCGGGCTGGGCTGGGCCGGGCCGGGCGGGGCAAGGGAGGCGACAGCAGCAGGGCAGCCCCAGCCCCAGCAGCTGTGGGGTCCGGCCAGGAGCTGAGCCGGGGGGGGGAGTGAAGCATCGCGCACGCGCAACTCCGGCGGCGGGCGCGTGCACAGCGCGATACGTAACAGGGCGGCGGGCGCGCGCCAGACAGCTGCACGCGCTCCCCCCACCCCACCCCCGCATTCAGTCCATCGCGCGTGCGCGCAGGCGCCCCCTGGCAGGAATTGGCGCCGCCAAGAGCCGCCTCGCAGCCCCGTGCTCATCCGGGTCCTTCCGCACCGAGCTGTGGCGGGGGGGGGGTGTGACGGGGAACGGGGCGCTGTCTCCGCCCCGCACCTCGCGCCCCTCCCTGCAGCGCCCCGCCGCTCCGCGCCGGCCGATCGGTGCGATTCCTGCCAGGGCCGCCGGCTTCCCCGCTGCCTGCTGACCCCCGGGGGGAGCGGGACCCGGGGTCCCTCCGGCGCCTGTGCCGGCGCCGCCCCTCCCTACCCGCCTCTAGTAAACACACCTCAGAAACGTGAGGGCCGGCGGTCACGTGGGGGAGGCCTAGGCCAATAGACTGCGGGGGGCGGGGCGAGGCGAGGCGGCAGGCGCAGCCCCTGCGCACAGTCACAGGGCGAGCGGCAAGGCCGGCGGCTACCGGCGTTTCACCGCGGGCAGGAGCGGCCCTGCAGCGGCCCCCGGTACTTCGCCTCGACCCCTCTTCGTTCTCCGCTCTCCCCGGCGCGGGGGCTCCGCGGGGTGGGTGATGCGTCCCCGCCGCGCGGCCGCCCCCGTCGTCTCCGCCGGGTCGTAGAGACGCCCTAAGCGAGGCTCCTGCGGGCCCCCGCCCGCTCTCGTTTGCTCCTCACTGGGCGCCGAGCGGCGGCGCCGGGCCATGAGCGGGCCCGCGGGCGGCGGCGGTGTTGGTTCCCGCTGAGCGCCCCCGGCCCGGCCCGGCCCGTCGCGGCGGCGATGGGGGTGAACGCCGTGCACTGGTTCCGCAAGGGGCTGCGGCTCCACGACAACCCGGCGCTGCGCGAGTGCATTCAGGGCGCCGACACCGTCCGCTGCGTCTACATCTTGGACCCGTGGTTCGCCGGCTCCTCCAACGTGGGCATCAACAGGTGGCGGTGAGTGAGGAAGGGAGAGGTCGGGGCGGTGGGGGCCCCAGTCCCCGCGTTATGTATGCGGTCACGCCGCCTGCCCGCCATCCCGCGCCGCCCCGTTGGGCCTCCGCCAGCGCCGGCTTCTCCCCGCTGTTCCGCTGCCGCGTTACGTAGCGCCGGCCCGGGCAGGGAGCGGGGCAGGCTCCAGCGGGCTGCGGGACCAGCTGGGATGTGGAGAGGAGTCATAGAAGAGACTATTAGAATTATTATGAATCATAGAATTATTGTGGCTGGGAAGGACCTCCAGGATTATTCCAACAGCTCCCTAACCCCTGGACCATGGCCTCAAGTGCTAGATCTACTCGTTTTTTTAACACCGCCAGGGATGGGGGCTCCACCACCTCCCTGTGCAGCCTGTACCAGTGCCCAACCACTGTCTCAGGAAATCACTTCTCCCTAAGATCCAGTCTAAACCCCCCCTGGCGCAACTTGAGGCCGTTTCCCCTTGTCCTATCCTTAGTAATTTGGGAGGAGAGACCAGCAGCAGCCTCGCTACGGCCTCCTTTTAGGTAGCTGTAGAGAGCACTAAGGTCCATCTGAGTCTCCTCTCGTGGTGTCGCGGGGAAGGGGAGGGTTTTGTTCCTATTCTGGAGCTCTGGGAGTTTTCACCTCACCCGGGAACCCTACCCCGTGCCGGCAAAAGGTGCTTTGGGAGGAAAAGCTTTCACAGGTGCTTGCTCGGTTCAGAAGTAAATTCTCGGAGCTGCTTTTGTGCAGAGAGAGATGTCGTGTCTTTTCCTGAACTGTGTGGATCTGTTCCTACACCCTCAAGCCAGGTGTGGTCCTACCTGAACCAAAAATGATCTTTAATGTGGAGTTGTGGCTGCATGCCAGGTGCCAGAGGTTAATGGGGCAACTACTTGTGAGATCAGCTGAAAACATCTTTAGGGATGTTCATTGTGACCCTTTTAAAAGGGTTAACAGCGCAGCAGAGTTCTTGTGTCATCTGTCCATCCAGTGTCAGGAACTTGAAATGCTCCTGAGCTTAGCCGGCCCAGGCTGCGATGGAGAGCTGCCTAATTATGGAACAAGCGCAGTGAAACTTGGCTCAACACCACCACACAGAAAAATGACCCAGCTGAGACAGATACTTTGGCTTTCAAGCCGCTTTGCTTTTGTTTCTCATGGATTATTTACTCCAGATTGAATCATTTCTATCCCAGATCATTAAATACTTGACCAGCAAGGGTTTGTTGGAGTTTTTTTTCAAATATTAAGAGGTTTTCCTCATGGTCCCGTATCTAGTTTTGAGAAGACTGGAATACTGAGAACACTTGATGGTTAAATATAACCATCACCTGGCCAGGATAACATTCATACCGCTTAAGAGGAGCAATCATTAGATACTTCACTTATCAGAGGCTCAAGATGTACTTTTATAGAGGCTTTAATTTTTTATTACGCTTTGGTTATTGAAAGGCATCCACTTGGTTATCAACAGGGGTCTGTGTAGATAACACATCCTAGCTTTATCGAATAAAGTTCAGGGGTCTTGTTTTACAGACGAAGCATGAACAACTGTTTTGAAAGAATGTGGGGAACTGGTGCAAGTTGAAGTGGTGAGGAAATCCCATGCCTTACGAATATTCCTTAGGTTTCTAACGTGTTCTGCAGCTGAGCTGCTAAACCAGGTTTGGTTGTGCTATCGGAGTTGGTGAATGATGGACAAATGTGGACTTTGATTCTAGCAAAAGGAAGTTTCAGCGCTGCTGCCCTGGTTCTTCAATGACTGGCTGCTCCACAGGCTTGTTAGTTAATCCAGTCCTTGAGCGTCGTGTATTTGATAGCTGCTTTACTCGCAGCAGTGCTCTCAGTGTTCAGAAGGTAACGAGTCCTTGCACTGCAGTTGGCATTTGAGAAACAAACATCATTTCTAGAGCTGCAGGTGAGAGGGGCCGAGTTTTTGGTGGGGTGTGTGTTTAATTATGTAGTTCATGAAGAGCAGTGTTTTCCTCCTCACTGTTTTTGTGCACTTCCCTCTGCAAATGAAGATCTCCCAGAATGGTAAATTACAGCCCTCTCATCCAAAGCACTTTAGTCTCGGGGACTCCAATCCCCTCGAGGCACACGCTGTGCATGGATTTGGGTAGCAAGTCTCACTGCCTGCGTAGCCCAGTTTCGTGACATCTTCAGGGGAGTTCATCTGTAAAAGTAAAATATAACAACTGGTTGCTGTTTGTTTATTAGGGTGACCTCAGTGAAGTAGTGTTTAAATGGACAGTTATTAGCTCAGAATCAATCCATTTTGGGTTCTGGTGGTTTTAATGAGTTATTTTTAACTGGTGGTAGTAACCCACATGTGGAGATGAATATACAAGGCTTGTGATGCGGTGTTTTTGGTTGCGTCTCGTTCAGTGCTCGTGATTAATAATCATAGAATGGCCAGAGTTGGAAGGGACCTTAAAGATCATCTAATTCCAACCCCCCTGCAGAGGCTGGGACACCTTCACTACAGCAGGTTGCTCAGGGCCCCAGACAACCTGCCCTTCAGCACTGCCAGGGATGGGGCAGCCACAACTTCCCTGGACAACCTGTTGCAGCATCTCAGCACCCTCACAGCAAAGAATTGATGCCTCATGTCCAGCCTCAACCTCCCCTCTTCAAGTGTGGAACCTCTTCCCCTTGTCCTCTCACTATGCACCCATGACAAAAGCCCTCCCCCAGGTGCTTTGAGGACTGCAAGCAAGGTCCTTGATTACATGCCCGTGGTGTAAGCTGTTGAGCTAGTTAAAAGAGATTTGATTTGAGGTGAGGAGCAGAAGCCCTTCAGCTTCAGACCGTGAGTCAGGTTTATGCTGGTGTGAATTTACAGTGGTCCTTTCTTAGTTTGAGTTGACACAGAGTTTATGTTCTGTTGAGTTCATGATCCTAATCCCCTGGGCAAAACTCTTCTCTGTCAGAGTTCAAAGTGTGACTAACACAATGGATATGAGGAAGACTGGTGCAGGAACACAAGGAGATTTACAGGAGGTTTAGTTTCTTGTTGGAAGTTTCTTCTGAGGAGTCACCAGTTCAGGTTAGTTTTTAAAAATATGTGCTAAATCTGGGCAGTAACAGCGGCCTTTCATCGATAGGTGCTTTCTGATTAACTTTGCTCTTTAAACAGTCATGTAACACTCATGAAATAATATTTTTGTGTAATTGTGTGATTGAGCAAGTCTTAATTACTAAGCAGTCACGTGGTCTCACTGACCTCCTTTCTCCTGGCACCCAGCCTACGTGGTCTAAAATCATGAACGCTACGTAACGAATGCCGGGGCTCCTGTCGCTTGTTTCTTCTGGTTCTGTTCTGATTCTTATTGTCCCGTCTTTTGAGCTGGCCATGAAATCAAGATGTGTGTTTTATGTAACCTGATTTCCTGTGTTGAGGAGGGACAGGCTTTTTGGTGGTGGAGAAGTGAGGGAGGGAGGTACTGTTCTGACAGTTCCGTAGTGGAGTGCGAGGAGCAGGGCCATATGGAGGAAGCACAGCTTATCACAGAACATTAGGGATTGGAAGGGACCTCGTAAGATCGTCTAGTCTGATCCTCCCACCACAGCAGGATCACCCAGACCAAGTCACGCAGGAACACACCCAGGCGGTTTTAAACGTCTCCAGAGAAGGAGACTCCACAACCTCCCTGGGCAGCCTGTTTATTTTCTGTCTTTACATAATGTAGGGATAAGATCACGTAACCCATCACCATCAAAGTGAAGGAGAACACCTCTGACCAAAAGCACTCTGGCAGAAAACCCAAAGGTAGTGAGAAAGTCTATAATAACAGAAAAATTCACCCAAATCTATAATGAATATGAGAAAGATCTTCTTCCCAGTGAGGGTGATGGAGCAGTGGAACAGGCTGCCCAGGGAGGTTGTGGAGTCTCCTTCACTGGAGATGTTCGAGACCCGCCTGGATGTGTTCCTGTGTGACTTGGTCTAGGTGATCCTGCTGTGGCAGGGGGATGGGACTGGATGATCTTTCGAGGTCCCTTCCAGTCCCTTATGATTCTATGAAAAATGTCCATTAAACTTACAGTCCAGGTCATAGAATCACTATGGACTGGAAGGGATCTCGAAAGATCATCCAGTCCAATCCCCCTGCCACAGCAAGATCGCCTAGGCCAAGTCGCACAGGAACACATCCAGGCTGGTCTTTAACATCTCCAGTGATGGAGACTCCTGTCTCCAGCAGCCTGTCTGTGGAGAAGGAAGGAGAGAGTCCTGTAGAGAGACAGCACAGACTCTCTTCCAGCAACCTCACTTTTATGCTGTGGTGCTGATTCAGCAACTTCCCCCGAAGCAGACACCTGTTGTTATCCAGACTCTCTCTTTGAAGGTTGCTCTGTTCTAGAGGGGCCAAAAAAGCCAGGGCAGTATTTTTCTCCCCACTCCCCCACCAGAATCTGGGTGGTTGCAGTTTCTCCTCAGCAAAAACGAATCACCCGTGTGTCAACCTCAGTTCTCAGCGCTCCGGGTGCTCAATGGAAAGTTGCTGTAGTGCTCTCCAAGGCTTATGAATTGACCTTAAACTTTTGGCAGTGGAATTAGCGTGCATCTAATTGTGTGAACAGAGTAGATGGGGAGTGTAACGGGTCCTCCTGCGAGTAGCCATTACTTAGTGATGAAAAAAATGTGCTCCTGTGTGCTCCTAGCTTTTTCCATATTAAGGAGAGCGGGATCTCGCGCTGGGCGGTATGGCGTAGGGGAGGCTTTCATTTAGCCCCAGTTCTAATGCCGAGCGGCAAGTGATAAAAGAAACGCAAACATTCCGTTAGCTGCCGCATGGGAATTTACTTTGGCTAATCATTGACTTCTTCAGTTTGCCTTCTTGAGCGTGTGCGTATGGTTCTGATACGCTGGTTAAAAGACCCGCATGCAGCAAGTGGCTTCAGAAAGATGTGTGGTCTGATCTCGCCAGTCCTTGTGGCTGTGGGGGTTCTGGTGGTCGGCAGGATGGCCGTGAGCCAGCAATGTGCCCTCGTGGCCAAGAAGGCCAAGGGCATCCTGGGGTAGATGAGAAGGGGGGATGGTTAGCAAATCATGAGAAGTTCTCTTCCCTCTCTGTTCTGCCCTGATGAGACCACAGCTGGAATCTTGTGTCTAGGTCTGGGCCCCTCAGCTCCAGGAGGACACGGAGCTGCTGGAGAGAGCCCAGCACAGAGCCACAGAGATGATGGAGGGAGGGGAGCATCACCCTGCTGAGGGAAGACTGAGGGAGCTGGGGCTCTGGAGCTGGGAAACAGGAGCCTGAGGGGTGACCCTGTAGGTGTTGATCAATATGTGAAAGGTGGGTGTCAGGAGGATGGAGCCAGGCTCTGCTCAGTGTCATCTAATCACAGGATGAGGGGCAGTGGGTGTGAGGTGGAACAGAGGAGGTTCCACATCTGTATGAGAGGGAACTTCCTCACGATGAGGGTGATGAAGCCCTGGCAGGGGCTGCCCAGGGGTATTTTTAGTCTCCTCCTCTGGAGACTTTTCAAACCCACCTGTCCACATTCCTGTGTGACTTGATCTGGTGGATCCTCCTGTGGTGGGGAGATTGGACTAGATGATCTTTCAAGGTCCCTTCTAATCCCTAGTGTCTTGTGATTCTGTTTCTTAAGCATTCCTGAAGTGAGCAACTTGAAAAATAAACAGTAATCAAATGTGGTTTGTGTCTACTGACCAGGTTCTAGTCTGTTCAGCCTCCTGCAGTGTTAGCTGCTGTTGTTTTGGCAGCTGGTCCTATAGATGTAGGAGAAAGAAAAGATGGGAGCTAGATCCACATATATTTGACACTGATACCTCAACGTGTATTAAATATTAAAAACCCAAGTAAAGAACCTCTCTCCATTTCATTTCCAAGAACAATCACTGTTGGTCATGGAAATGAGAGATTGCTTTAAAACATTAATACTTGGACATCCTTCCGTAGCGTCTCTTGACTTCCTGCTGTTCTGTGCATCTGATTGTGAAAAGATAGCTTCAAGGTATGTAAGGTGATGGTTTGTCCTGTAGAGACCTGCTTGTTGGATGTGTTATTTCATAGAGTGGCCAGGGTTGGAAGGACCTTAAAGATGATCTAGTTCCAGCTCCCCTGGACAGGCAGCGACACCTTCACTAGAGCAGGTTGCTCAGGGCCCCAGCCAACCTGCCCTTCAGCATTGCCAGGGATGGGGCAGCCACAGCTGCCTGGGGCAACCTCAGCACCCTCACAGCAGAGAATGTCCGACCTCAATCTCCCCTGTTCAAGTCTGGAACCCTTTCCCCTTGTCCTCTCGCTACCACCCCTGTCAAAAGCCCTCCTCCAGCTTTCTTGTAGCCCCCTTCAAAGTCTGGAAAGCTGCTGTAAGCTCCTATTTGTGAGGAACTTTGTCATTAGAACTATTCTTCGAGTGGCTTCGCTTTTAAATTGTACAATGTGTGTAATTCAGGCAGGCAGCACTGGTGAAGTGCATTGGCTTTGGTGATCATAGAATCATTAGGGATTGGAAGGGACCTCCAAAGATCATCCAGTCCAATCCCCCTGCCCCAGCAGGATCACCTAGAGCAAGTCCTGGACATGCCCATGGGACATTTTAATGAGTGGCTTCAGTTCTACTGCAGTGCACAGTATGGAGCACTCTTGTCCAACCAATCCATTAAATTAAGAGTAAGTAATCTCTGCATTTCCAAATCTCTTCGCAAAGAGCAGTAACCTCTCTTCACAAGGTCGGGGGTGCCAGCAGTTAGGTTGGAGGAACTTCCCAGTGCCGCACACCTAGGCTGCCTCCTTGTCCTCCTTCACAGAAAGCCCCTTCTACCCTGCGAGTGCCCACGGTTCTGCGATTCCCTCTGTAATTCACTGTGTTATATGATCTAGTCCTGTCATCTGCCGAGTACGTCACTGCAGCACGCTGACGTAAGTCCTCATGGTTTTAATCCTTCCATGCTGATGAATCGAGTGGCTCCACCCTTACGTGATAGAACACGGCCCTGTGGTGACCCAGGTTAGCTCATCAGTCTGTCCCAAAGGGATTAGGTGCCAGTTTTGGTGAGATTAGCTCTGCGGTAGACTGTGCCGGCAGAACGGTTCCAATAGCAGGAGTGGGAAGGGCTGGTGACGGTTCTTTCAGGAGCAGGATGACAATGGCCATGTAAGTGTGGCCTGTGTCGGTCATGTCTGGTAACCACCGGGTGTGCTTTTTGGAAGGTGATTACTGGGTTCTTCTGTGGTTTGCTAGTCATTGACACCCTTTTGTGTTGAAAATAGCCTTCAGCTCTTCTACTGTGTACAGGGAAAGGTCCTGTTTATGTTTTGTCAGACTGTGATGGAGCCCTGGAAGGGGCTGCGCAGGGTGGGTTGTGGAGTCTCCTTCTCTGGAGACATTTCAAATCCACCTGGCCATGTTCCTGTGTGACTGGCTCTAGGGGGATCTGCTGTGGCAGGGGATGGGACTGGATGATCTTCAGAGTTCCCTTCCAATCCCTAATGTTCTCTGATTGTGTGAGAATGTGCAGAAGAAGCCTACAGGCTGGAAGTCAAAGATGATGTTGAGTTACTCTGACCTATTTTAGTGGATGATCTTCTGCTGCTGGACTCTGTAATGTAACTGTGTTATTAAATTGGACCAGAAGTCTGCACTGGTTGGCTTGGAGGAGGAAGTGCCATGGCTCTTACTTTGTATTAAGTGTTCACCAAGCTGTTTTTTCCATAGTCCTTCTTGTAGGACAGGAGAATCCCAGTGAATCCCTTGCTCTTTGACCACAAGACCGATTTCTTTTTTTTTTTGAAAGAATCTAATTCCTCAGGTTAAGAAGTTTAGATGTTTTAGAGACTTAGTTTCACATCACCAAGCTCCAGGTCTGAGGGTATCAAGGGAAGGTCTTGGTATTGTTCTTGATAGATAAGAGCAGCACATAGAATGTTCTAGGCTGGAACCTCTAGAGGTCATCTAGTCTAATCTCTGTGCACAAGGACAACTCCACCTAGGGCAGGCTGCTCAGAGCCTCATCAAGCCTGACCTTCAAGGACTCCAGGGATGGGATCCCCACCACCTCCCTGGGCAGCCCAGTCCAGCCATCAGCCACTCTCACACTGAAGTTTTTTCTGGTGGGTTTAGGCTGGATATTCTTTCGCCACTTGAACCCACTGCTCCTTGTCCTGTTGGGATTGGACCAGATGATCTTTCAAGGTCCCTTCCAACCCCTAATGTTCTGTGATCTCTGTTGAAGTATCAAGGAGCAGATGTGGTCTGGGAAGAATTCCATGAGATGATTTCAGTTTTCCTTCACTTGGGACCACGAATGTCTTTTTGCTTCACTTTACTGAAGTCTGAAGAGCTCTCATTCTCTGTGTGAGCAGAGGAAGGGGATCTGCCTGCAGCTTGAGGTGGTGCCGTGTCTGGTCATAACAGAGTGACCGCCTCCAGCAAAGGCAGCCTGTGATGAAGCAGCCCTTCTTCCCAGGCAACCAAGAGTTCTTGTGTCCTTTCCCCTGAGCTGAGCAGTAAGGAGCAGTGTCAATGAAATCTGCATCAGTGCTTCAAAGCAGATGACTTTATGTCTCATCTTTGAGGCATTTTCCTGCAGTAAAGGATGTTCTCCTCTCCATGATGGAAACGGCTTCATCGCTGCCAATAGCAGCTAGTCCTTAAACAGGTTTCACGTGCAGAGGTCTCCAGAAAAGCTCTTTGTCACTTGGCTACCTGAAGTTCTCCGGTGGCTGGCAGTTTATCCACGGCATGGAAGCCTTTCTTCTGCAGGGAAGCTTGTTCCTCTTCTCCACGCTGTCACGGTGCCTGGCAGCTGTCCAGGTCAGTTATATAACCCGGGCTAGGAGGAAGGTCAAGCTGCCACCCATGTCAGCCATGTCTTCGGTGTAGAAGTCACGCTCGAGCCTTCGATGGATTCATTTGTGTTATCAAAATATGCTTTAGGGGAGTCTCGTGGCCTTCCTGTAGTGACCTAAAAAAGCAAGAGTCAGCTTCAGCATTAGTGTGTTGTGTAAGCAGCGCGGGAGAGGTGGCTTTGCCCTGCAGGCTCAGCAGTTTGCGTCTGGCACTTGGGCAGACTCGATGCTTGTGCCTGGGATTGCTTCTAGGAAAGGACTGGATATGATCAGCGAGGTAAGAACGTGGTATTTTGGAGCAGAACTCTGAGCAGCTTGGTGTGCTTGTGTGTTCTCCTGGCTTTCGAGTTCTTTGAAATCTAGGTCAACAGGTGAACTCTAATTGCCGTGTTCTTCTAACCCAGAAGCCTCCATATATTTTCCAGGTCACCATGAAGCGTTTGCTCTTGCTGCTTTGGAGTTCTTTATGCAAGAGTAAAGCTTCAGGTGAAGGGGGGGACTGGAAAGGACAGGGGAAAACAGGTCAGTATTGCTGAGTTACACTCCTGGAACCACCTGGAGATAGCCACAGCAAAAGCCTACCTGTGTATCTACACCTCTGGAACAGTTGTGAATCCAAGAGCGTTGCTGAGAGAATGAAAATAAACTCATCATTATTAGCATTAGACAGCAGCTGAGCTGCAGTGAAGAGAGCAAAAGTGCACATCTTGCCCTTAAATTCTGTTTTTATTTGCTTTAAAAAGTGAATTGCTGTGGGAGAAGTTTGAAAGTTTATGTTGCTAAATGCGAGTAGGAAATAAGAATTTGATAAAAGATGATGGAGTGGAGCATCACCCTGATGAGGAGAGGCTGAGGGAGCTGGGGCTCTTGTGCTTGGAAAAAAGGAGGCTGAGGGGTGACATCATTAATGATTATCAATATCTGAGGGCTGGGTGTCAGGAGGATGGAGCCAGGCTCTGCTCAGGGGCACCCAGTGACAGGACAAGGGGCAGCAGGTGTGAGCTGGAGCAGAGGAGGTTCCACATCAATTTGAGAAGGACCTTGTTCCCAGTGAGGGTGGCAGGGAGCTTGATTGGACTGGACGATCCTTCGAGGTGCCTTCCAGTCCCTAACGTGCTGCGATAATCGGGTTTCAGAAGTAAATACAAGTGTCTAACTGTTGCGTTGACTGGCTCGTGGTGTCATGTACGCCTGAGCTTTTGTGTTACCTGTTGCTTCCTGCAGCATCTGAAGCAGAGAAGTCTTCTGGGCCTGCTTTTGAAACTGCTCTGTGTTTTTTACCTTGTAGAGAAGCCTTTCCTTTCATCTGTTGGTCTGTTTGTGACTTCATGAGACAGTCACATGGAGTTTGTGACTCTTCTCTCCATGGAAAGTAAAGGCCGCACGATTCTTTCATGGGAGGTTCGATTCTCTTCAGAACACGAACTCCTATCACAGCATCACAGAACGATAGGGATTGGAAGGGACCTCGAAAGATCATCTAGTCCAAAACCTTCCAAAATGAAAGCCAGAAACATTGGGGGTGGGGAAGGAAAAGGATGGGGGTCCACAAAAAAAAGAAGGGTTAGGGTTGGGGGGGGAACACACAGTGATGAGGCTCAGATGGGGAAGGTGTGAAGTGCAAACACATGTTGTGATTGACTCTTCAGTGATGAGGACAAACTATCTACAGCACAGGCTACTTCAAACCAAATCCTGCAAGGAATATCTAACGTTCTACCCATTGCTATCCAGCCATGGGCTCCATGAGTAGTGAAGAGCCCGTGGACTTCACCACCTGCATATTTAGTTTTCCTCCTTAAAGCCGATGCCACTGCTCTGCTGAACTTGAGACATTTAAAACCTGCCAGGACGTGTTCCTGCGCAGCTAGGTCTAGGTGATCCTGCTCTGGCAGAGGGATTGGACTGGGTGATCTTTGGAGGTTCCTTCCAGTCCTGGGTGTTCTGTGATCCTGTGTGCACTCGCAGGTGAAGGTAAGCTGCTGCAGTTGGGAGAGGGGCCAAATAATGATTGAAGGAACAGAAGTAGGGCAGCTTGGATCAGAAAGATAAGTAACCGAGTGTGGTAGCTCCTCCAGGTGGGCTCCTTGTTGCTCGATGCCCTGTATAACTCGTAAAGCATGGTGGTGGTTTATGTCCTCACGGTTCGTGTGCGCTAGAGAGACAGAACTCCTGGCATCTTTATGTCAGTTGTGCAATCTGTGTGGTTGTGAGGTGCTGGGGAAGTATGCAGAGCATTGGGAAACTCCGGTTTGCAGGGCCGCTCGCGTTAAAAATAGTTAATGATTTCATTGCTAAGACTGAAGAATGGAGGAAGATTTTTTTCCTTTCCTATGTTTTCCTGTGAGCTTCTTCACAGAATCATTCGGGTTGGAAGAGACCCTTGGGATCATCGAGTCCTGAGTAGGAATTCTTGGTCTCTAGCTTCTGTGGCATGAAGTTATTCTGATTTAAAAGCAATTCTATTATTCATGTGTCATTCTCAAAAATCATAGAATCGTTAGGGATTGAAAGGGACCTCGAAAGATCATCTCCACCAGGGCTGCCCAGGGGGGTTGTGGAGTCTCCTTCCCTGGAGACATTCAAGACCCACCTGGATGTGTTCCTGTGCAACTTGGTCTGGGTGATCCTGCTGTGGCAGGGGGATTGGACTGGATGATCTTTTGAGGTCCCTTCCAGTCCCTGATGATTTTATGACCCCCAGGTCCCTTTCTCCTACACTCCTGTCCAACAGGTCAGGCCCCAACCTATACTGGTCTCCTCTGGAGATGTTTATAACCTGCCTGACCATGTTCCTGTGTGACTTGGTCTGGGTGGTCCTGCTGGATCAGGGGGATTGGACTGGATGATCTTTCAAAGTCCCTTCCAATCCCTAATGATTCTGTGATCCAGGTCTCAGAAAGGTCTTTGACTGGAGAAGAGGTAGGTAGCCTTTTGGGTTTGTTCTTTGTTTTCCTAAGTCTTGTTGTTAGTGAACTGCAGAAGCTCTCCAAGCCCTAATGAGGGTGATCGAGCAAAGGATGCAGTCTGATTTGTTTTATTTGGGTTGCCTAGGGATAATTCCTGCGACTTGACATCATTCTTTTTCAGTAGATGACGTGTTTAGTCAGATCTGGTTTACTCTGCTTTGCCTGGCTTCTCTTTAGGCAGCGTGGAGCTGTTTGCTGGTCACTGCTGTCGTGCAGGATAACCCAAATCCTCTGAATTGTTCTTCAGGCGACTCGCTGGGGGTGACTTGGTGTCACCTGCAAGCATCTAACACGTCATGTCTTTGCTTTGGTTAACGACAAGGGAGAAGGTTGTAAACTGCTGTGGTCCAGACAGTTCATCTTTAAGTGTTTAGTTTTGCTTTTTACTTCAGAGCTTTGATCATCTGAGATCTCTCTAATGATTTGGTTTTAGCACCATTGCAGTGTTTTCAGTGAGCAGAGTTTTTTCATTTGATTTATGTTTCCTTCATGTGAGCAGGTTGCCCATGAATTTACTGATTAAAAACTCCTTTGTTTCAGAAGCAGGGTGGTTTTGCTTCTAAATCATGAATAGACTAATGGATTTGTGGGGGTCTTCCTATTTTTAAACTTCACATATTGGCTTTCTGCAGTGTAACTCCTCCACCCACCTCTTTTTTTGCAGTGTTAACTCTAGTCACAGTAATGATAAGATTGTAAAAGACCTTAAAGATCATCCAGTCCAACCTAAATCCAAATAAACCAAGTCAACCTAACATCTAGATCATGAACCAGTGCGTTCATTCACCCATAAAAGTTCTGAAGTGCTTCTTTTACTGGAAGCTTGCTGTGATTCCATGAGACTTTGGTATGATACAGAAGTCTTTGTCCATGGAGGTCACACTTTGAAGCCAAGAAGTGGGGATTGAACTAGATGATCTTTCAAAGTCCCTGCCAATCCCTAACTTTGTGATTCTGTGTTACTAGAGCACATGGAACACCTCCCTCATGAGGAAAGGCTGAGGGAGCTGGGGCTCTTGAGCTTGGACAAATGGAGGCAGAGGGGTGACCCCATGAATGTTGGTAAATATGTGAAGGGTGGGTGTGAGGAGGATGGAGCCAGGCTCTGCTCAGGGGCACCCAGTGACAGGACAAGGGGCAGGGGGTGCCAGCTGGAGCAGAAGAGGTTCCACATCAGTGTGAGAAGGACCTTGTTCCCAGTGAGGGTCCCAGAGCCCTGGCAGGGGCTGCCCAGGGGGGCTGTGGAGTCTCCTTCTCTGGAGACATTTCAAACCCTCCTGGCCATGTTCCTGTGTGACTGAATCTAGGGGATCCTGCTGTGTCAGGGGATGGACTGGATGATCATTCAAGGTCCCCAATGTTCTGTGATTTTTCTCCTACAAGACCACATGTCCTTCAGAATCCCACCTCTGCAGTTGATGCCGTGTGCTTTTTCACCTACAACGGTGAAGTACAATGATTTTTAGGTCGGTGGGAGGGAGGTGTCTGTTCCATTCCAACAGGCAGAGATTTTTCAGTGTCATTTTCACAGTACCTAGGATTTATTCCCAAGTGGAAGCGTTGGGGACATTCCCACTTGAGTGCCTTACGTTCCAGTGTTTGCCCTGCTGAACTTAGTCATTTTCAGAAGGCTTAAGGTACAGCAGGGCTTGGAGAACTTGGCTGCGTGTGCTTTGCCCTTCTGCTTTCGTAGTACCTGTGTGCCAGGAGCTTTAATTAAGGTGCTGACAAGGAGTTGGGTTTTTCTCCTGGAAGCATTGGTCTCTCGTGCTCCCCCCTCCAACTTTACTGTGAAGGAAGGCTTTGGACTTGGCAGGTTGCATGGATTGATCTAAAAATCCCTCTGCCCCAGCCAGTGTGAATGCTGTTTGAAGCCTTGTAGGCTGATATCTACAGGGAAGACCTTTTGGTTTCCTCACGAGGGTAGGACATGGTCAATCAGAAGTTGCAGGGATGATCTTTATTCCCCCTGCTAGAAGGTTAATGGTCACTAACAGCAGCAGTAAACAGGAAATTAAGTAATTGTCAGCGTTACTTCCTGGGTTTGTGTGTGATACCTCTGCACTTCCCTGCTGAGCCATCCATGCAGCCCTAAATAGGGTTTAAAATCTTGTTAGCTTTACCTGCTGTCCACGAAGGGTTTTCCTCCTGTGCAGATTTAGTGTTGTTTAGACCTGTAGCAAAGGATTAGCTCTGCCAGCTTGTGCGTGGATGGCGGCGGCGCCGGAGCAGCCTGTTTGTGCTGCAGCTTGCCGCCAGCTGCTGGCTCTGCCAGGGGACACCTTGTTCATGAGCTGCTGTTCATTTTATCACCTTCCTCTTCTATTGTTTATTGTCTCCTCTGGTTCTGAACATTGGCTTGGTACTGTCTGATCTCTGGGCAGTGCCAGGTTTCACTTAACCTTTAGCAGCCGGCGCTTCCAACCGCAGCACTCGAGAGCAGAAGCGAGCCGCCGCTGGTACCTGCTGGAGGCTCTCGCTGCCCTGGTGAGCGGCGCGGCTCGGCTGCCGTGTGGGAATCCTCTCGGAGCGGCTCGCGAGGGACGGAGAAACGCGGCTGCTACTACAGCGGTTACATATGACTGGAAAAGTAGGTCATTGTGGCAGGGAGTAGTCCAAACAGCCGCTGGTTGCTGCAGCAACGACCTACTTTAGGAAACTATTTTTGTTGATTCATATTGAGATGTTCTTCTGACAAATGGCATAAGGAAGTGAGCAGGTTATGAGACATGCCGCGCTGAAAGCTGCAGGCTCTGCAGACTTCAGCCACCCCCCTGCTATTTCCCCCTCAGCTTTGGTCTTGCCCCTTGTTGTTGGGCTTGTGGGGATTAAAGTTTTTCTCCTGAGCAGGGGAACATCTCCTCTGAACAGCAAATCCCCAAGTCTGCACAGCAGTAATACTTCTCAGTGATGATTAAGTTGCAGGAGTTCTGAGCCTACAAATGCTGTCCTATCGTTTTTGGGCTGGAGGAATATCCGTGGCATTTCAAAACAGTGATAGAATCATCAGGGATTGGATGGGACCTCGAAAGATCACCCAGTCCAATCCCCCTGCCACATCAGGATCACCCAGACCAAGTCACACAGGAGTGCATCCAGGAGGGTCTTAAACATCTCCAGAGAAGGAGACTCCCCACCCCCCCGGGCAGCCTGTTCCAGGGCTGTGTCACCCTCACTGGGAAGAAGGTCCTTCTGATGGAACTTCCTACAGGAGTATCTCGTTTCTGACAGTTCATCTTGATATTCAGCTGCTTTGACATCAACAGAGTTTGTCCACCTTCAGGAAGGTGGGCTTGGTCAGTGTCTGTCCCTTGTATCTCTTCAAACTGGCAGCGTTCCTGTCTGCATCTTTCCTGCTGCTATTAATTCTCATCTTGGCACAAGCAAGCTGGAAAAAATCAAGTGGCCCTGCGTAGGATGATGTTTTCCAGTTGTCTACCTTTGTTCTTTCAACTGTGAGAAAAATACCCCTGGGGCTGGTGTTCAGGAGATGAATTTCCCTAAACCATTGTCATCATTTGAAAGGAATGGGTGAACAGGGAAGACGTGGAAAAGTACAAAGACAGTTGTTCTACGCAAGGTTTCATTCTTAATGCAATTAATTCTTCATCGACACGACTATAAGTTCTGCAGAAATGCTTGAAGATGACTGAGGTTCCACTTAATGGCTCTGTGTAACTTCCCAAGATTATTGTAGTTCCCTCAGATGCGGTGGTTCTGTCGGTCCTGACCTTCAGTGAACTGCTGCAGGTCTGGAAGATGAAGGTAGCTGGTTTGTCTAGAGGTTATTTGGACTGTTTTTGTCTGTTGTGTCTTGAGCTTTGTTTAGCAGGACTTAATGTTACCTAGGACCTTGTTCACCAGCCGTAGATTTGGAGCTGGAAGGTCTCTGCAGGATGAAGTGAACTATTACATCCATTAGTCTGTAAGCTAAGAGTTTAGGACAGAGTGGAGTTTTTATCACAGAATTATAGAGGCTGGAAAAGACCATTAAGATCAGCCAGCCCAGCCCGTGACCTGACACCACCACAGCAGCCACACCAGGGCACTAAGGGCCACAGCCAGGCTGGCCTTACACCCCTTCAGGGATAAGGAGCCTGACCCCTCCCCGGAATACAACCTCCCTTCAAGGAGTCGGAGAGGAGAAGGTCCCCCCAAGTCTCCTCCAGGCTAAACACCCCCAGCTCCCTCAGCCTCTCCTCATCAGGATTTCTCTCCAGTCCCTTCCCCAGCCTCGTTGTTCTTCTGGACCCACTCTGGCTTTCAGTCTTGCTCTTGGAGTGGCTCAGAACTGCCCCCAGTGCTCGAGGAATGGCCTCCCCAGTGCCCAGTACAGGAGGAGAATTACATCGCCTGTCCTGCTGGCCACACTATTCCTGATTCAAGCCAGGATGCCGTTGGCCTTCCGTGCCACCTGGGCACCCTGTTTGCTCCTGTTCAGCCAGTTGTCAACCAGTACTGCTAGGTCCCTCTCTGCCCCTCTCTGGGCCCCTCAGTTCAAGAGGGATGTGGAGCTGCTGGAGAGGGTCCAGCGTAGAGCAATGAGGATGATGATGGAGGTGGAGCACCTCCCTTCTGAGGAGAGGCTGGGGGAGCTGGGTCTCTTGAGCTTGGAGAAGAGGAGACTGAGGGGTGACCTCATTAATGTCTATAAATATGGGAAGGGTGGGTGTCAGGAGGATGGAGCCAGGCTCTGCTCAGTGTCACCTGGTGATAGGATGAGCGGGAGTGGGTGTGAGCTGGAACAGAGGAGGTTCCACATCAACCTGAGAAGGAACTTTTTCACAGTGAATGTGCCAGAGCCCTGGAAGGGGCTGCCCAGGGTGGTTGTAGAGTCTCCTTCTTTGGAGATGTTTAAGACCTGCCTGGATGTGTTCCTGTGTGACTTGGTCTGAGTGATCCTGCTCTGGTAGGAGGATTGGACTGGATGATCTTTCGAGGTCCCTTCCAATCCCTAATGACTCTGTGATACAAATATTGGCACTCTAGACGGGCTTGGGTCGTCTTCCCTCAGAGCTCTGCTTCGGCCTGACGATCAAAACAGTAGTGGACATCGGAGGACGAAAGCCAAGTGACGCACGTCACGGCCCGCGTTTGGTTTTGCTTTTGCTCGGGGATCAGCGCTTCCTACGTTACGAAAGGTGCTGCAGTCCTGAAATGCTCTCTAAAGAGGCTGCTTTTCCTCCGCCGACTGTAGAGGAACCCTGCAGGAGATTAGCCCGCTGCAGTTGGATAACAGCAACTTGTTCCTACCCTTGTGTGCGGGCTTCAAGGATCCTGCCTGCATGGAGTGTGCTCGAGCTCCTTGTGAGGATGTGGAAGCAGGGTGTGTGTGTGCTGTTTGCTGAAAGAATGAAATACAGTGAGGCACGGCTCCGTGACCTTGATTTGGTAATAGGCAAATGTCGCTGTGGCTGGCCGCCAAGGGATGCGCTGGGGTGTACATAACACTCCAATCCTGCCTGCGCTTAAGCGTCTTAGGTTTCGTAAGGATGGGCTGTTGGAGCTGAGACGTGGTGGCTGGGGAAATGCAGGGGTAGAATATTGGGTATTCCTGGGGGGGGGGTGTCCTACTCTGGTTTGAGGGTCCTGGTGGCCAGAAGGATGGCTGTGAGCCAGCAGTGGGCCCTTCAGGTTGAGGGGAGGACTATTAGAATCGTTAGGGACTGGAAGGGACCTCGAAAGATCATCTAGTCCAATACCCTGGAAAGAGGTTTTATAGGTGGGATGTGGCCACTTCTCCCACATGGCTGGCGATAGGATGAGAAGAAGTTGGCCTCAAGTGGTTTAGAATGGACACTAAGAACAGTGTCCTCACTGAAAGACTGATCAAGCCTGTTGGCTGTCCAGGGATGTGGTGATGCAGTCACTGTCCTTGGTGACGTGAAAAACACATGTAGATGTGACACTTGGAAACGTGATTCGGGGGCACGAGGTGTTGGGTTGAAGCTTGGGCTTCCTACCTTAGTGGTTCTAACCCAACCTGTATTGGCTTGGCAAATGCTGTTGCTCAAATAGAGACCGATGCAGCTCAATGACCACGAGCCAGCAATGGGCCCTTGTGGCCACAAAGGCCAGTGGCATCTTGGGGTGGATTAGAAGGGGAGTGGTTAGTGGTTTGAGAGGTTCTCCTGCCACGCTGTTTTGCCCTGGTGAGACCACATCTGGAATCTTGTGTCCAGTTGTGAGCTCCTCAGTTCTGGAAGGACACAGAGCTGCTGGAGAGCCCAGCACAGAGCCACAGAGATGATGGAGGGAGGGGAGCATCTCCCTGCTGAGGAGAGGCTGAGGGAGCTGGGGCTGTTTAGGAAAAGAGACTGGGGGGTGACCCGTGGGCTGGCTGGGTAGATAGATGGTACTTAAAAAGATTGGTTGAACATCTGGATGGATTTGTGGAAGCTGACCGGTCCTAATATGTTCATGAAACTTAGCCACCAGATCAGTTTTAGTGCTGTTGTTGTTTATTCAAGTGTTGGAACTTCCTCAGGAAGGAATCCTGAGCGGATCCCTTTCTTTTGAGTGGTACCAGTTGAGCCACCCAACACTCTACCCTGGCCTTGTGGTTAAATTCTGAATCGGTTCAGGAAACAAAGATCCTGAAACTGAACTTTCCACTTTCTTAATCTTGCCTCTAAAGAAAGTTGTTGCACTTGAAGTCATAGCATCATAGAAGCATTAGGGATTGGAAGGGACCCCGAAAGATCATCCAGTCCAATCCCCCTGCCACAGCAGGACCACCTCACTGGAGAAGTTATGGAATCAGAATCACGCAGCGGTGATTCGTGCTGCTGAGGGTTAACTCTCTTAACAATTAGTTATTGAACTTCTTGAATGGTGCCAGTTTGTTCCAGTTCACGGCAGCTGTCATTGTTGTCTGTGTTATGGGAACCAGCTTCAGGCAGCCCCTGTTAGGATGCAGGGGGCAGAGCACCTCGTTTAGCTTTCAGACCCCAAGCAGCCCCTGCGTGATGGGCAGCAGGGAGCAGGTTACCTAAGGGCGTTGTGGGTGCTCCGTCACGGGTTTGCTCAAGACCAGGTTGGATGTGTGCCCAGGTGGCACTGAAAGAAGGCCAGTGCCATGCTGGCTTGTATGAGGAAGAGCGTGGCCACCAGGAGTAGGTGTGTAATCCTTATGCTGCACTGGGCACTGGGGAGGGCTTCCCTCGAGTACTGGGAACTCTTCTGGGCCCCTCACCTCAAGGAGGAGATTCAGGGTCTGGAGCAGGTCCAGAGGAGCAACGAGGTTGGGGAAGGGACTGGTTGCCCAGGAAGGTGGTGGAGGCCCCGTCCTTGGAGGTGTTTAAGGCCAGTCTGGCCAGCCTGCTGTCCCTGCCCATGGCAGGGGAGTTGGAACTGGATGATCCTGTGGTCCCTTCTAACCCAGACTGACTGTGTGACTTGGTCTGGGTGATCCTGCTGTGACAGGGGATTGGACTGGATGATCTTTCGAGGTCCCTTCCACCAGAAGCCATTCTAGGATCCTGTGGAGTTTCTTGGAGTGAACAGCTGAGATGTTGTGTGTGTGTCTTTCAAAGACAGGTGTTTTCAGAAGCATTCTCCAAAGCTCTGGACACCATAATTAGATGATCCTGAGCCAAATGTGTGCGATGCCCTCTTGGAATGTTTCTTGAAGACTCTGAAATCTGCCCTGCCTGCCCTCATCCCCTGAGTCATACGTTTACCCCACAGTGAAAGCAGTGGTGAGCTTTTCCTTCCTCTGGTTTGTCCGTAGGAAGTTGAAAACCAGCTGCAGAAACCTGGGCTGGTGCTCTAACCCGGTTTAAAAACCAAGTAGCTGGGCATCCTTGTAGCCTTCTCTGATGAAGTCATGACGTGGTTTTTACAGTGGAAAAGAAAGTGCTTTCCCACTGACTGCTGAGAGGAAGAGGTTGGTTTAGACTGTAGAGACCCCGACTGTATTTCGACCAAGAGCTTGTAGCTAAAAGCATCAGACACAAAGGGAGGGTTTCACAAACCCACTGACGGATCTGCAGGTAGTGAAACATCCATTTGGAGAAGACAGGCACCAGGACATTTTAATTCATTCCCCCCACCACAGAGCAGAGAAAAACATCCCTGCAGGATACACACGGAGTTGGTCACACTGCTCCTGCACTGAACTGAGATGTAAAACGTTCAGAGTGTCCATTTGTAGGCAGCTCCTGCTTCTCTCCACAATCACAGCAGCTGCCCAACTTCAGTCTCGATCCTCATAAATCTTCAAGGTTCAGAATTCTGAGTCTCTCCAGTTCCAGGCAAATCTTGCCCCTCACCATCACTTTTCCTCACCTTGAGGAGCAATATCAGTCTCTCTCAGTGGCAGCGACGCAGCTCCCAAAGGTCCAAGGTGGACAGAAGCAAAGAACAATGCAGAAGTCACCAAGGGGAATGGAGAAGGGTTCTCCATCATGTCTCTGCCCTAGTGAGTACTTCAGATTCCTGTCTGGACTACTGTGTCCAGCTCAAGAGGGACAGAGATCTGACTGAGACAGTCCAAGGGAGGGCCATGAGGATGATCAGGGAACCGGAGCACCTGCCTTATGAGGAGAGATTGAGAGACCTGGGGCTTTGCAGCTTGGAGAGGAGAAAGTTACGAGGGGGCTCAATCCCTGTCTACAAATCCATGAGGGCTGGGTGTCAAGAAGGAAGAGAATCTCTTTTCACTTGCCCCCTGTGATAGGACAACAGGCAGTGGGTATCAGTTGGAGCTCAGGAAGTTCCACCTCAACATGAGGGAGAACTTTACTGTGAGGGTGACAGAGCACTAGAAGGGGCTGCCCAGGGAGGCTGTGGAGCCTCCTTCTCTGGAGACTTTCCAGACCCATCTGGATGAGTTCCTGTGTGACCTGCCCTAGGTTCTGTGGCCCCACTTGAGCAGTGGGGTTGGACTCACTGACCTCTGGAGGTCCCTTCCAACCCCCAGTGATCTGTGTACAGACTGGAAGCTGGGTATTAGCTTGTTTTTAATCCACAGTAAAGCTGCTGGGCTGCTCCTGGGTGTTGTAAAAATACTCCAGGAAGGGAGAGGAGGTGATAACTTTGATTATGACAAGTAGTTGATTGAGCAGTAAGTTTCTTCATCGTGGTTGTGTCTGGAAGCACCTCATGCTTGTAACTGAATCTTTATTCTGCAAGTCAAAAGCAGTGCTGTTACTCTAGATATCGTAGGGTCGCTGAGGTTCAGTTTGTTGGAGGAGGACTTGAGTTTGGGGGGGACCAGCAGTTGTACAGAAGCTGTCGGTGAGCGCTGGCAGCCCAGAGAGCCGACCGTGTCCTGGGCTGCAGCCAAAGCAGCAGTGACAGGCGATCGAGGGAGGTGATTCTCCCCTCTGCTCTGCATTGTGAGACCATGTGGAGGACTGGGTCCAGTGCTGGAATCCCTGACATAAGGAGGACACAGAGCTCCTGGAAGGTGTCCAGAGAAGAGCAACTCAAGTGAGCAGAGGGCTGGAGCACTTTCCCTCTGAGGACAGGCTGAGCAAGTTGGGGTTGTTCAGCCTGGAGAGAGGAGGCTCCCAGGTAACCTCAGAGCAGCTTCCCAATCTCTGAAGGAAGGGGGCTACAAGAAAGCTGAGGGAGGGCTTTTGACACAGCGATAAGGCAAGAGGAAAGAGTTCCAGACTGGAAGAGGGGAGAGACTGAGGTTGGCCATGAGGAACCAATTCTGTGCTGGGAGGGTGCTGAGATGCTGGAACAGGCTGCCCAAGGCAGTTGTGGCTGCCCCATCCCTGGCAGTGCTGAAGGGCAGGTTGGCTGAGCAACCTGCTCTGGTGAAGGTGTCGCTGCCTGTGCAGGGGGGTTGGCACTGGATGATCTTTAAGGTCCCTTCCACCCCTGGCCAGTCTGTGACTCTGTGTTTGAATGATGTGCTTTTAGCCTTGCAACTCAGACGGTGCTTTGGCTGTTCCCCATTTCCACGTGGGGGACACGAGTCTCCCGTGGCCACTCTGCTGCTCCCTCCTCAATGTGTTTAACCAGTTGAGTCCCCACTACTGTGTGTGTTAAACACATGGAGTAGTTTGTGGGCTTTGAAACGCAGGAGTGTGGTGGGAGATGGTTGAGAGATAATAGAGGGGATTTGGAGAACTAACAAAATAGAGATTAAACTGTATTAAGGGCGAGTTTGGGGATCGTGGACATGAATTGGAGACTGGGTCAGTGCATGTAATCTCCTTGAAGAGGATTTTTTGCCAAGTCCAGACTAGAATTTGTGTGGCCAGTTAAGCAGGAAGACAAAAGGCTGAGAAATCAGAGGAAAAGGAGCTGCAAATAGGAAAAAGAAGTGACAGTTGCCTGGAAGACAGATTTTTACTGAGTAATTGGAAGTGTTTTATGTCACTGGTTTCTCTTCACACCTTTTCCCTACGTTCTGCAACATCAGGCTGAAAAAGCAAACCCCCCCCCAAGCACTGGAACAGGCTGCCTGGAGAGGCAGGTTAGAGAGCCCCCATCTCTGGAGATGTTCAAAACCCACCTGCACAGCCTCTCCTCATACAGAAGTCTCTTTTCAAATACCTTCATGATCTCACTGGTCTGGAGGGCGGGTTTTTTGCACAAAACTTAGTGAAGTGAGAAACGTAGGCATTTTTTGCATATTGTAGTCGTCAAAGCTTAGTTGCCAGCCAAGAATCACAGAACATTAGGGATTGGGAGGGACCTCGAAAGATCAGAGCAGCTGTGTTCTTGTCACAGAAGCACTCTGGTTGCAAAAGACCCCTGAGATCATAGAGTCCAACCACCTACCCTACCTTACAAGGTCACCCCTAAACCAGATCCCTCAACACCTCATCCAAACCATCTTTAAACACATCCAGGGATGGTGACTCAACCACCAACCTGGACAGCCCATTCCAGTGCCTGACCACCCTTTCTGTGACAACATTTTTCCTAATATCAAGTCCAAACCTCCTTTGTTGTAACTTGAACCCAACCCCTCTTGTTCTATCACTAATTGCTTGTGAGAAGAGACCAGCACCAGCCTCTCCACAACATC
Source organism: Rhinopomastus cyanomelas (assembly GCA_013400115.1). Classification (NCBI taxonomy): domain Eukaryota; kingdom Metazoa; phylum Chordata; class Aves; order Bucerotiformes; family Rhinopomastidae; genus Rhinopomastus; species Rhinopomastus cyanomelas. The sequence goes on from VXBP01008047.1 coordinate 279,960, forward strand.
CTTCAGGTAGTTGTAGAGAGTGATGAGGTCTCCTCTCACCCTCCTCTTCTTAAAACTAAGCAGCCCCAGCTCTTTCAGTCTTTCCCCGTAAGATTTATTCTCCAGACCCTTCCCCAGCTTCGTTGCCCTCCTGTGCACCTGCTCCAGCACCTCAAGGTCTCCCTTGTACTGAGGTGCCCAAAACTGGACACAGCACTCAAGATATGGCCTGACCAGTGCTGAGTACAGGGGGACAATAACCTCCCTACTCCTGCTGGCCACATCATTTCTAATACAAGCCAGGATGCCATTGGCCAGCTGGGCACCCTGCTGGCTCATGTTCATCTTCTTGTCAGTTAGAACCCCCAGGTCCCTCTCTGCCAGAGGGCTCTGCAGCCCCAAGCCTGTAGCATCGCAGGCCCAAGGGCAGGACGTGGCTCCTGCAAGTCCAAGTCTCTCTGACGAGCCTCCCACCCTCTTGCAGATGAGCACTCCCACCTACCTTGGTGTCATCTGCAAACTTACTGATGAGACACTCTGTGTTCTTATCAAAATCATTCATCAAGGCTTTAGACAAAGATGTCTGTTGCCTTCTTCTCTGACCTGCCTGCTCTTGCCCTTCCAGATCAAGTGAACCATGTGTTTGGACACAGAGAAGCAGCCAGGAGGGCTTCCTCCCAGCAGAGATGTCCTCCCACGTGTTCCTTTGTGTGTTTCTCCCCCACATAACGTTGGAGGCAGCGTGTGTTAGGACATCACTTACGTAATGCCAAACCTCTAGAAAATGTGAGGTGTCTTGGCAGGCCTGCAGTGGGATGTGTGCTGCATCCATCCTGGAAGGTGCAGCCTTCTCACCCTCAGAGCTTGTTTTTGGGGTTCACCTTAAAAACCTGCTGCTTCCAGGTTTGCAACTCCCCGTTCCCACCAGCCTGCCCCACCTTTATTTCTCCTGAATTGCTCATTAAATTACTCTGGTTATATAATTACTACCTGATGGGAGGTTGTAGTCAGGTGGGGGTCATGTTCTCCCAGGCAACCAGTGCCAGGACAAGAGGGCAGGGCCTGGAGCTGCACCAGGGGAGGGTCAGGTTGGATGTTAGGAAGCCATTCCTCACGGAAAGGGTGATCAGAGCCTGGACTGGACTGCCCAGGGCAGTGGTGGAGTCCCCATCCCTGGAGGTGTTGAAGGGCAGCCTGGCTGTGGCCCTCAGTGCCCTGGTGTGGCTGCTGTGGTGGTGCCAGGTCCTGGGCTGGGCTGGCTGAGCTCAGAGGGCTTCTCCAGCCTCAATAAATCTGTGATTCTGTGGGTGAGATTGCAGCCACGATGTGTGAAACTGATCTTTTGAGGTTCCCTTCCAATCCCTAGTGCTTCTATGATACAGCAGCCTCACTTTGTAAACGAAGGTCAAAGGGGCAGTTATATGCCCCCAGGTACATAACCAGTCCCCAATGACACAACTAGGACTGGGTGGCCTCTGTCACGCTGCTTTTAGTAACAGCTGCGGACATGAATGTGTCTGCCTCGGCGAGTACCTCCCAGGTACTGAAGATCAGATGATCTTTGGAGGATTATTCCTCTTAGTTCCCCTTTTCTGTTGTAAAACTCTTTGGTTTGCCTTAAAGTGAACGTTTCTTCGCATTTCCTTACAGATTCCTGCTCCAGTGTCTGGAGGATCTCGACGCCAACCTACGGAAACTGAACTCGCGCCTGTTTGTTATTCGCGGGCAGCCAGCGGATGTTTTCCCCAGGCTCTTCAAGGTGGGTGCCCCCTGGCAGCTGGTGCTGCTGTCCGTGAGCATCACTGACACACTCATTTCAGCTGGGAACACTTCTTGGACTGTGTCCTTCACTGCAGCTTGTTATCTGTGCAAATTAAAGAAAGAATTAAAGTCTGGAGTCCTGAAAGTCAACTGGAGGTGTTTAAAACCCACCTGCACGTGTTCCTGTGAGACTTGATCTCAGGGATCCTGCTGTGGCAGGGGGATGGGACTGGATGATCTTTTGAGGTCCCTCCAACCCCTAAAGTTCTGTGGTTCTGTACTTACCTCCTGCTTGCAGCCCTCCAGATACAGCAGCTTGGAAAAGCTGCCAGATTTGGGTTGATTGCATCTAAACGGGGACAAAGCCCTTTGTGGCCAGCAGGTCAAAGGAAGGTGATTCTGTCCCTGTGCTCTGCTCTTGGGAGACTTCACCTGGAGTACTGTGGCCAGTCCTCAGCACAAGGAGGAGGAGGATCCCTTGGGGCAGGTCCAGAGGAAGCCACAAAAATGATCAGAGGCTGGAGCTCCTCTCCTTGCTCATCCTGGAGAAGGGAAGGCACCGGAGATACCTCATTGTTGACTTAATTCCTTACTGGGGGCTTGTGAGAAAGATGGGGACAATCTTGTTGTGACAGGACAAAGGGTGATGTTTTCTAACTAAAAGAGGGGAGATTTGGACGACATGGAAGTGATTTTTTTACAGCGAGGGTGACGAAGGAGTAGAACAAGTTGCCCAGAGAGGTTGTTGCCCCATCCCTGGAAGCCCTGAAGGTTCTGAGCAGCCTGATCTACTGAAAGGTGGCCCTGCTCCCAGGAGGGAGACAGGACTAGATGACCTTAAAATGGTCCTTCCAACACAAACCCTTCTCTGAGTCTGTGGAGTTTTTTGGGTGGAGAGGTGGGGTTTTTCCTTCTGGGTTGGAGAGACCCCTGACAAGCTTTCTTAAACCCTTCAGTGGCTGCTTTGGCAACTCCTGTTCCAGATCTTGTTGACTGGGCTGATTTTCGGTGCCACATATTCAAAATCACAGTCGTGGAGCTGAGGAGGTGAACATCCCTTGTCTCGCAGGTCGTGTTCATCCATCCAGAAAGAACATTGCCACCCCTGTGTGTGTTCTGCTTGCTCAGGTTACTGAGAAGTGGCCTTGCTGTGTGTTTGCTCGCTGAGGGGCTTTTCAGGACTTCATCTACCCTTCAACAAATAGAAGTCATTGTTGAAGTGAAGCTCTTGAGGACTTCAGCTTTTGTCTGACGCTGGAGCGCGTCCGGAGGAGGCCACTACAATGAGCAGGGGATGGAGCATCTCTCCTATGAGGACAGGCTGAGAGAGCTGGGGCTGTTCAGCCTGGAGAAGAGCAGGCTCCAGAGGGACCTTCTTTTGACCTTCAGTACCTGAGGGGGGCTACATGAAGGCAGAGGAAGGTCTTTTCAAGAGGGTCTGTATGGACAGAACAAGGAGCAGTGGGTTCAAGTTGAGAAAGGAGAGACTGAGGCTGGAGATTAGAAACAACCTCTTCAGTGTGAGGGTGGTCCATGGCTGGAGTGGGCTGCTTGGGGAGGTGGTGGGGGCCCTGTCCCTGGAGTCACTGAAGGTCAGGCTGCATGAGGCTCTGAGCAGCCTGATTTTGGTAGAGTTGACCCTGTGTAGGGAGGTTGGACTAGATGACCTCCAGAGGTCCCTTGCAGCCCAGAACATTCTGTGAGTCTGTGATTAGTCTCTTGAGCTTGGAGAAGAGGAGACTGAGGAATGACCTCATCAATGTCTATAAATATGTGAAGGGTGGGTGTCAGGAGGATGGAGCCAGGCTCTGCTCAGTGGCATCTAGTGATAGGACAAGAGGCAACGGGTATCAGCAGGAACACAGGAGGTTCCACATCAGTCTGAGAAGGAACTTCTCCCCAATGAGAGTGACAGAGCCCTGGAACAGGCTGCCCAGGGAGGTTGTGGAGTCTCCTTCTCTGGAGACATTTAAAACCTGCCTGGATGTGTTCCTGTGTGACTTGATCTAGGTGATCCTGCTGTTTCAGGGGGCTTAGACTAGATAATCTTTCGAGGTCCCTTCCAATCCCTAATGATTCTACTTCATATCTTAGTCTCACACTTAATCTCACAGTCTGTTCTGCCAGAGCATCAGGCAGTGCAGTTGAAGGCACGTAACGCTGACCAAGCTTTTCAGTCATCTGATGTCTCAAAGTTAAACCAAGATCTTGACCCTGAAGAACAGATGGGCTTTTTTTTGGCTGGAAGAAGATAATCTCAGTAAATAATGGTGAGAGACAGTGGAACTTCTGTAGATCCTCCTATCAGGAGCCTTTTCATAGATGTCAGCATCTTGGGATGAAGGTTTCACAGCTGACTCTTGGTAGGGCTCTTGTTTTTGTTGCCTGAAGGCCAATTCCTTCAAAAGGCAGAGCACTGATCTATCTTTATCTTTGCAAAGGGCCTCTGGGACCCTTTCATTTGTGTTTGTGTGCATGAGAATATCTGCTCTCCTCTTTCCTGTCCTTCAGAGCAGCCTTTGCCTCCCTTAAGGCCCTGCGGTCAGTGTCATGTTTTCAGCAGCTGTGGGCTGTCAGCCTGGGAGCAAGTGCACAGGGACAGACTATCTTAACCAATGGACTTTGCAGATCTTGGGGAAAATATGGTCTTGTTTTGCCTGCTTGAGTTTACTTGGGTTTTGTTTGGTGGATGGGTTGGCTTTTTAAGTGCCTTGAGGATGGTGGTTCCATCCAACTTCAACTAGAGGATGGTGGTTCCATCCAACTTCAACTAGTAGCAGATACAATCATAGGAGTCATTGAGGTTGGAAAAGACCTTCAAGATCATCAAGTGCAACTGTCTGCCCTGCAGCCCCCAACCATTAACCCTTCTCCTGAAACACCACGTCTGCCTGTTTTCTGAGCCCTTCCAGGGGTATTGTCTCCACCTCTACCCTGGGCAGCCTGTTCCAAGGCCTCTCCACTCTTTCAGGGAGGAAGTTTTTCCTAAGATCCAACCTGAACCTCTGCTGACACAACCAGACCCCATTTTCCTCTTGTCCTGTTGCTAAGTCCCTAGGAGATGAGGCCAACCCCTGCCTCACTCCAGCCTCCTTTCAGGTTGTTGTGGAGAGCAATGAGGTCTCCGCTCCTCCAGGCTGAACAGCCCCAGCTCTCTCAGATCTTCTCCAGACCCCTAGTCAGCCCAGCTGCCCTTTTCTGCCCCCTCTCCAGCATCTCAGTGTCCCTCTTATACAGCTGTGACCAAGACTGCCCCCAGAACTTGAGGAGCAGCCTCACCAGGGCTGATACGCAGTTCATAGGATCATTAGGGATTGGAAGGGACCCCGAAAGATCATCTAGTCCAGTCCCCCATTTGGTGCCTGTTGGTTAACTTGGACCAGTCAGGTTCTTGCCCCATTCGATTCTCCTGATGTTTCTCTGTGTTTCTCACTCTCTGGGACTCACAGAATAAAGACGATGAAATGGGAACAATCTGATTGTTAAAAAAAGCATCAGTGTTGGTAGAAATCCTCCAGCAGGATGTGCGAAGCCATTTGTGTCCGTACTTCAGAGCGCCCCGCTCGTGCCGGCGTCGCCCGGGTGCACTCACACCACTTGGCTCCCTCAGGGACGTTGGGAAATGGGTGTTGGGTGAGATGGAGGAGACTGCTTGAGGGTTCAGGGCCTGCTGGGTCAGTCTTGGCAGGGTTAACGCTGCAAGGAGCCAAGCCTTCTTGCAGTGAGGAAGCACTCCTTGGAATGGCCTGTTCTCAGGGCTCTTCTGGAGTTCAGCTGGGAGACAGTGGGAGCCAAGTGCAGCAGCACCCCAGGAGATGAGCGTGGAGTGCTCCTTGTTGGGTGTTGTTGGGGTTCTCTGAAATAACCTGACTGTGGTACTTAGCTGGTTAAGATTTGGAGGGATTAGGAAGGTGTGTGTCTCAAGTGTGATCAGCAGGATGGCTTTCTAGGAGCGTTCTGTGCCTACTTCATCTTCCCAATTGCCTGCTGCTGCAGAAGCCTCAGCCACTAGTTGCTCCCTTTCTTCACTTCTCTTTCCCCTCCTGTCCCTGTTGGGGATGGCATCTGTGACACAGAGGGTGTTAGACCTAAAGACATCCTCTTGTTAGGAGCCAGATTTGTCTTTGTTTGCTTTCCTAAACTGAGAACTTGCAGGTTGTCTGCTCTAGTGGGTGAAGGCTAAGAGGTTTGGAAAAGTGAAGGAAAGTGGGTGATGTGAGGAGAAGAGCCTGACCCCGCTTGACTCCCAGCTTCAGAGAGCTGTAGACAGGGAGAAGGTCCCCCCCCAAGTCTCCTCCAGACTAAACACCCCCAGCTCCCTCAGCCTCTCCTCATCAGACTTTCCCTTGGCCAGACTCGCTGCTCCTCTGGACACTCTCCAGCCCCTCAATCTCTTTCTTGAAGTGAGTGGCCAAGGACTACCCCCAGTACTCAAGGGGAGGCCTCCCCAGTGCTGAGTGGGGAATTGCATCCCTAGTCCTGCTGGCCACACTGTTGCTGATCCAAGCCACGATGCCATCACGCTTCCGGGGCCACCTGGGCACCCTGCTGGCTCCTGCTCAGCCAGTTGTCCTTTCGTTACCCTCCAGCACGCAGCTGGATGGCTGAAGGACCGCGCTCTTGCTGTCTGTTGCAGGAGTGGAATATCGCCAAGCTTTCCATCGAGTACGACTCCGAGCCCTTTGGGAAGGAAAGAGATGCAGCCATTAAGAAGCTGGCTAGTGAGGCTGGAGTGGAGGTCATCGTTCGAATTTCCCACACCTTGTATGACCTGGACAAGTAAGTGCTTCTCATACTTTTCTTACGTGTGTTTGAAGTTCAAGGATGGAGCCAGGCTCTGCTCAGGGGCACCCAGTGACAGG
>VXBP01008047.1:288080-466335 GCA_013400115.1 Rhinopomastus cyanomelas
TTCTCTGGAGACATTTCAAACCTGACTGGATCGAGGGGATCCTGCTGGGGCAGGGGGTTGGACAGTGATTCTGTGAAAACCCACTGCAGTGGTTGTATTCTGCTGTCTAACAGACTTTCTTTCTCCCTTGCCTTCAATCCAGAATCATAGAACTGAATGGAGGGCAGCCCCCTCTTACTTACAAGCGGTTCCAGACCCTCATTAGTCGGATGGAACCGCTGGAGATGCCGGTGGAGACTATAACCCCAGAAGTCATGGAAAAATGCACTACTCCGGTGTCTGACGACCACGATGAGAAGTACGGTGTCCCGTCCCTTGAAGAGCTTGGTATGTTCTCAGCTTGCTTTGACATCTTGAAACAAGCAAGGAGACACTGAAACTGATGCTCGTGAGCCCATCAGCTTGTGAACTGGGTTTGTGGGCTGTTGGGGAACCGCCTTGTGGCTGTTTCTGGCTCGGTGAGGGGGCTTTCCAGCCCCACTCTGTCGGTCCTCAAGTGGTTTTGGGGTGGAGAGCCTGGATGGATACGTGCGGGTCCTGTCTGTGCACGAGCAGTTGCTGGTGGTGTGTATCATCGTGTGTGAGCATCTTCTTGGATTTCTGGGATGAGTGTGGCCAAAGGCAGAGTGGCTAGTGGTTCTGTGTTACTGGCCACCAGCTTCCTAGGTGCCATGCTCACCATCTCATGAGGAGAAGCTGTTCAGCCTGGAGGAGAGGAGGCTGAGGGCAGACCTCATAGTACTCTACAACTACCTGAAGGGAGGTTGTAGTGAGGCAGGGGTTGGCCTCTTCTTCCTAGGGACTAGCGATAGGACAAGAGGAAGTCGAGTCAGGTTGTGCCAGGAGGGATTCAGGTTGGATCTTAGGAAAAACCTCTTCCCTGAAAGAGTGGAGAGTCCTTGGAACAGGCTGCCCAGGGAGGGGCTGGAGGCACCATCCCTGGAGGGGTTCAACAGACAGTTAGGGTGTTTCAGGAGATGGGTTAGTGCTTGGGGGCTGCAGGGCAGCCAGTTGCACTTGATGATCTTGAAGGTCTTTTCCAACCTTCATGAGCCTATAATTACAACACAAAAGGAACAGAAAAAGGTAATTAACTCTGTAGACTGTAGTTGTTTCCGTTTAAATGAGAAGTCAGATAGGTCAAACCACACCAGGTGCCCTCAGCCTTCTCACAGTGCAGTGCAGCCAATAATCATCAAACCACTAATAGTCTCCGATGCTTCATGTTTTATTAAATGTATTTGCTGTCTTTGAGCCTCGGGCCATTAACCTGTCATTACACAAATTCATTTCAAAAGCCTGTTTGTATTGCAGTGCCACAAAAAAGCAGCCAGATAGGTTTTGGTAGAAGTTTATTGGGGGAAAAGAAAGGATTTCAGTGAATTTAATTTGAAGAACTAGTATTGAGCTACTGTTGAGCGAATCCCCCCACCACCTGTTTCCTCTTCTGCCTCCTCTCTTGCCTCCTCTGAAATGCCNCCTTGATGAGTCTATAATTACAACACAAAAGGAACAGAAAAAGATAATTAACTCTGTAGATTGTAGTTGTTTCCATTTAAATGAGAAGTCAGATAGGTCAAACCACACCAGGTGCCCTCAGCCTTCTCACAGTGCAGTGCAGCCAACAATCATCAAACCACTAATAGTCTCCGATGCTTCATGTTTTATTAAATGTGTTTGCTGTCTTTGAGCCTCGGGCCATTAACCTGTCATTACACAAATTCATTTCAAAAGCCTGTTTGTATTGCAGTGCCACAAAAAAGCAGCCAGATAGGTTTTGGTAGAAGTTTATTGGGGGGAAAAGAAAGGATTTCAGTGAATGTAATTTGAAGAACTAGTGTTGAGCGAATCCCCCCACCACCTGTTTCCTCTTCTGCCTCCTCTCTTGCCTCCTCTGAAATGCCAGCAAATGGGGGATGGCTTCCAGATTGCAAACAAAGTCTGGTGAGGAGAGGCTGAGGGAGCTGGGGGTGTTTAACCTGGAAGAGACTCAGGATGGGGACCTTCTCCCTCTCCCCAACTCCCTGAAGGGAGGTTGTAGTCAGGTGGGGTCAGGCTCTTCTCCCAGGCAACCAGCACCAGGATGAGAGGGCAGGGCCTGGAGCTGCACCAGGGGAGGGTCAGGTTGGATGTGAGGAAGCCCTTCCTTATGGAAAGGTTGATCAGAGCCTGGACTGGACTGCCCAGGGCAGTGGGGGAGTCCCTCCCCATCCCTGGAGGTGTTGAAGGGCAGCCTGGCTGTGGCCCTTAGTGCCCTGGCCTGGCTGATGTTTGTGATAACAGGTCCTGTGTTGGGCTGCATGAGCTCAGAGGGCTTTTCCAGCCTCAGTAATTCCATGAAAAGGAGCTGGGTGGGTTCTTGCCAAGCTCTGGCTGCTCTGCCTACTCCAGCTGAACTCTCAAACAATAGATCTTGCATTGAAACCCTTTTTAAGACGATAAGATCTGGCTGTCTAGTGATTAAACTGTAGGCAAACAAGTTATCTCATGCACCTGCTGAGTGACCTCCGGGGCAGCGTGGGGGTGTGGAATAAACCTCGCTGCCTTCTCATCTTCAGCAGCCCAAGTACGTGTTTCTCATCAAACTGACAGTGAACTCCACTTGTTATTGAAGCCAGGCTCAGTCAAACCTAGCAGTGTCCTGAAGACAGCACTCGTGCTTTTCACTGCACAGAAACCTTTGTCAGACAGCGTCGCTGCCTCTTTGGAGTGGTTTTTTTATTGGGTGGCTTTGGGATGTCCTGCATTTTGCACAGGGAAGGACTTGAAAACAACTTGAGAAGTGATAGGAAGATGACTGGGCAAAGCACAGAAGTGGAAGTGAAGACCATTCAGCAGATAAAACTCATTAATTCGTGTCCATTTTAAAACAAAACTGGATTTTGCTGCAGCTCAGGCGTTGGTTGGAGTCTGGCTGAAGGCTGTTTTAAAACTCGGTCTAACTTAGGGTTATTCCCAAGACGGTGATGTTTAGTCAAGTATTGCTAGTCTGCAATTCTCTTCAGTCTGAGTGAACAGCCCTTGTTTGCATTTGTTTTTCAGGTTTTGACACGGATGGGCTGCCTTCTGCAGTGTGGCCAGGGGGGGAAACAGAAGCTCTCACACGCCTGGAAAGACATTTGGAAAGAAAGGTGAGTTTCAAGTCATAGAGCCATAGAAGGGTTTTGGCTGGAAGAGATCTCCAGGGTCACCTAGTCCAAGCTTTTCCCAGCCCTGTCAGCCAACACAACAGCCACCCTTCCCTTCAGCACCTCCAGGGATGGGGACTCAGCTCCCTCCCAGGTTGCTGCTGGTCTCTTCTCCCAAATAACTCATGATGGGATGAGAGCAAATGGCCTCAAGTTGCATCAGGGGAGGTTTAGATTGGACCTTAGGAAGAAGCTCTTTCCTGAGAGAGTTGTTGGGCACTGGAACAGGCTGCCTGGGAGGTGGTGGAGTCCCCATCCCTGGAGGTGTTCAAAACCCAAGTAGCCAGAGCACTTGGGGCCATGGTCTAGGGGTTAGGGCTGGACTTGATGACCCTGGCAGGCCCTTGCAGCCCTGACGCTGCTGTGGCTCTAGTCTGTGACTGTCCAGACAGTACATGGCTTCCCTACTGACGTTAACAAGTCCCTGTGTGGTTTGTGTCTTGCTCTTTCAAAGGCTTGGGTGGCAAACTTTGAGCGACCACGAATGAACGCAAATTCCCTCCTGGCGAGCCCTACGGGGCTCAGCCCCTACCTCCGCTTCGGCTGCCTGTCTTGTCGTCTCTTTTATTTCAAGTTAACGGATCTGTACAAAAAGGTATGGCTTCACAGTCAGAAACACCTGCCTGGGTGCCCTGGTGTTGACCTGCTTCTGATCCGTGTTTTCCTTTGACCACAATCTTCAGGTAAAAAAGAACAGCTCCCCTCCCCTGTCCCTCTATGGCCAGCTGTTATGGCGTGAATTTTTCTACACAGCGGCGACTAACAACCCCCGCTTTGATAAAATGGAGGGGAATCCTATCTGTGTTCAAATTCCGTGGGATAAGAATCCTGAGGCTTTGGCCAAGTGGGCAGAAGGCAGGACAGGTTTCCCTTGGATTGATGCGATTATGACACAGCTTCGTCAAGAAGGCTGGATCCACCACTTAGCCCGGCACGCTGTGGCATGCTTCTTGACTCGCGGCGACCTCTGGATTAGCTGGGAAGAAGGAATGAAGGTACCATTTCTTGTTCTTGAAGCTCTTTACTCCATTCAAGTTGCAGGTAGTCCTTCTAGAACTGTTCACTGTGGGGGAAGTGGAATTTTAAACCTTAAACCAATGCCCTCCTTTGTGTGGAATGTTCAGGTGTTTCTGGTGGTCAGAGTAGGGCTGCAGTTAACTGAGACTTAAATGTGGAGCTGCTGGAGGGGGTCCAGTGCAGGGCAACGAGAATGATGGAAGGAAGTGGAGCCACCTCCTTTATGAGGAGAGGCTGAGGGAGCTGAGTCTCTTGAGCTTGGAGAAGAGGAGACTGAGGGGTGACCTCATTAGTGTCTATAAATATGTGAAGGGTGGGTATCAGGAGGATGGAGCCAGGCTCTGCTCAGTGTCATCTAATGACAAGACAAGGAGCACTGGGTGCCAGCTGGAGCAGAAGAGGTTCCACATCAATATGAGAAGGACCCTCTTCAAAGTGAGGGTCCTGGAACAGGCTGCCCAGGGGGGTTGTGCAGTCTCCTTCTCTGGAGATGTTTAAGACTCACCTGGAAGTGTTCCTGTGTGACTTGGTCTAGGGAATCCTGCTGTGGCTGGGGGATTGGACTAGAGTGATCTTTTGAGGTCCCTTCCAATCCCTGATGAGTCTGTGCAATGTCCAAGAGATGCTGAAGTGTAAATTACAGACATCAGTCATTTGAAGGGAAAAATAGTCTTCTCAGCCTTTTTAATCGGTTTTCTGTCTTTAGATCAGTAGCACATAGAATCACAGAATCACTCAGGTTGGAAAAGACCCCTGGGATTGTTGAATCCAAGCATCTACCCTTCCTGACAAGTTCACCCCTAAACCACATCCCTCAGCACCTCATCCAAACGACATCCAGGGATGTGCTCACCTTTCTCCACAAACCAGCAGTAAACAACCAACCTTTCTTCAGAGGAAGGAGGTCTGGGTTGCACAACAGCATAAGCAGCTTTAGGAGCGTTCCTCTCACGGGGCAGGTACAGACAGCGACGATGCACGTCCGCAGGTAGCTCAGGCCAACAGCAGAGCTGGGTGCTGCAGAGCAGACGCCAGCTTGTTCTCGCTCTGACACAACCCAGCTGTGCGGAGGCTCCGGACTCGCCGCTGCGGTGGCCGCCGGCCGGAGCGGAGCCGGCGATGTCACTTCGGAGCCTTGTTGCGTGGCGGCACCTAGTGGAGCAGTGGTGTGATGACACCGCTCTGCGCGGCGGCAGCTCTTGCTCATCGAAGATGTTGAACCAAGAGTGATTTAAGGGAAAACTTACTTATTCAGAACAAACCTTTTTTTCCCAAATAACGCAGATTTTTAAAGGTGTTTCTGTAACGCAAGTGCGTTCCGTAGAGGGAGTCATAGGATCATTAGGGACTGGAAGGGACCTTGAAAGATCCAGTTCCATCCCCCCACCACAGCAGGATCCCCTAGATCCAGTCACACTGGAACACATCCCAGAGGGTTTTAAATGTCTCCAGAGGAGGAGACTCCACAAACCCCCTGGGCAGCCCCTGCCAGGGATCTGTCACCCTCACTGGGAAGAAGGTCCTTCTGATATTGATGTGGAACCTCCTCTGTTCCAGCCCCTCATCCTAGATGACACTGAGCAGAGCCTGGCATGCCTTACTGAATGTAGGGAAGGGCTTCATGCTCCAACAGGGGAGGTTTAGACTGGACATCAGTAAGAAATTCTTCATGGAGAGTGGTCGGGCACATGGTAGAGATGTTGGTGCTGGTCTCTTCTCACAGGTCAGTAGCAACAGAACCAGAGGGAAGGGTTACACTGGCCATCAGGAATATATTCTTCACTGAGAGGGTGGTCAGGTGCTGGAATGGGCTGCCCAGGGTGGTGGTTCAGTTCCCATCCCTGGATTCCTTTAAAAGATGCTTAGATGCAGCGTTGGGGGATCTGGTTTAGGGGTGACCTTGTAGAGTAGGGTTGATGGTTGGACTTGACAATCCCAGGGGTCTTTTCCAACCTGAATGATTCAGTGATTCTCTACAGCTGTCTTTCTGTAACTGTGTGACCCTGTTTAGGCCTTGTGTTGGAGTAATGTTTGTTTGAATGACGTAGCAGTAGTGATATGTGAGGTTTAGTGGGTCAGCATGAAGACACGAGAGGTTTTGAAAGCTGAAGCTTGAAAGGAGAATCAGAACTTGCAAAAATAACTGTGAAGTGTTTGTTTTGAAAATCCCTTCAGTTCACTCCGTATAAAACAGAGTATTAAGCTTTCATATGTATAAACCTTTATAGAAAAGGTACTTAAATGTTCCATTTCGAAGAAGAAGGCTTCTCTGTGTTTCTTGTTAGACTTTCTCAACCCGAATGATTCTGCGTTGAGACTGAATTGAATTTCAGATGTGCTCTGTGTGTTCCCTGTCTTCTGGAAGCCTGCAGAGCTCACTCAGTTCTTACGTGATGAAGCAACTCTTCTGGAAGCCACAAACACCCCTTGCAATCAGTCGGGCTCCAGGCATCTTTTGGGGATTAATTTGTTGAAGGATGTGTTCTCCAAGAACGAGTAACTTCTGCTGCTTAGGGCTGTCTGAGATGTCTACTCATGTTACTGGGTTAGGTCACCACTTGTAGTTGCATGCTGAGTGCTCTGTGGAAGTTACCAGCTAGAAGGAACGGTGCTGCGCTGCAGAGCGAGGTTTCCTCTGCTGAAATCAGGAGCTCAGCACCATTCCTGGCAGAGGTACCCACCACGTTCAGACTAACATGTTGCTTTAATTCCTCAAGGTCTTCGAAGAGCTCTTACTTGACGCAGACTGGAGCGTGAATGCTGGGAGCTGGATGTGGTTGTCTTGTAGTTCCTTCTTTCAACAGTTCTTTCACTGCTACTGCCCGGTGGGTTTTGGCAGAAGAACTGACCCAAACGGGGATTACATCAGGTAATTCACCATCCAGAAACTGGAAGGGGCTGCTCAGGGGGGCTGTGGAGTCTCCTTCTCTGGAGATGTTTAAAACCCACCTGGAGATGTTCTTGGTGACTGGATCTAGTGGATCCTGCTGTGGCGGGGGGATGGGACTGGATGGTCTTTCAAGGTCCCTTCCAATCCCTAATGATCTGTGATTCTGTAATGATTCATGAATGTTCCTTCAACTTCCCAGTTGCTTCACGTTTAAAATGACCCTTTCTTTTCCTTCCAAGACGTTACTTGCCAGTGCTTAGAGGTTTCCCTGCCAAATACATCTACGATCCTTGGAACGCTCCGGAGAGCGTCCAGAAGGCTGCAAAATGCATTATAGGAGTGAACTACCCGAAACCAATGGTGAACCACGCGGAGGCAAGCCGTCTGAATATCGAGAGGATGAAACAGATCTACCAGCAGCTCTCACGATACAGAGGACTGGGTATGCCTGGGGGCTGCTGGCTTCACTTGCCTGAAGGAGCTTTCCTTAAAGCTTCCTTACCAGTTTCCTTATACTAGTAGTTTCCTTATGTTAATAAGTTTTCCTAGTAGTGGTTGTAATCAGTGTTGAGCTCAGGGTGGGGATGAGGGTTGAGCACACGAAGGAATGAGTATTTAGATGCAACCAAGAAAGATGAGGAGTCGGGGAGGAAGGAGTTTGAGTGGAGTCCCTCTTTCCAAATCTTACCCAGATGGTTTTCTCCCGTTGTGTTTTTGGAAGGTTCTTGGTTAAATCAAGTCTTCTTCAAGTGCAGATAGGATTTAATACCAGTGCTGGGAAAACAAGTGTGGGTCAGCCTGGCCTCGGTACCAGGGGAGATTATGGAGCAGCTCACCTTGAGCAAAGGCAACACAAGCCAGGGGATCAGGGTTTATGAAGGGCAGGTCTTGCTTGACCAGCCTGACCCCATCTCTGACCAAGTGGATGAGGGGAAGGCTGTGGCCGTTTGCCTAGACTTCAGTAAAGCATTCGACACGGTGTCTCACAGCCTTCTCCTAGAGAGGCTGGCAGCTCATGGCTCAGGCAGGTGGAGACTCTGCTGGGTCCAAAACTGGCTGCGTGGCTGAGCCCAGAGAGCTGAATCAAGTTGGCAGGCAGCTACAAGCGGTGTTCCCCAGGGCTCAGTACTGGGGCCGCTCTTGTTTAATGTCTTTATCAGCGATGATCTGGTTGCGGGCACCCTCGGCGTGTTTGCAGATGACACCAAACTGGGTGGGTGAGTCAGTCAGCTCGAGGGTGGGAAAGATCTGCAGAGGCACTGGGATAGGCTGCATCAGTGGGCTGAGGTCAGTCGCGTGAGGTTTAACAAGATCAAGTGCTGGGTCCCACGCTTTGGTCATAACAACCCTGTGCGGCGCCGTAGGCTTGGGGGAAGAGTGGCTGGAGAACTGCTCAGTGGAAAAGGACCTGGTGGGGGGCTCCAAACTGACAGCTCGCTGAACGTGAGCCAGCAGTGTGCCTTGGTGGCCAACAATATTCTGGCTTGCATCAGAACTAGCGTGGCCAGCAGCACTACAGAAATGATTGTCCCCCTGTACTAAGCACTAGTGAGGACTGACCTCAAGTACTAGGGTAGGTTTTGAGTCCCTCTATAGAAGAAGGACATTGAGGTGTTGGAACAGGTTCAAAGAAGGGCAGCCAAGCTGGTGAAGGTTGAGGAGGACAGGTCTTAAGAGGAAAAGTGGTAGCAGAGTCGCCATCCCTGATGGTGTTAAGCGCATGTGTAGATCTGGCACTTGGAAACGTGATTCAGTGGGCATGGTGCGGGTGGGTTGAAGGTTTGACGTCCCACCTTGGTGATCATGTGATTCTAAACCAACCTCTATCTGCTTTTGCAAAAGCTGTTGCTCAAATAGAGACCAGTGCAACTGGATGGCCAGGAGCCAGCAATGGGCCCTGGTGGCCAAGAAGGCCAGTGGCATCCTGGGGTGAATTAGAGCGAGGGTGGTTAGTACATTAAGAAAGGTTCTCTTCCCCCTCTGCTCTGCCCTGGTGAGACCACACCTGGAATCTTGTGTCCAGTTCTGGGCCCCTCAGTTCCAGAAGGACACAGAGCTGGTGGAGAGTGTCCAACAAAAAGCCACAGAGATGATGGAGGGAGGGGAGCATCTCCCTGCTGGGGAAAGGCTGAGGGAGCTGGGGCTCTGGAGCTGGGAAAAAGGAGCCTGAGGGGTGACCCCATGGATGTTGATAAAATATGGAAAGGGTGGGTGTCAGGAGACTGGAGCCAGGCTCTGCTCAGTGTCTTTAAATGATGAGACAAGGGGCAGTGGGTGTGAGCTGGAGCAGAGGAGGTTCCACATCAGTGTGAGAGGGACCTTCTTCCCAGTGAGGGTGACAGAGCCCTGGCAGGGGCTACCCAGGGAGGTTGTGGAGTCTCCTTTGGAGATGTTTAAAACCCTCCTGACCATGTTCCTGTGCAACTGGATCTAGGGGATGCTGCTGTGTCAGGGGGACTGGACTGGATGGTCTTTCAAGGTCCCTTCCAATCCCTGACGCTCTGTGATCATGATCCTTCTTAGCTGTGAAAGACCCTTTGCCCAGAGCTGCAAACCATGTTGTATTACTCCAGGTTTAAGCAGTGGGTTCATTCAGCTAGATGTTAGATACTGAATCTTCATTGGAACACGATGAGTAATTCATGTGGCAAAAGTCATGCAGAACATCACTTACAAAGTGCTTGTTGAGTCACTGTGAGCTAAAATTACTTAGGAAGATCCCAGAAACAGGCAAGAGGAAGGGATGCTCCATGAGAAAGGGAGAGCTCTGAGGGTGAGGTTGGACAGCTGGCTAGCTTGGGGAGTAAATCGTGCTGCACTTGATTCATTTATTGCTGTCTCTCTTGATGACTATATATTTTATTGTTTAGGTCTTCTTGCAACAGTGCCTTCTAATCCAAATGGAAACGGGAACGGTGGCCTGATGGGGTACTCGCCAGGAGAAAGCATCTCTGGTTGTGGTAGCACAGGAGGTCAGTCAAATTCTTTCTGTACGTTGGATTGGGACCATACACACTCCTCTTAGGATGCTCTCAGTTTTTGTCTGTTAGAAGAACAAACTTTTCCCAAGGTGGTTTCCAGCCCAACTCTAAATGGTTTCAAATTAATTCACGAAGACTGGAAATAGTTGTACATGGACAAAAACCTGGGTCTGAAAGGACTTGGTCTGGGTGATCCTGCTGTGGCAGGAGGATTGGACTAGATGATCTTCTGAGGTCCCTTCCAGTCCCTAATGTGCTGTGAATCTGTGTGATTCTGTTTGAATCATCAGTGCATCAGCATCTCCAATACTGTCAACACCTTGGACTCATTGTACGAGGGTACAGCAGAACTGGGACTGTACTGGTTTCATGCTCTCGGGCTGTAGTCAAGGTTAGATGCAGATTGCAGAGGAAGGTGGACCTTAATGCTCTCAACCAGTACAGTTTCTTTCAAAGAATTGAAGTCTGGACTCCAGAAAGCTGAGTGCTTGAGCTCTTTTTATTTCCAAGTTCAGAGCTGTAGCAGTCAGGAGGGGCTTAGTTAAGACTGTTAACCATTATGTACCCTCTTCCCTCAAAACTCATGCATGTTCACCCCTTCCACATCAGAAATGCCTACATCCAGCAGGAGGCTATTAGGTCTTCATCTGAATTGGCAAGATGAAAGCGTTAGCGCTTTGGATCTGCTCTGAGGTGGTTTGAGGAAAGTGTGTGGGGGGTGGAAATAAGCCACAGTCTTGAAGAAGGGAAGAAAACCCCAGCAGTTTAAATTCCAGCGGTACCTGGAAACCCCAGCACTTGAAATCCTGAGCAGGTGTCTTCTGTTGTGTTTAAGTGTTTTTCCTGCCTCCCCAGGAGCTCAGCTGGGAACTGGTGATGGTCATACAGTTGTTCAGCCATGTGCCCTAGGAGACTCTCATACAGGAGCCAGTGGAATTCAGCAGCAAGGTATTTTGGCAGTGGCTGTCTGTAGAGGATCTCCAAATCCTTGCATCTATGGAGAAACAGACAGAACACCAAACTAACATGGATAGATGTTTGGTGACAGCCGCTCCCCGCAACACGAACTGTCCTTGTTTCTGTTCTTGAAACGTGAAAGCTATTCCTAGAGTGAACGTGCTTGTCTTGTCACTTTTATCTCTCATCTAGAACAATATTTGTATGTTTTGAGTGGGAGGCATCACAAGTGTTAACAAAACAAATAAACATCACCCCAGGCTACTTGAAACGAGAGATCTGGAGCGACAGACCTTCGCTTTGTGTATCTGACAGCAGCACTTGCTTCTTGTCTTTGCCCTCATTTGACTACCACCCCGTTCCGTGTGTAACCAACGTCCCCAGTTCTGTGCGGGCAGGCTCATCTCGTGGAGGCAAATTTGGGGTTCCTTCTACAGAAGCTTAAGCTGTGGTTTGTGACAGATCCAGTCTAGCACAACCTTTCCTCGCAGTCTTACCAGAGGTTGGGTGTTTGCTGATCACAGAGGCCTGGAGTCTGTGTTTTGTTGAAGCATCCAGAACAGAACCTGACCGGACAACCTTCAGAATAAGAAGCCTTGTGATGGCTTTTGCTCGTCTACACTACTTATGCAGCATCAGGGCTGCCAGGGGATAGTTTACATCAACCAGAAAATAGTTGGAGACTTGGAGTTACTTGTTGGTTGGTTGCTTTTTTAGCAGCACAGCTCTGCTGAGGGTTCACTAATGTGTGGTGCTGGTGAGCTGGATCTAGTGGATCCTGCTGTGGTGAGGAGGTTGGGCTAGATGATCTTTTGAGGTCCCTTCCAATCCCTAATGCTCTTTGATTCTGTGATGAGGGGACTCAGTGGAGCGGCTGAGGGAGCTGGGGCTCTTGAGCTTGGAGAAAAGGAGACTGAGGGGTGACCCCATGAATGTTGATAAGTGTGGAAAGGGTGGGTGTGAGGAGGATGGGGCCAGGCTCTGCTCAGTGGCATCTAAGGATAGGACTTGGGGCAATGGGTGTGAGCTGGAACAGAGGAGGTTCCACATCAGTGTGAGAAGGACCTTCTTCCCAGTGAGGGTGCCAGAGCCCTGCAAGGGGCTGCCCAGGGAATATGGTTTAGGGGTGAACTTGTAAGGTGGGTTAGATGGTTGGACTCAGTTGATCCCAGGGGTCTTTTCCAACCAGAGTGATTCTGATTCTCCTCTGGAGACATTTAAAGCCCACCTGGCCTTCTCCCGTGCGACTGGATCTAGGGCATCCTGCTGTGGCAGGGGGACTGGACCGGATGGTCTTTCGAGCTCCTTTTCAGTCCCTAACGTTGTGTGATTCTGTGACTTACAACAGCTTTAGAAGTGTTTGAACATACAAACATCCTGCTTGTCACGAACATAAAGCACCGACCCGCGCGCACTTGCTCGTGCTCGCGGTGCGTGTACAAGTGCCTACGTATTTCCTTGGCGCAGGCTGCCGCGAGGCTCTTGGGTTTTGCAGAAGAACTCTTCTGTGCTCAGAGTGGTTCCTGGCAGGACTGCGCTTGGCGATGGCAAATAAATCAGTTGGCTCCTCTTTTTGTCGTTGCAAAGGATGTGATTGTGCACTTGCTTGTAGCTCTCCGTTATATTTGTTATAATAAATATCTACTGTATCTGAACAGGTTACTGTCAAGCAAGTAGTATCTTACACTATGCTCACGGAGACAATCAGCAATCACACTTGTTGCAAGCAGGTAATTTCCAAGACCAACCGAAACGCTTTTCCCGAGTCTCTAAAGCTGCGGCGGAGTCTTAATGTCAATACTGGTTTTAAATTATCAGGAAGAGCGGCCCTTGGTACTGGCGTTAGTGCAGGGAAACGCCCCAGCCCTGACGAAGAGACTCAGAGCGTTGGGCCAAAAGTCCAGCGACAGAGCACAAATTAAACTGGTAAGATTCGAGATGCCTTCAAGCTCCCGCGTTAACGAGTGACCCCCTCTGCTGTACACGTTCGTTTTGTCGTGTTCGCGTCGCTGCAGCGCAGAGAAGCCTCAGTCACTGCTGTAAATGTTGCTGTTCCGGGTGCTGCCAGACCAACCCCCTCAAACCCTTGCTCTAGAGAGCTCGTCAAGTACGAGACAGGAAGCAGTTGCAAAAATAGAGCCCGATCGAAGAGTATCAGACACAGCTCAAGGTCTTAATGAAAGGGAGATGGATAAACTGTGGCTTCACGTGCGTTAGCAGAGCTGCTTAAGCAGCTTCAGTTACTCTCTGCTCCTGCATCTCACCTCGAGTTGCGCCAGCAGCGCTCTGTGCCCGAGTTGGAACGCTAACCCAAGTGCAACGGAAAGGCTCGGGGTCTGCCGTAGAGCAGACTAAGAACAACATCTGAGGGAGACTGCAGAAAGCCTTGAAGGGGCTGGGGTAGCTGTTGCGTGTAAAGGTGTAGGGACAAGACAGGTCGGAGTGTTTGTCGTTCTTCTGTAACCGAAGCAGCATTCTCAGGTTGCCAGAGGTTGGCTAGAAAAGCTGCAGTGAAAACGACCTGAGCTTGGAGAAGGGGTTGTTGCTTAGACAGGCAGATCCGTGTGGGTGGATGGGTGTGGAAAGGTGCAGAGTGGAGGAGGCAGCTGGAGGAGGAGATTGTGTGCAGGGAAGTTGTAGACCGGTGGGGATCCGGCTCTTCTCTCAGGCAGTCGCCACAGAGGCCAGAGCCTGAAGCTGCCAGAGGAGGGTCAGGTTGGATGTCAGGAAGCCCTTCCTCATGGAAAGGGTGATCAGAGCCTGGACTGCACTGCCCAGGGCAGTGGGGGAGTCCCCATCCCTGGAGGTGTTGAAGGGCAGCCTGGCTGTGGCCCTGAGTGCCCTGGTGTGGCCAGTGGGGTGGTGTCAGCTCCTGGGCTGGGCTGGCCGAGCTCACAGGGCTTCTCCAGCCTCAGTAGTTCTGTGATTCCATAACACAGAGACTGGGATTTTGTGTCTTGGTTAAAGTTACTTGAGAGCAGGGTAGAGAGAAAGAGCAAAGATGTTACACCCCTTCCACCAGTGGGATTGATTTGAGCGGAGTAAGGAGCATGATGTGAGAGACAAGGAATTACTTCAGAGGAAAGCCAGAGAATGGAGGACTGAGTGAAACGATTTACGGTCTTAGAGGAGCATGGCTGCATAGATTAAAGACGATTGAGACGTCGTTCCATCCTTACCTTCTCCAGAGTAAAAACGCAGCCACAAGTTGGCCATTATGGCCCGTGAAGAGCAAGTAGAATAGCAGACAGTTGAGCCGATAGCACGTGGAGAGGCTCTGGAGTTGGGAGATAGGAAGCGTCAAAAACACATTTGGCAAGGGCTTCAGGCTTCCTCAGGGGAGGGTTAGACTGGCCATCAGGAAGAAATTCTTGATGGAGAGAGTGGTCAGGCCCTGGGATGGGCTGCCCAGGGTGGTGGTTCAGTTGCCATCCCTGGATTCCTTTAAAAGATGCTTAGATGCAGTGTTGGGGGATCTGGTTTAGGGGTGACCTTGTAGAGTAGGGTTGATGGTTGGACTCGACGATCCCAGGGGTCTTTTCCAACCTGAATGATTCTGTGATTCTGAGACCTTAGTGATTGATTCGCCTGCTGTTCCCCCCCCCCCAGTTTAAGCACTGTGAGCTGCGCTTTTGTGTTCTCCAGCTGATTTCTCGGTGTTTGGACGGGCCTGAGCAGAACCTAGCTCCAAAGAGTCTGTCTAATCCTCAGATTCATTCAGCATCCGTGTTTTGTATTGCAGAACTCCTTAGGTGCTCGTGTCTGTGTAGAAGAAGCGCCTGCAGAGCGAACGCCTGGTTCCTGTCTAAGCTCTTTTTCAATTGAGACAGGTTGGAGCTGTGAAAGTTTGGCAGAGAAGAGAGACTTGGTTAGGGGTGTTCAAAGCAATTCTAGTCAAACACAGAGGTTGTCCAAGACGCTGCTGGCAGGAGCATTTGCATCTTCTGAATAGCGCTGAAGTGCAGAAGCTGTTCAGTTTCTCCTTGCTTTTATTCCCCCCCTTGTTTTCTTCCCCTTTTAGCCTCTAAGGAGTCTCCTCTGGAGACACTTAAGACCCACCTGGACATGTTCCTGTGCAACTTGGTTTAGGGGATCCTGCTGTGGCAGGGGGATGGGACTGGATGATCTTTCGAGGTCCCTTCTAATCCCTGATGGTCTGTGGCTCTGTGAAGAGTTCGGAATATTTGGGCCAGTACAACTGGGGATAGGGCTTCCTGCATTGAGCAGCGGGGTGGGGCCGGGGGGAAAGACTACTGGTCCTTCGAATTATCGGTCCTTTGAGTTGTTTCAGCCTGCTTCTCAAGACACCCAACAAACAGCTTCCAAATAACCTTTCTCTTTCCCTTGCAGCAGCGTTGCAAGAGAAGATCCCGCTCCAAGAACGCACGGGCCGTGCTGCTCTGTATTGGAACGATAACGTGTTCTGAGAGTACAAGTACTAAAGCGCCACCCTTTTACCTAAATTATTTTCACTCGTTCTCAGTCGTCGCAAACAAGTCTCCAGTTTTTGGGATGAGCTCTTTCTAGCCGGCATTTCTATGCTTTTTAACTTTTTAATGAGTCTTTCACAAAGGGCAAACTGAGTTTTGTATATAAAGTATCAGGAGGGAGGGAGGGAGGGGAAAAAGAATTTGCTAACTTAATGTAAATACAAACCCTCATGATTAGCGATAGACCCATCGATATATTTTTGATAATCTCTCCGTGTACATGGTAGTAGGAAGAGCCGTAGCGATGCTCCGTGGAACAGATCGGCGTAGAAAGTCTGTAGAAAAGTTTGGAAATGGTTATTTTTAGATTCCAGAACTCGACCCCTGTCCAATCCACTTGGTGTTTTCACAAGGTCATTGCTTAGGGCTGGTTGAATCGACTGCAGTAGAGCTGTAGCCCTTACGGGTCACGTCTGTATATAAAGTCACAGGCCAATTTTTTTGTCGAGCTGTAAAATTTTCATGTACATGTCCAGTCCTTGTATCTCCCAGTTGCCTTGTTCAGTACTGACACACCTTGTTAATAAAATAAAGTTGTATATAGAGGTGTGTACGTCTGTCTCTTGTGTGCGCTCTCGCTCCGGTGCTTTTGGGCCCAGCAGGATGGGGAGAGGGCTTCCTGCTTTGAGAAGCGGGAGGGGAAGAGTGCTGGTTCTTTGAGTTATTAGTCCTTCGAGCAAAACTCATTTGGGGAGGGGGAAAAAGAGCACTTCCTCGTGGAAAGGGTGATCAGGGACTGGACTGGACTGCCCAGGGCAGTGGTGGAGTCGCCATCCCTGGAGGTGTTGAAGGCCAGCCTGGCTGTGGCCCTCAGTGCCCTGGTCTGGCCGATGATGTGGTGTCAAGCTGGGCTGGATGATTTCAGAAGTCTTTTCCAACCTCAATAATTCTGTCATTCTTGAAGGAGAGTGGATTTTAGGCTTAATCTAGAAGCCACAAAGAGCAAACTGTATTACCTTTCACTTCACTACTGAAGCAAAACACCATCTGATTATTCAGGTCTTTTTGTGGCAGTTGCGTGGATGTATTTTTACCATTTCATGTTACGTCATCGTTACTGGTTTTTCACAAAGCATTTGTTAGGTTTTTCTCCAAAAACTAGATCTCTTTTGCTGTAATTGCAGTTAGCTTGGTAAGTTGTCTTTCCAGCACTGCAGCTCATTTACTGCTCTTTGAGGATGTTGATTTCTGAATGTGCCTTGGGTTTGCTGACCGCTTGGTTGATAGATAAAGCTTCTCCAAAGGCTTGAGATGCTAAGTGTTCCTCAGACCATCAAGATCTCTAAAGAAGCCGTCTGATTTGCTGTGTTTTATGTTTGACTGCACCAGTTAGCTGCTCTGGAGGGTTTGACTGCACCCGTTACCTACTTGAGAGGGTGCCCAAGCGAGTTCTCTTGTTGGAGCAGTGAATGACCTTGCTGACGCCATGCGAGTGACTTGGAGTCAGGAGCTGCTTCTGGGTGTTCATTTCAAGTTCAGACCAGACCTAGGGGTTGGCGACACCCACAGCAGGGAACTTGCTGCAGAGTGCTGCTGCCTGCTCCTAGATCTGTTTTGATTCAGTGTCTGCTGCCTGACATGGGTTTGGACGCGGCAGCAGAACTTAAAGTACCACTAAGAAGATACAGGTGTTCGTGCTGCCCCGAGGCAGAGAATCTTGGATGCATCTTGAAGAAAACAACACTTCCACTGCGAGAATGGAGAAGCAGACACTCAGTATTTTCCACTGGAGAGTCCAAGCAGGATGGAGAAGTTTCTTAGAGATGTAAATGATTGGTAGAAATAAACCATTCTCTTCATTTAGGAGGCTAAAAGAGAGAAAATAAAAGATTCTAGGCCTGTCCTGGCTTTAGGAAGTGTTTTATGCTGTTGAGATGACATTGGATTGGTTTTCCTGTTGAAATCAAACGAACTGTCCCACTTGGCTTCTCTGACTGAACAGGCTGTGAAGGTCCCACAGAGAAACTTCACCAAGGCGTGAACCTGCTCTTCAGCATCACCTTCCCCACGAAGTTCAACAGGTGAAAGAAGATGTTTCCCAAGGAGGTGATTTCTAGGGTAAGTTAATTCTCCCATCCCTAAGTGCTAGGAGGAGGATTCCTGTTCTTGGTGCAGGCAGTTCCTTCGCTGAGCACAGGCAAACCTGGGGCGAGGGTTCTGTTTCACTCTCTTGCTGGCTTGAATGAGTTCTGCTGTCCAGACTGCAGTGTGAGAGACTGTCAGTGGGCTGGTGTGAGAGAGAAGCTGCCTTCTGAGTAGCAGGAGCCTCATAAAAGTCCTTTGCTTCATCTTCTTCCCTCCTGCTAGTACTTGCTGTGACCACAGAAGTAAATGAGCACATGTGGACTACTGTGTCCAGTGCTGGGCCCCTCAGTTCCAGAAGGACACAGAGCTGCTGGAGAGAGCCCAGTGCAGAGTCACAGGGATGATGGAGGGGAGCAGCTCCCTGCTGAGGAAAGGCTGAGGGAGCTGGGGCTCTTGAGGTGGGAAAAAAAGGAGACAGAGGGGTGACCCCATGAATGTTGATAAATCTGGAAAGGGTGGGTGTCAGGATGGAGCCAGGCTCTGCTCAGGGGCACCCAATGATAGGAGAAGGGGCACAGGGTGTGAGCTGGAACAGAGGAGGTTCCACATCGATATGAGAAGGAACTTGTTCCCAATGAGGGTGATGGAGCCCTGGCAGGGGCTGCCCCGGGGACTTGTGCATGAAAGAGGATTTCTTTCAGCTGGAGTCATCTTCTCTGGAGATACTTAAAACCTGCCTGGCCATGTTCCTGTGTGACTTGGCCTAGGTGATCCTGCTGTGGCAGGGGGTTTGGACTAGATGATCCTCTGAGGCCCTTCCAATCCCTAATGTTCTGTGAAATAAAGTGTGAGGCTTTGACTGCACAGAACACTAACTCAATCTATTGTAAGGTCCAGAGGGTTCCCCCTCTGCCCTCACTGCTCCCTCTGCATTTTCAAGGGGTTGGATATGTGTTGTAAACTCAGGATGGATAAGAGCCAGGACATTGGTTTTTATTAGACCTCTCCTCCAGAAAAAGAGCATAAAGTTCTCAAGAAAAACTGTTCCTGAGGGGTTTAGTTTGGCCCTTTCCCCGACCTGGTAGGGCATAAGGAGAGGAATATTTCAGGCTGAGGCTGTTTGGAAACCAAATCCCTGCAGACTGTGTTCTGGAAGCGTGGAGGGACAGCTGTAGCTGATACTTGTGATGAAGAATAAACTTCAAGTGTCTTGAAGCTTTCAGGAGCTGTTTCCAAAGGAACCTTGTACAGGCTGTCTTGTACTGGCATAGAGGTTGCTGAAAGGAGGGGAGTGAAGGGAGTTAAATTGAGAACAAACCTGTAAAAGCCAGGCAGAGGCAGTTCTGGGCTGATTTGGGGAAGTACCTGTCAGATATAAATCAGAATTAGTTTTATGCTGGGCTTGGCAACACAATCGACTGGTTTCTGTCAGAGAAATGTGACCTTTACGTGAACCTCCCTGTAACTTAGAAATCCCCTCTGTACTTGGCAGGAGCACGGACCAAGGGTGGGCTGTGATACCTGTGTTTACTGCCTCTTCCCCACCTTGGCAGGAGAAGGCAGCTGGCAAGGGAAACTGGTTGCCTGCATTGTTCCCCGGGGTGGGGATTTGAAGCCTGGCTTCCAGCACAGCAGGGCTTGAGGCAGCTGTCTGCAAACACCTGGGGGGTTGTGCTTCTGTGTTTACAGGTGGTTTGGGCTA
The DNA here is from genome assembly GCA_013400115.1 of Rhinopomastus cyanomelas. NCBI lineage: Eukaryota > Metazoa > Chordata > Aves > Bucerotiformes > Rhinopomastidae > Rhinopomastus > Rhinopomastus cyanomelas. The sequence continues at coordinate 307,331 of VXBP01008047.1, forward strand.
CTGAAAGTGATGCTCAGAGATTAGTGTGGCCAGCAGGAGCAGGGAGGTGGGCATTCCCCTCTCCTCAGCTTTGGTGAGGCCACAGCTGGAGTCCTGTGCCCGGTGTTGGGACCCTCACTACAAGAGGGACGTTGAAGGGCTGGAGAGGGGACGGAGGTGGCTACCAAGCTAGGAAAGGGTTTGGAACCTGTGTTGTGTGAGGAAGGGCTGAGGGGTCTGGGGCTGCTTAGCCTGGAGGAGATGGAGGGGAGACCTTCGTGCTCTCTACAGCTACTTGAAAGGAGGGTGTAGAGAGAGGGGGGTTGCTCTGTTCTCCCCAGTGGCCAGTGTAGGATGAGGGGAAAAGGCCTGAAGCTGCTCCAGAGGAGGTTCATGTTGGATGTCAGAAGGGATTTCTTGGCTGAAAGGGCTGCCAGGCACTGGAACAGCTGCCCAGGGAGGGGGCTGAGTCCCCATCCCTGGAGGTGCTGAAGAGAAGGGTAGCTGTTGTGTTGGGGGACAGGGTTTAGTGGTGCTGACAGGGAGCTGGGGGCTGAGGGCTGGACTTGATGATCCTGGAGCTCCTTCCAGCCAGGATGATTCTGTGACTGGTGTGACTTGGTCTGGGTGATCCTGCTCTGGCAGGAGGATTGCACTAGATGATCTTTCGAGGTCCCTAATGATTCTATGATTATTATTTTATTTTATTGCTTTATTGCTACTTTCATCAAAGCAGTTTTTGTTTTCTTTTCCAGCCCGTAAGTCTCTCTCCCTTTCTCTTCCCCTTTGGGGAGGGAGGTGGTTTAATCCAGACTCTCCTGTGACCGAGGGGCTGGCTCAGAGCCCTAACCCTTGACAATATTTTAAGTAAAACGAGCCTTTTCGAGCTTCGCTGTTTTAAGATTCGGCTTTCAATCGTTGTTGTAGATGGAGCTAAAGGGTGTCACCGGGTGGAAGCCGCCCAGCGCAGTGCCCGCTGCTCTCTGAGGTCCCTGAGGGCAGCAGGACGCTTCCCGCCTCCCGCTCGCGCTCCCGCTCTGGGTCAGCAGGTGGCGCTGCGGGCGCAGGGCTGGCGCGAGCCTCCCAAAGGCGGGAAGCGCCCGCGTCGTGAGGGCTCCCTCAGCGCTGTGCCTCAGAGACCTGCTTCTCGGGAGGTAAAACTCGGCCCTCGGTCAGCCGGGGTGCTCTGCTGGCAGCTGGGGAAAGGGGAAATCCGTAGACAGGGCAGAACTGCTAAAATGAACTGCCCAGGGCAGGGTGGAGTAGCCATCCCTGGAGGTGTTGAAGGCCAGCCTGGCTGTGGCCCTGAGGGCGGCCCTGAGGGCCCTGGTCTGGCCAATGTGGTGGTGTCAGGTCCTGGGCTGGGCTGGAGGAGTTCAGAGGGCTTTTTCAGCCTCAATAATGATGTGATTTCCTATTTGAGAGGAAATTTCCTCTTTAAGCGGAGAGACTCCGAGAGATGGGGCTGTTTATTTTGAGGAAGAGGAGGCTGAGGGGAGACCTTCTCACTCCCTGAAAGGACACTACAGTGATGTACAGAGATGTTGGTATTGGACTCTTCTCACAGGTCATTAGTGACAGAAGCAGAGGGAAGGGCTTCAAGCTTCAACAGGGGAGGGTTAGACTGGCTGTCAGGAAGAAATTCTTCCCACAGAGGGTTGTCAGGCCCTGGAATGGGCTGCCCAGGGTAGTGGTTGAGTCTCCATCCCTGGATGTGTTGAAAAGTTGCTTAGTTGTGTTGGGGATCTGGTTTAGGGGTGACCTTGTTGGACTGAATGATCCCTGGGGTCTTTTCCAACCTGAGCAGTTCTGTGATTCTGCAATAATCACTGCCTGGTACTTCCAAACTGGAAATCTTATCTCTGGTTATTCTAGCAGTTGATTTCCAGGAGGAAAATGCGCTGTGAACTCACTGGCATAAAATCATCTTTTCTAATCTATTTTGTTTAGAGATTGCTTAATCACATTTTAAACACTAGTTTCTAAGCTTTCACATACCCAAATCATTTCTTGGGGAGTCTCAGTGCCTTGAGAACCCTGTGACCAGAGCTTGAGGCCAGGACACTGAAATACAGGCTGGATTGCAGGGCCAAGGGCAGTAACCTGAGTTTCTGTAGGGCCAAGCGCCAGGGCCTGAGCTTCAGCCACAACAACCCCCAACAGCTGCAGGCTTTGGGTGCAGTGGCTGGACAGCTGCCAGGCAGAGAGGGACCTGGGGGTGTTGATAGAGGGCCAGCTGGACAAGAGCCAGCAGTGTGCTCAAGTGGCCAAGAAAGGCCAGTGGCATCCTGGCCCGTAACAGGAATAGTGTGACCAGCAGGAACAGAGAGGTGATCATTCATCTCTCCTCAGCTTTGGTGAGGCCACACCTCCAGTCCTGGGTCCAGTGTTGGGCCCTTCACTACAAGAGGGACATTGAAGTGCTGAAGAGGAGACAGAGGTGGCTACCAAGCCAGTACAATATTTGAAGCCTGTGTCATGTGAGGAATGGCTGAGGGATCTGGGGCAGTTAAGCCTGGAGAGAGGGTGAAGAGGAGACCTTGCTCCCTACAACTACTTGCAAGGGAGGGTATTCAGAGGTTGGAGCGTCTGTGTTCTCCATAGTGTCCTATGCTAAGATGAGAAATGGCCTTAAGCTGGGCCAGGGGAGGTTCAGGTTGGCTGTCAGGAGGAATTTCTTTCCTGGAAGGGCTGTCAGGCACTGGAACGGGCTGCCCAGGGAGGGGGTTGAGTCCCACTCCCTGAAGGTAGTGAAGAGAAGGGTAGCTGTTGTGTTGGGGGACAGGCTTTAGTGGTGCTGATAGGGCTGGGAAAAGGTTGGCCCCAATGATCTTGAAGGTCTCTTCCAGCCCAAACTGTTGTATGATTCTATAATTCAGGTTCTTATCTCTGCTCTGTCACAGCCCTGCTAAGCAGCCTCAGTTAATCCCTGAGGCCTTTGTGCACAAACTCTTGCTGCTTCTGCTTTGATTTGTATTAGATTGGAATCACATAATCATTTAAGTTGGAAAAGACCTTTTAGTTCAAGTCCAAGCATTAACTTAACTGTCCCAAGCCCACCACTAAACCCTGTCCTTGAGCTGCATATCTACAAGACTTTTAAACACATCCAGGGATGAGGATTCACCCACCTCCCTGTTCCAATGCCTGATGAAAATTTCAGAGGTGATGGAAAGTTCTAGGTAGAGGGGAACATTGATACAAAACCATGGGGAAAATCTTAATCAGGCATAGATAATTTAAAATTAGATTGTTAAATGCTAATAGAGTCTATTTCAATATATTTCACAAAATCTCCTGCAGAGCGTGAAGACTCAAGACGCAGAAAAGGAAAAGACACTCAAAAGGAGCTTCTCCATTTGAGATGCTGTTGCTTTGCTTGCTGGCAAGAGGTCTTCAGTGCCTGTTTCACAACCCAAACCCCTTATGCAGTGCTGAAGCGCAGCCAGTGTGTGGAATTGCATCTGAAGACCTCCTGTTAGCAGGATTTACACCTAAAGCCAGGTAAATTATACTTGCCTCTGATTTTCTTATCTCTGCTAGTTATATCTGAACATGAGAAGAAGTTAACTAGTTTTGTTATCCTGACTGGGAGTAGCCCAGTTGGTTTATTTATTATTAGTTGTTGTAATTAATTATATACTGTTCTCATTATTAATCAATAGAAGGACAATTTATAGGCAGCAGTTACAGAGAGGGAAGATTGTCTTCAGGTCTGTTTGGATTTCTAGAGATTTAGATTGTGTGGTCATTGCAAGGTGTCACATCCCAATCATTAGAGAATCATGGATTCACGTGGGGTCAAATGAAGGAGATTGACACCCCAAAACCACATGAAAGTCAAAGTTCACAGAGATTATCAGATTCTGAACTCGGAAGGCACAGAAATCACTGAAGTTACTAGATACCCAACTCAGAGTAGAAGAAGGGAAAAGGGCAAAGGGAGAAAAGAGAGTTAAGGGGTCAGATCACCGCTGAGGACTGCAGGCTCTGGCTCCCCCCCCCCAGCCTCTCTCCTCAGCTCTGCAGCTCTCTGGAGAAACTCTGGCCGTCTTCTCACTCAGTTTTGGCTTCATGGACCGTGGGGAGTGTGGTGGTGGTGATTAGGTGATCGGTCCCTCTTTGCTCCCTTAACTTCTCAGGTTTTCGGTGTCTCCAACAACCCTTGTGTCAGTCTCTTGTTCTGGCTGCAGGCTGCAGAGGGCTGATGGTGAAACAGCTCCTCACCATTCAAATCTCTCCTTTTTATACTGGCTACTGGCTGGTGTTTTGCATAAGCCAGTCCTTGAGGGAGGAAAACTTCTAATGCTGTCAGGCTCTGCAGATTCCATTCCCATACAGAACATCACCAGGTGCAGGGTTCCTTCTGCTACCCTGTTCATGAGTTCTCTTCCATTTGCTTACAGTTGTTTGGGCCATGTCTCTTGTTAATCACAGTCTGACACAAGGTCTGTAATTACCAGGGTTATTTGTTTCTCAAGTAGCTCTTACCTAGGAATATTTGAAAGCAAAGCCATCTTTACCTGATGGTCGATGGAATCCGAGTACAACTCCAAAGAACAGCTTGCCCCAGCAAACATCATGAGTGTTGCATTCACACCGCAGGGTGACTGATTAGATACTCAAGAGGAGGGCATTTAAAGAGAGCTTGGCAAATCGATGGAGGAAATATGGTGGAAGCAGGGAAGGATTTTACAGACAGAGCACTGGAAGGGGCTGCCCGGGGGGGTTGTGGAGTCTCCTTCTCTGGAGACGTTTAAAAACCGCCTGGCCATGTTCCTGTGCGACTTGATCTAGGTGATCCTGCTGTGGCAGGGGGATTGGACTGGATGGTCTTTCGAGGTCCCTTCCAATCCCTGATGCTCTCTGATTCAAGAGGAAATAAATAAGATTGAAGGGCCAGTGTCACCTGGAGGAAGAAGCAAAACATCAACTAAGTAGAAGTGCATTGGCTGATGAGGGTGCATGGGTAGATTTAGCATCAAGTGTGTCTGGACTAACACTTAACATCACAAACTGCTTTTCTGAGGGGGTGAGAAGAGGAAGAAATGATAGTTTTCCAGTGTTTTAGGCTTTACACCACATTACAATGTTCTGAAGTATTTACAGTGTACGTGGCTTTGATTTCCAAGCAGCCACAACCTCTCTGGTAACCTGTTCCAGTGCCTCAGCACCCTCATTGTAAAGAATTTCCTCCTAATATCTAATCTACATCTACCTTCTTCTTACCCCTAACCCCCAGCTCACTCAGCCTCTTCTCCTCAGACTTTCCCTCCATTCCCTTCCCCAGCCTTGTTGCACCTCTGGGCCCATTCCAGCCCCTCAATCTCTTTCTTGAACTGAGTGGCCCAGAACTGCCCCAGCACTGGAGGGGTGGCCAGACAGGACGTGGAGCACTCTAAATGGTCTCAGTTTGGAAGGCACTGGTTTAGTCTGCTGCTTTAAGGACAGAAGCATTGAGCAGGCATGTTAAAAAAAGGAATCAGCTCCCAATTGGCAAAGAAAAAATTACCTCAGTGCATGGCTGAGGACAGTGTTTGAAAGATTCATTACCCTTTTCTGCTCTACACCATAAAATGTCATCCAGAGTAATGAAATCTGTAGATAGAAAAGAAATTATTAAAATGTTGTCTTCGTGATGGTGGAGCATTTGCAGTGCAAGGCACTTTGTCATAGCCCTAATCCAACGTGTGTTCATGGCTCACAGAATCACAGAACATTAGGGATTGGAAGGAAACCCAAAAGATCATTCAGTCCAATCGCTCTGCCCAGAGCAGGATCCCCTAGACCGAGTTGCAAAACCAAACAAAGAACAGTGCCATTCTGAAACCGCATCAGCACTGCTTGATCAACCTGCAGTTCATTTGTAGTTTCCTACTGCGAACAGAAAACGCTGGCCTGTTTCTCAGGCTGTGAATGCACGTCCCTTGGAATTGATGGGCAGGTAGAATAGTGATAGAAGTCACTCTCCTCTTTTATCTGTTGTGAAAAGTCATGGCAATGAAATGAAGTGATAGGAGGTATTTTGTGTGCCAGGTCTCCTAACATGTTACACTGGACACAAGGATCACTGAATGACAGAACGTTAGGAATTGGAAGCAACCTCGAAAGATCATCCAGTCCAGTCCCCCTGCCACAGCAGAGTCTCTTAGATCAAGTCACACAGGAACGTGTCCAGGGGGTTTGAAACATCTCCAGAGAATGAGACTCCACAACCCCCTTGTGCATTCCCAACCTCGAGATCTAAATCCAGGTTGAGATCGTTTTTAAACAATTAATGACAGCAAAATGTAGTTGGTCTCTTGTTTTGAGCAAGTTGTTTCTCCCCTCAAACTGATAGACACATAACGTTTTACATACAGGTGCCACAGGTCTGGAGCTCATGGCCATATTCAGACAGTACTCTTTTACATGTTACAAACTCCCAGAATTATTGAGGCTGGAAAAGCCCTCTGAGCTCAGCCAGCCCACCCCATGATCTGACACCACCACAGCAGCCAGACCAGGGCACTAAGGGCCACAGCCAGTCTGTCCTTAAACATCTCCAGGGATGGCAACTCCACAACAGCCACACTGAGCACCTGTAGGCCAGCTAGCAACAAAATAGGCAGGTGGATGGGTTTATCTTTGTAGACTCTGTCCCAGGTTTAGGTCCCTCTTCCTATGATCTGAGCAGAGCCTTAAGTCTCCCCTCTGGCCACCCTAGCAACTGCTTCAAGTTCAGACACAGCTCTGTGCATGTAGAGCACCCAGGCTCCATCTCTAGGCACTCAGCATTGTTTGGTGGCTCCTGTTCCCAATTAGCGTGATTTATGTTTTACTATCACTCCTGCGAGAGCTGCCATCGTCGTTCGGAGTGTATTTACAATGGAAAGAGATTCCTGTGGCTTTGCTGAGGTGGTGGTGGATTCCATTCCCTGTGTATCTTAGTTATTTTTATCGAACGATCTCGGGTTGGTTTCTGTCTCTACAAATGCGTTTTAACGTGACGGTGATTAGGATTTGCAAGGTTCTTTCTGCCTCCAGTGCCCCTAAAAGGAAATCCAACCCTCCTGCCTCTCAAGAAATCATGGAGATCCCGCTATGTCGGGGGGGGATTGGACTAGATGATCTTTTGAGGTCCCTTCCAATCCCTAATGCTCTGTGATTGTTGGATGCAAGGGCGCTCGTTTCCAAAGCAGTCTCTTCTCCCACGACAAGTCTAGATGAATGGGTTCCTTTTTCTCCAGTGATAACTTCAATCTGCTGATTGTGGTGTCTCCACTTGGGCGCTGAAGGCAATCAGGGATGGGATCTGTTCCCACTGGAATCCCTGCCATGTCATTCCTTGTGAGGAGAAGCCCCCTTGGCAGAGTTTCCCTCCCATCTCCCTCTCTAATTGTATCTGGAGCTCTTGTGCTGCCTGCACACAGCAGAGCAGGCTGCATTGCTTTTAATTAAGAAGATAATTGTGAAGCATCTCTTGAACTCTTGATCCCAGTATTCCCTCAGATGATGACCCTTGGATCTAGGGAGAGCCCTCTCACAGGTTGCCATGTTTCATGTGAGAATAGGTAGGGTGTAGATTTGCAAATGTTTGTGAAGTTCTGGGTAATTGAAACGGCTGTTAATTGCTGAGGATTTCAGTTCAGACAGCTGGTTTGTTTTTCTGCCCTGCTCCCACGGGAGAAGTTGCATTGCTCCATGCGTCACCCCCAGCAGCCTGCTGGCTTGCACGGCACATTGTCTCTCTACCGCCCTTTCAGTCACACTCGACTGAGCGGTAAAGGCGACAGTGGTTTGTTCCAGGCGTTGAGACAGAGACCAGACAATATGTAAAGCTGCTTTGCTTTCAAAACTGGAGAGTGAGTGATTGCACTGGGAGCTGGGGGTGTTTAGCCTGGAGAAGAGGAGGCTCAGGGGAGGCCTTCTCCCTCTCTAGAACTCCCTAAAGGGAAGTTGTAGACAGATGGGGGTCAGGCTCTTCTCTCAGGCAGCCAGCACCAGGACAAGAAGGCAGGGCCTGAAGCTGCAATGGGAGAGTTGGGTTGGATGTTAGGAAGCCCTTCCTCATGGAAAGAGTGATCAGAGACTGGACTGGACTGCCCAGGGCAGTGGGGGAGTCCCCATCCCTGGAAGTGTTGAAGGACAGCCTGGCTGTGGTCCTTGGTGCCCTGGTCTGGCTGCTGTGGTGGTGTCAGGTCCTGGTCTGGGCTGGCTGAGCTCAGAGAGCTTTTCAGCCTCAATAATGTGGTCCTGTGAGTGCGCTCGAAGAGGAGAGGAAGCAGAGCCGTCTGAGGCTCTGAGCAGCGCAGCACACCTTGCTATGAGGGTAGGTGTTATAAAGCCTCTTAAACAGTAATCTGAGGTTAGTAAGAATTCATCTTTGACGCCAATCAGAGGTCAAGAGGGATATTATTTCACTGATGCGGAGCATATTTTAGCATAGAACTGCGCACAGGTGGGCAGGTCCAAGTAGACAGCTAGCGAGCAGAAATGGCAGAAGGGCAATGATGGGTAAGATGGTTCACACTCCTCCTGAAGAGGGTGTTACAAGAAGAGAGAGCATTTGGAGCAATCAGGACAACTCAAGCAGCTGCAACAGAGGAGATACCCACCTGGCCATGTTCCTGTGTGACTGGATCTGAGAGATCCTGCTGCGGCAGGTTGATTAGACTGGATGATCTTTCGAGGTCCCTTCCAATCCCTAATGTTCTGTGATTCAGGACCCAGGAAATCAATAGTGCAATTGATGGCCATGTCATTACAAGACTGCTGCAAACAAACACAGCAAAGAGCAAAAAGAGAAAAGGAAAGGAATCTGCTGTCTGCATACACGTACCTGGGGGTGTGTGTATAGCCTTGTCTATCATAAATCATGAGTGCTCTTGAAGGGAAAGATGGATGAGTTGGGTATTGCTGTGGAACTGACTGTGTCATTAAAGACAGGAGATGAAAAATTGTATCTGAAAATAGGATGAAAATAAGTAAATAGAAGGAACTGAAGTGAAATCCAGACAGCAGGAAATTCAAAGCACCTACGTATACGTGAAGTTATTGCAGCTGCATCTGTGGGACCATCTTCTCACAGCCTCAGAAGATTTGTGATGTTGCAGTCAGGTTCCAGCACTGGGCAGTGGTCTTCTCCAGCTCCAGGACTCTCCTTACAAGAGCAGCTTCATCCACAATGCTGAGGCTTGAGCCTACCGTTAATCTGCAACACAAGTGGACACCTGCTATGGCGTCACTCAGGCAGGCTCTAGAAACCACAGAGCTGCTGGTTCTAGAGATTCCACTCCTGGACCCTCGTTGCTGTCCTAAGATCGGGCAGGGTGAAGCTGGAGGCAGAGCCTGATGGAGTCATACAGAAAGTTGTCAGCCTTGCCAGGTGGATTTGTTAATCGGTCACCTTCCTTGGACTTTATGTTAGGGCGTTGTTTAGTAGGCAGGGTGCTTCAGCAGGGCCCAGGCTCCCCACTTCACATTAGGGCTCTACAATAACTCCCTGCAGCTACAGAGTAGGGGATGAGTGGCTGGAGGGCAGTCTGACAGAAAGGGACCTGGCAATACTGGTTGACAACTGGTTGAACAGGAGCCAGCAGGGTGCCCAAGTGGCCCAGAAGGCTGGCTTCGATGAGCAATAGTGTGGCCAGCAGGACTAGGGACGTCATTCTTACCCTGTACTCAACACTGGGGACAGTTCTGGGTCCCTCACTTCAAGAAAGAGATTGAGGAGCTGCAGTGGGTGCAGAGGAGCAACAAGGCTGGGGATGGGATTGGAGGGAAAGTCTGATGAGGAGAGGCTGAGGGAGCTGGGGGTATCTAGCCTGGAGAAGACTCAGGGGACACCTCTCTCTCTTCAGATCCCTGAAGGGAGGTTGTAGTCAGGTGAGGGTCAGTACTTCTCCCAGGCATCTAGTGCCAGGACAAGAAGGTAGGGACTGAAGGTGCCAGGGAACGGTTAGGTTTGATGTCAGGAAGCTTTTCCTCCTGGAAAGCGTTATCAGAGCCTGGACTGGACTGCCCAGGGCAGTGGTGGAGTCCCCATCCCTGGAGGTGTTTAAGGCCAGCCTGGCTGTGTCCCTTAGTGCCCTGGTGTGGCTCCTGTGGTGCTGTCAGGTTCTGGTCTGGTCTGGCTGAGGTCAGAGGGCTTTTCCAGCCTCAGTAATTCTTTAAAATATTCTAAGAACAGTTTGTTGGCTGGGTCAGTGGTTGTTGTGATCCTGAGTATAGCCCAGACCCAAAACCCCTGACAGCAAATGAAGATGCCCAGTGATTTGGGCTTCTGGCTCTGCTCTCCTCATGGGTGCATAAATTTCAGTGCTTTGAGGCACCTTGAAGCAGGATGTAGGTGATTGAAGCTACTTTTTCTTTCGCCCAGGACTACTTTTGAGGTCCTTTTAGGAGAAACTCAGTAGGTTACACTGAGTTAAAGAAACAAAGGCCACCTCAGAAGAGAGGGGCTTTTCTAAAGGAAGCTTGGGAAAAATTGACAGTAGGGGTGGTACAGGGGGGTTGTGGAGTCTCCGTCTCTGGAGACGCTTAAAACCTGCCTGGCCATGTTTCTGTGCAACTGGATCCAGGGGATCCTGCTGTGGCAGGGCGCTTGGACTAGATGATTTTTGAGGTCCCTTCCAATCCCTAATGTTCTGTGATTCTGTAATATACAGAGTGAAATGCCCTGTTTCATTCTTTCTTCAATGCTTGATGCACATGAACTGTACCATTCCCTCTCTTATATAAAAAAACCCAGCTCTTGTATCTAGTGGTTTGTATTACTTTGGGAAGGCTGGTGGGAGTTCAGGGCAAGATAGAAATCAGCTGCATATTAACATCATTGTATCTCCTGTTCTTTGTCTGCAGCCTTCTAACACTGTCTGTAATGGCCAACGACTGCAAAACTACAGAGCCGGAGTAGAACCAGTAAGTCCCTGCAGCCAAACTGAAATTCCCCATAAGATCTCCATTAATTAAAATCTCTTCAGATGGATCCCCTTAATAGTAGAAAATGAAATGCATCCCTTATAATTATCTCTTCACTCAAAGGCTTTCTCACCCTCCAGCATCTGCGAGAGAGGGAGTGATTGGGCACTGGAACAGGCTGCCCAAGGTGGTGGTGGAGTCACAGTCCCTAGAGATGTTTAAAAAACAAGTAGATCTGTCACTTGAGGCCATGGTCTAGGGGTTAGGGAGGTGTTGGGGTGAGGGCTGGGCTTGATGATCCTTGAGGTCCTTTCCAACCGTAATGATTCTGTGATTCTAAGAGCAGCAGTGACTGTTTTGCACCTGTGGCTGAGACTCCAAAGCGACTCACAGCCCAGGCCCCACACCAAATCCAGTCACATCTGTGTGCTCAGACTCTTCCAGCAACACTGTGGTGCTATGCTGAGAGGGTTTTGTCTTCATGTGGATCACAGCACCAGTACCTGCTAGCACAGTCTGATCTTAATTTGTCGTGGGGAGAAATCGTCAGTCTTCTCAAAGATCTCCTTTACCTGAGTTGGAGGGTGAGTACCTCCCCTCTGCGGCAGGGAGATGCCAAGCTGTGGAATGAGTGGTGTCAAGGGATAACCAAAGAAAATTTGCCGTCCCCCATGGAGCAGCCAAGGGTCTTTGGGGCAGACCTTGCCTTAAGAGTCTGCAGATTACTTGGCAGTGGGAACTGTCAGCCCTGAGGGCTGCCAGCCAGGGCTGTAGGTTTCTTCCAGCCTGGTTCTGACACATCTCCTTTTCTCAGTGCTCCTGTAACTAAAAGTCTTTGTCCAATCTCCTAGCATCTTATGTCCTCATTACTGCCTCTTCCTCTTCCATCCCAATATCCCCTCTTGTAACCACCTTCCTTAGCATATTCTAAGCCCTATTAATGTCTCAGCCTTTCCCATTCAGGGAGTTGTTTTCCCTCCTTTAGCTATATCCCCTACACAGCCTGGAATCCCATCTGCTGTCCTTCCTCCATCTGATCAGTGAGCAGACCAGCTCCTTTGTCACACTTCTTTAAGAAGGTGCAGCACCCCACCAGCTCCTTTGTCACACTTCTTTAAGAAGGTGCAGCACCCCACCAGCTCCTTTGTCACACTTCTTTAAGAAGGTGCAGCACCCCACCAGCTCCTTTGTCACACTTCTTTAAGAAGGTGCAGCACCCCTTTTGGTCTTCTCTACAGAATGCACTTCCTGCTGTGCTCCCAACTCTGCGGTGAGTGAGTCCTCCTGGTCCTTCTCTGGGAGGTCTCACAGGTGTAGCAGTCCTGTCCAAACCATTGCTTCTGAATCCAGTGCTCCTAACAAAGAAGTGTTGATTCACCTGGCAGAGGGATGTAAGCCATGGGGTAGAGTCCAGCAGCACACTCAAGGGTTGGGTTTACTAGAGAGAAACCTAAGCATGTGCTTACATGCACTGCTGGGTCCCTGCTGGAACCAGCACACCTGCAGCTAGAGAGGTACCAACATTAGCTGCACAGGATGTAGGACAATCAAGACAAACCACAGAATCTCTGAATTCTGTGGAAAGAGGGGAAAAGACCTCTTAAGAGGCTGGAAGAGACCTTAAGATCATCAAGTCCGGCCTATGATTGGCTCAGTAGCAGTGGGCTGGCTGTAAGCTGAGTTCTGCCACAGTCTAAGCAAACCACAGTCTTCTGCATCAAGCCAGAAGTGGTGTGGGTAGAATCACAGAATCATGATGGCTGGAAAGGACCTCAGGATCATCAAGTCCAGCCCTCATCCCAACACAGCCCTAGACCTCAGGTACTAGATTTTTAAACCCCTCCAGGAATGGTCCACGGCCTCCCTGGGCAGCCTGTTCCAGCACCCAACCACTCTTTCAGTAAAGAACTTCTTCCTAAGAGCCAATCTAAACCTCCCCTGGTGCAACTCGAGACTTTATCCAGGATGTCCAGGCTACCTCCCTCCAGAGGGCAAACCCTAGTGGCACTGAAAGCCTTGTTCTCTGAAAGGCTTGAGCTGCTCTAAGGGCAGCACTAGGGGGGAGAGGGGGGATGTGGCTTGGGAGGATTTTTGCTCATTCACTGTTAAAATAAAGACCAACTCTAATTTTAGAAATGCTGCTTCTTCTACCCAAGGCCTTTCAGTCTGCAGGGATGCACAGAGCAAATAATTTTTTCCTTATACATTTTTGCTAGGTATTTCAGGAGATTATTTCATGCAAATTGCTGTCTTGATGAATGTGCCTTGCGAACCTTGATGATGAATGATTAATTCTGATAAAATCACTCGAGCAGAAGCATTTCCTACCTCAAGGTAAGGTACCAACTATCATCCGGTGGCTTTTTAAATGCCTCTTCTTTTTCCCCTTTTGTTTCAATGGCCTTGAGCCATGAGACATTATGACCAGACTACATCTGTAAAGGTGTAAAGTATTGATTCAGTTGTAAGAGGCAGTCTAGTAGCCACAGCAGAGTCCTAATTTTCTACTGCTGACTGAGTGAAAAGCAATTCAGCCTCGCTCTTCCTAGCCAGAAAGCTTCCTGCTGGCTTTTCACACCACAGACTTGTTCCTGTGCCTCTGGAGTCAACAGGGTGTTTGGCATTGATTTGTATTTTATCTTGTAATGTATTTTATTTCTTTAACTCTCTATCTCATGAGGTAGATGATAGGCAGTAAGATGACGTAGAGTGTGGTCCTGTCTTTTCTGAAATCAATAAACAGTGCTCATGGATGTGGGTAGCACTGGATTAACTACATTTGCAGCGAGGTGAGGGCTGTGAAACATGTTTAGCATATACCTACCTGCCTTGGCACAGACGTAGGCACAGCATCGAGTCTAACATCCTTAGCCTTAATCACGTGGGAAATCACTAGATACTGGCTTACCAACTCCAAGAGCTCTGTGCCCTCCTGAGGAAGTACACAGAGCTGCTGGAAGGTGTCCAGAGGAGGGCAACTACAATGAGCAGAGGGCTGGAGCACCTCCCCTATGAGGACAGGCTGAGCAAGCTGGGGTTGTTCAGCCTGGAGAAGAGTAGGCTCCTGGGTGACCTTCCAGCAGCTTTCCAATCTCTGAAAGGGTCTACAAGAAAGCTGGGAGAGGGCTTTTGACACAGGTGGTAGTGAGGGGACAAGGAGAAAGGGTTCCAGCCTTGAAAAGGGGAAATTAAGGTTGGCCATGAGGAACCAATTCTTTGCTGTGAGGGTGGGGAGATGCTGGAACAGGTTGCCTGGGGGAGTTGTGGCTGCCCCATCCTTGGCAGTGCTGAAGGCCAGGTTGTCTGGGGCCCTGAGTTGGAACTAGACTATCTTTAAGGTCCTTTCCAATCCTGGCCATTCTATGATTGTATGAAATGAGAGCACAGCCTGATATTGGTCTTTCTAAGAGTGACCTGCACACCCAGGCGGCTCCACACATTTCTTAGGGTTTAACTGCAGGCTAAAACCATCCAACATAAAATGAACCATTGTGTGTCAAAACTTCATCATTTTTTGATGTCTAACATATTGGTTTCTGAGGTTGATACCTGCCCTTTCCACTGATCTCTTCTTTCCCACCTCTGACCTGTGCACTGCTGTAGTCAAAGGCGAATGTAAGCTGTCTGTATGTGTTCACTTCTCATTTGATTGATGTCCACATTAACTGCTTTTCAGATATCAGACTCATTTTATGTGTCTAAACATGCTTTCCTTTTGCTTTCTCACACTGATGTGTGCCAGTTGGTATGAACATGACATAGAAATACAAGAAACAAAACCTACAAAGGGCTGGTGTTTCTCACTGGTTTAATTTGTTGTTCTTCATCCTGATGGTCTTGACTTGCCCTCCTCCTTCCAGTACCCTGCATCTTCTGCATAAGATTTATTCCTCTTTGTATTCCTGTTAGAGATGATTGTGTGCAATGGCATCTTCTTAGGAGGGCATGTTTGTAACTCACAGAAATACAGAGGCTGGAAAAGACCTCTAACCTCATCCAGCCCAGCACATGACCTGACACTGCCACATCAGCCAGATCAGGGCACTGAAGGCCACAGCCAATCTGGTCTTAAACACCTTCAGGGATGGGGACTCCACCACTGCCCTGGGCAGTCCATTCCAGGGTCTGATCACCCTTTCCATGAGGAAGAGCTTCCTATCATCCAACCTAACCTTCCTCTGGTGCAGCTTCAGGTCCTTCCCTCTCGTCTTGGGTTTAGTTGCCTGGGAGAAGACCCCAATCCCCACCTGATTACAACTTCTCTTCAGGGATCTGAAGAGAGAGAGAAGGTCTGCCCTGAGTCTCCTCTAGGCTATACAACCCCAGGCCACTCAGCCTCTCCTCATCAGCCTTTCCCTCCAGTCCCTTCCTCAGCCTCACTGCTCCTCTGCACCCACTCCAGCCCCTCAAGCTCTTTCTTGAAGTGAGGGGCCCACAACTGCCCCCAGTACTCGAGGGGAAGCCTGCCCAGTAGAGGGGGGAGTGACATCCCTAGTCCTGCTGGCCACACTATTCCTGACACAAGCCAAGAAGCCTTTGGGTCTTCTGGTTCCTGTTCAGCTGTTTGTCACCCAGTACTACCAGGTCCCTCTCTGCCAGGCTGCTCTCTAGCCACTCATCCCAAAGTCCGTAGCTGCAGGGGGTTCTTGTGACCAAAGTGCACTTGGCCCTGTTAAACCTCATCCAGTTCTTGTACACTAAATCAGCCATTCAGAAACATGGGGCATTTGGTCTGAAAGGGGAGGTTGAGTTTGGGAAGAAGCCACGGAACCAAATACATTGGAGAATGTATCTGGTAGGTAGCAGTAGTACTTGCCTCTAGCTAAATTTCTCTGGGAAGAGAAAATGATCTCATGGAACTAATCCCTGTTAACTGTTTTCAAAAATTCTGAGGCTGAATCTGACCCAGTAATAGTTTTAATGTTTTGAAAATAGAAATATCGATGCAGCAAGAAGGCACAGACTGACAGGCAATGACTCAGCCTCTGACTCTCAGCTTATCTAATTAAATATTTAGTGCTTCAAAATGCCCTCCCAGTGCGTCCTTGCTGCTTAATTACAGTTCCCTCACCTCGGCTCTGAAACCTCTCCTGCAGATCAAATGCTACAAACTACTGCTACTTAGCCAGGCAAATCTTCCATCAGCTCCCTGGGCTGGTCATCAGGTCCACTGGGTCTGCTGTCAGCCACACAAAAGCCACAGTGGCTGCTGCTTGAAGAAGACCTTCTGTCTTTATCAGTGCTCAGACTCTCGACCTGCAAATTCAGTGAAAGCTGTTGAAATTGGAAGATAACTGATCTCCTCTCGGTGAGAACTGGAGCAATAGCATTTAATAAAAAAAAAATCAACAAACTAAAACACAAACAAAAACCAACCCACAGGGCCTTTTAAACTTCACCGATAGCTTTCCATGCACAGCTAGGTCACATATAACCCAAATCCTGGTAGATTAGATCTGTTTTTCCCTGGTGAAGACCAACCAGGTACTGAAACAAGTTTTGTCTAATGTGATCTGTCTTTCCTGAAACCACAATGTTTGTTTGGCTCTTTCCATTTCTACAATTGTAGAACAGTTTAGGCTGGAAGAGACCTTCCTGATGATCAAGTCCAACCTTTTCCCAGCTCTGTCAGCACCACTAAACCCTGTGCCCCCAACACAGCAGCTACCCTTCTCTTCAGCACCTCCAAGGATGGGGACTCGATCCCCTCACTGGGCAGCTGGTCCAGTGCCTGACAGCCCTTTCAGGAAAGAAATTCCTCCTGACAGCCAACCTGAACCTCCCCTGGTGCAGCTTCAGGTCGTTTCCCCTCGTTCTATCACTGGCTACTCGGGAGAACAGCTCAATCCCTGCCTCTCTACACCCTCCTTTCAAGTAGTTCCAGAGAGCAAGGTCTCCATTCAATCTCTTCTCCAGGCTACACGGCCCCAGATCTCTCAGTCATTTCTCACACAAGACAGGTTCCAAACCTTTTCCTAGCTTGATAGCTGCCTCTGTCACCTCTCCAGCCCTTCAATGTCTCTCTTGTAGTGATGGTCCCAACAATGGACCCAGGACTGGAGGTGTGGCCTTGCCAAAGCTGAGGAGAGGACAACGATCGCCCCTCTGCTCCTGTGGGCCACACTACTGCTGCAGTGGCATCCTGACCTTCTTGGCCACTTGAGCACACTGCTGGCTCCTTTTCAGCAGGCCCTCTATTAACACCCCCAGAGCTTTAATAGACACCCAAACCTTCAAAACTCTTTCAGTCACTGCACAGTCTCCACTTCTCTTAGGTTAACAGCACTGCAACGCTCAGGGAAGATGTTCTTAACCTTGAGCTGTCGGGATGCACAGGCTGCCTGGCTGCTTAACAGCAAATTAAGTTCTCAGAGAAATTGAAAGTGATGCAGTTTAAGACTTTCTCTTTGCACTTATCATGAAACAGCCTCTGCTCTGTATGGCTGGTGTATCAATAGGTAACAAATGTCAGCAAAAATGTTCATGCTTCGTTCACTTGAGTCTTTCTGATCAATAGAAAGTGTCTCTTTTATTTCCAACTTCCCTATGCAAAAAAGCCATCCATTATGCATCAAAGCAGACTGGATTTCATTGAAGGTCTGACTTCCCGCAGCAAGACACCGTATCCTTAAATGTTAATGGTGCTGGGTGCTGGGGTAGCTGTTAATTGCAATATTAAATGGGTTCAAATCCAATGGTGAAGCCTAAATGGGGGCTGCCGTGCTTTCACAGACAAAAAGCTTTACTAGCAGGACCCAATGTGTGCAGAACAGCTGCTGTCCTGCAGGACTTCCATGTTTCCCCAACTCCTGATATCTCAGGGTTGTTCTGCACCTCTGTGGGACACAGTGAGGGTTTGTGCTGCTGTGCAAAAAGCCAGTAGGCCCCAAACGGATGTCAGGAAGCACTTCCTCATGGAAAAGGTGATCAGAGCCTCGATCTGGCAGTGGTGTAATCCCCGTCCCTGGAGGTGTTGAAGGACAGACTGGACGTGGCTCCTAGTGCCAAGGTCCAGCAGATGTGGTAGTTTCAGACCATAGGATGGGCTTGATGATCTCAGAGGGCTTTTCTAGCCTCAGTAGTAACAACAATTCCATTGCAGCTGAAGTTTTTGGAAAGGAAAGAAGATCTTGTAGATGGTTGTTCTGTCCTGGAAGTGATTCTGATGGCAGTAGCTGTTTAAAGGGGAGGGTTAGACTGGATGTTAAGAAGCCCTTCCTCATGGAAAGGGTGATCAGAGCCTGGACTGGACTGCCCAGGGCAGTGGTGGAGTCCCCATCCCTGGAGGTGTTGAAGGGCAGCCTGGCTGTGACCCTTAGTGCCCTGGTCTGGCTGATGCGGTGATGTCATAGGCTGGGCTGGATGATCTTTTCCGGATTCAATAATTCTGTGAAATCTAAAGTCCTCTTTAGAAGAAGCAGAAGATGCCCAAAACTGAATTTCCAGGCTGAAGGTTTCTTTCCTGCAGCGGTCTCTTGTGACCCTCGCCCCAGCTAGCAAAGAAGTCCTGGGAATCCTCAGCCTGCCAGGGCCATGACAGGGCTGTGCCAGGACTGCGGCTTATGAGGGAAACTGGGATGTTTGCCGGACTGGGACTTGACCCTTCAGCCAGCAGTTTCCAGTATTTATTTAAAGCCCTGCTGGCTCAGTTTAAACCATGCTGGTCATGAGCATTATGTTCAAACGCAAGCTAGAACGACTTACAGTCACATTTAGAAGGATCATGATCCCTGTCAGAATTGATAACCGAGGCCTCGCTTCCTTTATTACTTTCCCATGCTCAATTTATTGACTATAGACAGAAAATGGGTTGAAAATAAAGAGCTGTATTTGTGTGACCCATTTAAATCATGGACTAGTAGCCCAAGACACTGTGGTTAGCTGTTAAATAAATCACCATAAACAGACCCGTTCAGAATGATCTATTTCCATACATTTGTGGCCTAAGAGAGGAAGTGGAAAGTTTTCATCGCGGTAAAACAAATCCATTCATCATGGAGTCCTCCAGCTAAAGTATCCAAGGCTACTGAAAATGGAATTTTAGAGCGTAGTGTCAAATGGTCTTCCAGCTTCTCCTAAGAGTGGACAGCAGTTAGGTTCCTTGTGATACTCTTTTATAGGATGTGTGGTGTTAATTCTGAGAGAATTATCAACAGCACTGGGCATTGGTGAGGCCTCTCTTCAAGTACTGAGAACACTTCTGGGCCCCTCACTTCAAGGAGATTGAGGGTCTGGAGCAGGTCCAGAGGACCAAGGAGCCTGGGGAAGGGACTGGAGGGAAAGGCTGATGAGGAGAGGCTGAGGGAGCTGGGGGTGTTTAGCCTGGAGAAGAGGAGACTCGGGGGCCTTCTCCCTCTCTCCAACTCCCTGAAGGGAGGTTGTAGTCAGGTGGGGGTCAGGCTCTTCTCCCAGGCAACTAGCGCCAGGACAAGAGGGCAGGGACTGAAGCTGCACCAGGGCAGGGTCAGGTTGGATGTCAGGAAGCCCTTCCTCAGGGAAAGGGTGATCAGAGCCTGGAATGGACTGCCCAGGGCAGTGATGGAGTCCCCATCCCTGAAGGTGTTGAAGGCCAGCCTGGCTGTGGCCCTTAGTGCCCTGGTGTGGCTGCTGTGGCAGTGTCAGGTCATAGGCTGAGCTGGATGATGTCAGCGGTCTTTTCCAGCCTCAGTCCTTCTGTGATTCTGTGAAATGTTGGAACAGTTTGTTGGCTGGGTTGGTTGTTGTTGTGGTTGGGGGGTTTTTTTGAAGAAAATGGTTCTTCTGTTAATGAAACTGGAATCCATCCCTTTGCTGCTCACCTGGCACACATCTCAGCAGGCAGCAAGAGGCAGTCCTGCTGGTCCTGGAAGCAGCAGCAATGCTCCAATTAACTGCAATTGCACCAGAAAAAGTGGCACTTCTCACAGGTTGAATGTGTGTGCTCAAGGGCTTGTGCTTTGCTTTTTATGGCTAAAGTTCCTGGAGTCATGAGATTTCTGTTGCATTTCAGTTGTCCTTTTCAAAAAAAAAAAAAAAAAGAGAGAAAAAGTTTGTCTTTCTAACTGTGGATGAGATTTACAGAGGGGACCCCTGGGACTCAGGCAGGTAAAAGTGAGTAAAGTCATCTCTGCTTGAAATAGAGAGTTTTTTAGAGTCCCTGATTCATGATTTTGAGAGACCAGAGTTTAGTCCTGCTGCTGCAGGATCAGGTCCCCATTGTTCAGTGCTGTAAGTGTCAGTGGTTTCCTCGGGGGGCATCAGAAGTGGAGGGCACAGCCTCAAACATATGGACCTGACTTCCTCAGATTATCCTTTTCTGGGGTCTGTCTGGGCAAATGTTGTGTCTACCAGAACATCATCCAGTCAGCAGGGTGCCCAGGTGGTCAAGAAGGCCCATGGCATCCTGGCCCATAACAGGAATGGTGTGACCAGCAGGAGCAGGGAGGTGATCATTCCTCTCTCCTCAGTTTTGGTGAGGCTATAACTCAAGTCCTGTGACCAGGTTTGGGCCTTTCACAACAAGAGGGGCATGGAAGTGCTGGAGAGGGGACAGAGGCAGCTACTAAGTTAGGAAAGGATTTGGAACCTGTGTCATGTGAGGAACAGCTGAGGAGTCTGGGGCTGTTTAGCCTGGAGAAGAGGAGATGGAGGGAAGACTTTCGTGCTCTCTACAACTACTTGAATGGTGGATGTAGAGAGTTGGGGGTTGCTCTGTTCTCCCCAGTGGCCAGTGATAGAACAAGCGGAAATGGCCTGAAGCTGCCCCAGGAGAGGTTCAGGTTGGCTATCAGGAGGAATTTCTCTCCTGGAAGGGCTGTCAGACACTGGAGCAGCTGCCCAGGGAGGGGGTTGAGTCCCCATCCCTGGAGGTGTTGAAGAGAAGGGTAGCTGCTGTGTTGGGGGCCAGAGTTCAGTGGTGCTGATAGGGTTGGAAAAAGGTTGGACTTGATGATCTTGAAGGTCTCTTCCAGCCAAAACTATTCTATGATTCTCTGATCCTAATGTAAGGAAGACCTAAGTTAGCAAAGCTGAGGCAATTTGGTGGAACCTGCTCTGCTTTTCAATAATTGCATTATTTATCTACTTTTACGTCTCAGCTGGGTTGAGAAAAGTATAACTCAATTTTAATTTCCTTCTGCAGAGCTTCTGGTTAATTTAAGGTTCCTAGCCACGTCGTTTAGTGCAGTAACAGCAGCAGCAGGTGCTCTGTGGGACTCCTTGACTTTGGGTTTACCTTTCTATGGGATTATATATATATATGTATATGAAATATTATCATTGCTTAAAGAAAAGGACCTTAACCTGCTCCCTCCTTCACCATTCCACTGATCTCACTGTGATTTACATGAGTGCTTGAACTCAAGCCACAAACCTCTTAGCCTTCAGCAGCTGAGCAGTCTCTTTTAACATCCCTGATAAACCCCTTGTTTTAACAACAGACACTGTGTAAAATGTGAGCACTCAGAGATGCTGGCTCTTTCTATGATTCTGCATTTTTTAAACCCAAGAACAGAAGAAGCTTCCTTCATTTACATTTTGCTCTCACAAAGAAACCAGACCACAAAGGCACAGAAAAATCAACACTGAAAAAACACCCCGGGCTTGCTTTCCCTTCCGTACAAATATGCTGACTTAGAGCAGCCGAGATCTGAACCCATGTGGGGAAACCTGAGAAACTGCATCTAAGTGTCAGGAATAGGTCCTCCTGTATTAATATCTTGTGAAAAAGAGGGACAAGTGGGTCTTTAGAAGGAAGGGAAATTGCACAGCTCTGTATACAAACCATGGATCTGTTACACAATTTCTCTGAAGATTCTCCTGGCGAGGAAAATCAGCCCTAAATGGGATCTGGCAAATAGTGCCAGTCACGCAAACAGCATCCCTGTGTGTGCTGCCGTGTGTAAAGCCAGAGAGCTCAGTGTTTAACCCAATAGTTCTGCAATTCCCCTCTCACACCGAGAGCTGATTCCATCGGCAAACAAAAGTCTCATGTTTATGTACACAGGCACCTTCTGTCACTCAGCTTTTATTCCGGAGAATTAGGCAGTGGGTGTAAGCTGGAACACAGGAGGTTCCACATAAATGTGAGGGAAGTTGTAGTCAGGTGGGATTGGGCTCTTCTCTCAGGCAACTAGCACCAGGACAAGAGGGCAGAGCCTGAAGCTGCACCAGGGGAGGGTTGGGTTGGATGGTAGGAAGCCCTTCCTCATGGAAAGGGTGATCAGAGCCTGGACTGGACTGCCCAGGGCAGTGGTGGAGTTGCCATCCCTGAAGGTGTTGAAGGGCGACCTGGCTGTGGCCCTTAGTGCCCTGATGTGGCTGCTGTGGCGGTGTCAGGTCCTGGGCTGGGCTGGCTGAACTCGGAGGACTTCTCCAGCCTCAATAATTCTCTATGATTCTGTGATGAATCTGACAGCAGCTCAGGCTATGACGAAAGTGATCTTGTCCCTACATGAGAAACCCACTAATGGGTCCCAGTGGGCACAATCACAACTGGTTTCATGTAGCGGGGCCCCATTCCTGTGTGACTGCATCTAGGTGATCCTGCTGTGGTGGGGGGATAGGACTAGATGATCTTTTGAGGTCCCTTCGTATCTCTAATGTTCTGTGATGGGGTTGTAGGGTTCTTGGAGGGGCAGCAAGGTGACCACATGAGCCTGGCAGTGGGAAGCCACCTCTGTCAGAGCTGGGCTATTTTGCCACTGCCTTCACCACAGCTGGGATTTCAGCACTGGTGGTGCCACTCAGAGGAGCACCCTCCCATCCTTGATGATCTCAGCTGCTGTTGGAGATGGCTGTCCTACCCCAGTTTGGAGTAAAAATTTGGGGGCTGGAGGCAGCTGACAAAGCACAGAGCCATGATGAACTGGAGCTCTGTTCTTCCATATTTACACAAACAGAAGTCCCATTGAAAGCAGTAAGACACTGAATCCTTGGATTGAATAATATCTATATATAAATATATATTAAAAAATAGATGTATTACAGTTTCAGCTCTATGCTTTCCCTTTAATTTTCTCTGTGGAGTTCAAATACAGAATGTTCCTTCACAGCTTATTTTCAAAGCCTTTTTTTTCTTGACTTTCATATTTAAACTTATTTAAGGCCCTGAGATTTTTCTGCCAACTGTGGAAGGCAAAGAGAGAGAGAGAGAGATGGAAAAGCCAAAGGCTCTTTTACAGTGCTGGAACCTTTAAAGAGCATCCTTGAAAGATCGGGGAAAAAAACCACAATAAATAACACTTCGTTTCTTTAAAGGAAGTCATCCTTTGGAGTGAAGCCTTTTCCCATTGTAAGAGTATGAGATGATTAGTTTGTGTGCATAATTATACTTTGTCTCTATACCTGCAAGTAGTGTGAGGGTTTTTTCCTTATTGTTGCTCCCATTTTGTCTCTTTGATATCACCAGTCAGGCCCTACTTCTCAAGTAGGCGCCCTTGGAAAGGAGAAATGCCTGAGTTTATGCCAGAGTCACTGTCCTGGTTCTTCGGCTAAACCAGGTTTCTGACATGTGCCAGGTACAGTTCGTGCCGTGCCCAGGCAGGTGACTGTCTCGGGGCTTTCATCCAGCAAGGGTGGGTGTTGTTGCTCTCTGGGGTTTTGCTTCCATCCTTCCCTGTAGCTGAAGTAGCTGCTTCAGATTTTCCATGCTTGTTGCTGGGAGAAAACGAGCAGGTTTATGTGTTCAAGCAGATCTGTGCAGAATCACAGAACATCAGGGATTGGAAGGGACCTCGAAATATCATCCAGTCCAATCCTCCTCCCACAGCAGATTCACCTGGATACAGGTGTGTTTTAAATGTCTCCAGATAAGGAGACTCCACAACCTCCCTGGACCGCCCCTTCCAGTTCTCTGTCACCCTCACTGTGAAGAAGTTCCTTCTCATATTTATGTGGAACCTCCTGTATTCCAGCTTACACCATTGTGTAATGCAGAAGCAAACAGTGTGTGTCTTCAGGTGAATATTGGACGTCCAGGTATCCCTGGGTCACAGAAGGTCTCATCAGTGGGGCTGTAATTCTGGCCTCAGTCCACCTCTTGGCAGATCGGAGGAGCCCATGGTCCCTTCACCTGCTGGCAGAGGCAGCAGTTTGTGCAGCAGTTCTCAGGCTTTACTTTGAGACTTGAGATTGGGAGGGTAGGGTCCTGGGCACCCTTTGAGGACCAGGAGATGTGAGGTGAGGACAGCAGCTGAGGGACATGACCACCAGTGAGATTTACTCTGCCCTGGTGCGACCATACCTGGAATATTGTGGTTCTGCCCTGGTTCTGGGCCCCTCAGTTCCAGAAGGACACAGAGCTGCTGGAGAGAGCCCAGCACAGAGTCACAGAGATGATGGAGGGAGGGGATCATCTCCCTGCTGAGGAAAGGCTGAGGGAACTGGGGCTTTTGAGCTTGGGAAAGTGAGACTGAGGGGTGACCCCATGAATGTTGATAAATGTGGAAAGGGTGGGTGCCAGGAGGATGGTGCCAGGCTCTGCTCAGTGGCATCTAATGACAGGACAAGGGGCACAGGGTGTGAGCTAGAACAGAGGAGGTTCCATATAAATATGAGAAGGAACTTCTTCCCAGTGAGGGTGCTAGAGCACTGGAACAGGCTGTCCGGGAGGTTCGTGAAGTCTTCTTCTCTGGGGACATTTAAAACTCGCCTGGACATGTGCCTGTGCGACTTGGTCTAGGGGATGCTGCTGTGGCAGGGGGATTGGACTGGATGATCCTTCAAGGTCCCTTCCAATCCCTAATGTTCTGTGATTCTATGAAGTTCATCTGTCCTCTGTAACCTCTACTGCTGTAAAATGCTGATTCACTAGAACTCTTTGCAAATGTTTCCCAGTCTCAGTAATCATTTGTTCCAGCATGACCAGTAGCAAGAACTCTCAGCCCTCACCTGCATCCTGCAGACCATGGATCTCTCACCTTCAGAACCCCATGTTCAGGTAGGACTTACACTTGCTCTCCCCAATGCCTCAAGAACTTTGGGTGGGGCTGACTTCTTTGTGGGCTGGGAGGAGCAGTGTCTGAAAAGATGTATTTATTGTCCCCCATCTCAGAGAGCAGCAACATTTATTTCTTTGGTTTTTTGAAGAAATAGAACAATCTGGAGAACCCAAGTGAAAATTTTTGTATTGATTGTGTTCCCTTCCAATCACTAGTGTTCTGTGATTCATCGTACCACATTTCCCCTGTACTGATCTTCCACCTCAAAAGCCTCTTTCTTTCTAGCTCTTCAGAGGACTTGTGATATTAATAATGCTGCCTGTGCTCGATTTGGAAGCTCAGTTGCTAGAGAAGGCAGCAGGGAAAGAGGCCACATTCCTCCAGGCTGTTGCTGGGGCCGCTCAGCCTTATGGGGTGGACTCTGTCCTGAATGCTTTTCACATGCCAAGAGCTATGTGCCCCAGCTCTGAGAGGGGCAGCTGGCTTTGGTTTTCAAGCTGCAAGTAACCCTGAGAGGTGTCTCCAAGATATCAAGGTGCAGAGGTTATTAGTCAGAACACCTAGAGAGCGTGGAGGTTATCCTGGAGGGCCAGCTTCAGTGCCAGGTGTTCACAGCCCCTTCTCACCCTGGATAACAAGGTTTGTTCGCATGGTTAAAGCTCTTCTAGCTGAATCTGGGGACAGCCTTCCACTTAGAAACCTTGGAGCATCCCATGTTGCAGCTTGGGGCCTCCTGCCAGCAGTTGTGTAGCCTCCAGGTCATGCACGGTTGACTTTATTGGGTGTCTTTCCTCAAGCTTTGCCAGGGATGCTGTGTTTGTAAAACACCTTCATTATGCAGCCAGGGAGGGTGACAAGTTAATTACTTCCTCCTTTGTTTTCTCTGGGTGAAGCATTTATTTGTGCAGAGTAATTAGGAGAGGGGTGTGCAGGTGTTGGCCATCTGCAGCCACTCGGTTAAGCCAGGAGACTAAAAAATAGGGGGCTTGTGGAGAGTGTGAGAAGGATGTGCTGGTTGGGGAGAGTACAGTTCCCTACTGCAACTCTGCTTGAGGGTAGCCATCCCCTCAGAGGCATTGTGGGGTGCAGCCTTGCCCAGGGTCTTCTCACCTCACAGAAATATGATGTTGCAGCAGTGGTTTAACCCACTGCAGGTAAGAGTGATGGAGGGAAGTGGGTACCACGGAAGAGTCACGTCCTTTGCCCCAGCTCATAGATGAGGGATTAGAGTGCACTGTCAGCAAGATGGCCAATGACACAAAACTGAGGAGTGAGCAACACCCCAGCAGGCTGTGCTGCTATTCAGTAGGACTTGGACAGGCTGGAGAGCTGGGCAGGGAGTGTAGAGTCTGGCATCTAGGCAAGTTCAACCCCAGGGGCAAGTGTAAGTTGGGAACTGTTGGAGAGCAGTGTCGGAGAAAGGGACCTGAGGGTTCTGGTGGCCAGCAGGATGACCATGAGCCAGCAGTGTGCCCTTGCAGCCAAGGAGGCTAGCAGCATCCTAGGGTGAATCAGAAGTGGGGTGGTTAGTAAACAGAGAGAGGTTCTCCTCCTCATCTACTCTGCGCTGGTGAGACCACAGCTGGAATCTTGTGTCCAGTTCTGGGGCCCTCAGTTCCAGAAGGACATGGAGCTGCTGGAGAGAGTCCAGTGCAGAACCACAAAGATGGTGAAGGGAGGGGAGCATCTCCCTGCTGAGGAAAGGCTGAGGGAACTGGGGTTCTTGAGCTTGAGAAAAAGGAGAACTGAGGGGTGACCCCATCAATGTTGATCAATATGGAAAGGGTGAGTGTCAGGAGGATGGAGCCAGGCTCTGCTCAGAGGCACCCAATGATAGGACAAGGGGCAACATGCATTAGCTGGAATATGGGAAGTTCCACATCAATCTGAGAAGGAATTTCTTCCCCGTGAGGCTGACAGAGGACTAGAAGAGGCTTGCCAGGGGTGTTGTGAAATCTCCTTCTCTGGAGACGTTTAAGACCCACCTGGACATGTTCCTGTGTGACTTGATCTAGGGGATCCTGGTGTGTCAGGGGGATTGGACTGGATGGTCTTTCGAGGTCCCTTCCAATCCCTAATGTTCTGTGATGCTGTGTTTTCCAGCCCTCTGTGTAGGGGCGGTGGGACTTTGCTACTTTTCACCAGCATTAAATGTTGATCCCACCAGCCAAATCCAGCAGAGGTTGAAAGAAACTCAGGAGTCTTGAAATTAATTCTATATTCTTAGCAGATCTATGAAGAGGGGTGTTAAATCAAGAGGGTGGGTTTAGAGATGGGTTCACTAAGGGTACCTAGCTCATCTTTTGGTCCAGCCAATGCTGGTCTAGCATCCTGCACACGTACGTGTCAGCGGAAGCAGAGGGTAGGAGTTGGTTCTTGCTGGGACAATGAAGACTGTTGAGGAACAGATGTAAATGTGTAGGAACACACGCTCAATTAATTTCACTGCTTCATAAATGAGGGTGGAGGAGAAGAGGGAAGAACAGTCATTACTAGGATACTCATGATTATTAGGACAAATCCACTAGAGCTATGAAATTAACTCAGAGTGCTTAACTCTGCTGAGTCTCTGGATGCTCTTATTCATGAGTCACTTT
The DNA here is from genome assembly GCA_013400115.1 of Rhinopomastus cyanomelas. Lineage (NCBI taxonomy): Eukaryota > Metazoa > Chordata > Aves > Bucerotiformes > Rhinopomastidae > Rhinopomastus > Rhinopomastus cyanomelas. Next base: position 334,728 of record VXBP01008047.1, read on the forward strand.
TTTAACTCTCAGATCTTTTGTGAAATTGTTAACTAATTAGAGGGGCCTCGCTAGAGCTCAAGGTGAAGAAGAGGAGACTCAGGGGGGACCTTCTCCCTCTCTCCAACTCCCTGAAGGGAGGTTGTAGTCAGGTGGGGGTCAGGCTCTTCTCCCAGGCAACTAGCAACAGAATGGGAGGGCAGGGCCTGAAGCTGCGCCAAGGGATGGCTAGATTTGATGTTAGGAAGCCTGTCCTTGTGGAAAGAGTGATCAGACACTTGAATGGACTGTCCAGGGCAGTGGAGGAGTCACCATCCCTGGGCGTGTTGAAGGCCAGTCTGGCTGTGGCCCTTAGTGCCCTGGTCTAGCTGATGTGGTGGTGTCAGCTTCTGGGCTGGGCTGGATCAGCTCAGAGGTCTTTTCCTCCCTCAATAATTCTGTGAATGTTCTGCCTGCGTATGAAATCCAGCTCTCCAGCTATATTTTTCATACGACTTACTCTGAAGGGGCTGTTAAGACTTTATTTCTGGAGTATGTCAAAGAGGCTCTTCTACCTTGGTACTTATATTTCCATCCCCCTTCGTGACAGTTGCAGATTCTCAGCAATGCTGGTTCTGAAGTCCTGTTCTCAAGGGCATTAAAAAAAAAGGAAAGCAGAGCCACACTTAGCCACCTTCTCTATGGGGACTTGAGAGGTTCTCTGTATGTGTTCTACAGCTCTCAGCATCTCGTGAGCAGCACTAAGATTTTCCATTTCAAAATGGTACAAACCCATGTCCTGAATCAGTAAAATCATAAAATCATCAAGGTTGGAAAAGACCTTCAAGACCATCAAGTCCAACCATTTGCCCTACAACCCCCAACCACTAAACTGTCTCATGAAACACCATGCCTACCTGTTTGTTGAACCCTTCCAAGTATGATGCTTCCACCATCGCCCTAGGAAGCCTGTTCCAAGGCCTCCCCACTCTTTCTGGAAAGAACTGTTTCCTAAGATCCAACCTGAGCCTTCCCTGGCACAACTTGACCCCATTTCCTCTTGTCCTTTTGCTAGTAACTAAGGAGAAGAGCTTTTTTTTTCTTAAGTAAACAAACTCTTCTGCATCAACTACATGCCGTTCAGCTCTGCATAGAACATTTGACTCATTGAGATGGATATTGAGGTGCCTGGTCACCAGAGAACGATGATAGAATCATAGAATGTATTTGGTTGGAAGGGATCTCCAGGGGTCACAGAATCACAGAACATTAGGGATTGAAGGTGACCTCGAAAGATCATCCAATCCAATCCCTCTGCCACAGCAGGATCGCCTAGATCAAGTGCACAGGAACATGTTCAGGTGGGTTTTTAAACATCTCTAGAGAAGGAGACTTCACAACCCCCCTGGGCAGCCCCTTCCAGGACTCTGTCACCCTCACCATGAAGAAGTTCCTTCTCATGTTTATGTGGAACCTCCTATCTTCCAGCTGACATCCATTGCCCCTTGTCCTATCATTAGATGCCAGTGAGCAGAGCCTGGCTCCATCCTCTGACACCCACCCTTTCGATATTTATCAATATTAATATGGTCACCCCTCAGTCTCCTTTCTCCCAACTCAAGAGCCCCATCTCCCTCAGCCGTTCCTCATCAAGATGTTCTACACCCTTCATCATCTTTGTGTCTCTGCACTGGACTCTCTCCAGCAGTTCTATGCCCTTCCTGAACTGAATGGCCCAGAACTGGACACAATAACCCCCTACAACAAGCAGGGACATCTCTAACTAAACCAGATTTTGCAGAGGACAGATGAGAGGCTGCTGGTCTCTGCAGCAGTGGGAAGGCTGTTACTGGTGATGCAGCTAACTCATTTTCAGCTGCAAGCTGCGGGGTGGACTATCAGATGCACAGTGGCTTTACAATATGGTGAAGAGATAAGAGCAGTAATTTTCCAGCAGGGATGCCGGCCTGTTCCCATGTCCCTGTGAATTGGGATCAATTGTAATCGTCTGTGTGGCAGCACACGGGCACAATTTGAAATTGGGTTCCCTTGGATGCACTGTCACACAGTGTCGCACTTTTGGCCTGGATAAACTTCTCCCATAAATAAATCAGTTGAAGGCTGAAAGGGGGAAGGAAGGGCTTGTTATGTAGCTGGTGAGCCTGGGTACCAAAGGATGGACAGCAGCAGGGATTTCTTAAGCTGCAGAATTATTGAGGCTGGAAAAGCCCTCTGAGATCATCAAGCCCAGCCTGTGACCTGACACCACCACATCAGCTGGACCAGGGCACTAAGGGTCACAGGCACTCTGTCCGTAAACACTTCAGGGATGGCAACTCCACTGCTGCCCTGAGCAGTCCATTTGAGTGTCTCATCACTTTTTCCATGAGGAAGGGCTCCCCTGGTGCAGCTTCAGGCCCTGCCCTCTTGTCCTGTCACTAGTGGCCTAGGAGAAGAGCCTGACCCCTACCTGACTCCAACCTCCCTTCAGGGAGTTGGAGAGAGGGAGAAGGTTCCCCCCCCCGCCGAGTGTCCTCTTCTCCAGCCTGAATACCCTCAGCTCCCTCAGCCTCTCCTTGTCAGACTTGTTTGTAAGGATAAGGTTGGTGATGTGTCTGTAGGAGAATTACAATTTGTCTTGATATCAAAGTAGCGCAGATACCTCCCCCTGTCCATGTAACAAGAATTGAATCTTGAACCTGAGCAACACTGGAAAATAATCGGCTGTAAATATGCTAATTATAAGCAGTTGCGTTTAATTAGTATAATTACAGCAGGTTAAATAGAGTCAAGTCAGCAGCTTCAATAAGTTCTAGGTGATACCATTTGAGATGTGAAAACTGGAGTTGGCTTCCACTGTCCTTCCCGTACAGCTAACTGGTGGGACATGATTCAGGCATCTTTGATGAGGAAAATATACAGGTGAGAACGGACCCCTGCACCCAGGGCTGCTCTGGGAAGATTTGGAGCTGCATGCTCGCATGGGGGCTTGCCCCCAGCCCTGCAAGTGTGTTGCTACCCCGTGGCCAGGCACGCACCAGCAGGGGCTGAGCAAAGCATAGAATCACAGAACTACTGAGGCTGGAAAAGACCTCTAAGATCATCAAGCTCAGCCGTTCACCTGACATCACCACAACCTAGACCATGGCACTAGGTGCTGCAGCCACTCTGTCCTTCAACACCTCCAGGGATGGTGACTCCACTGCTGCCCCGGGCAGTCCATTGCAGGCTCTGATCATCCTTTCTGTGAGGAAGGGCTTCCTACCATCTAACCTAACCCTCCCCTGGTGCAACTTCAGGCTCTGCCCTCTCATCCTGTTACTAGTTGTCTGGGAGAAGAGCCCAACCTCTACCTGACTTGAACCTCCCTTCAGGGAGTTGGAGAGAGGGAGAAGTCCCCCCTGAATCTCCTCCAGGCTAAACACCCTCAGCTCTCTCAGCTTCTCCTCATCAGAGTTTCCCTTTATCCCTGAGGTACCCATGATGTGCCTGAGGAGGGGTGCCCCAAAACCATGCATGGAGAGCTTACAAGACAGCTGTTGCATCCTGCAGGCAGGGTCATGGGTTGGATGTCCAACCAGACTGTCTTAGGCACTTCTGCTTCAGGTTCAGAGCTTGTGGCTAGTAATATGTTGGGCATTTCTTGAGGGCCATGTCTGAGTGTGGAGATTCAGGAGGTGATGGTGGAGCTAAGCTTGCTGGATAGCTGTGTGCTCAGCTCCCAGAGGCTGTGAATAGCATTGAGATCCCCATCCAGCAAGGGTGTCCTCTAAAGCACCCCAGTGTCAGGTGAAAACTGCCAGGCATTGCTGCTTTTGCACTGTAGTCTCCGCTGCCTTCTCTTGATGCCGGAGGGCTACCAGCGATGACCGTGCAAAACGCTGCTCTGAGATGATTGGTGTGAAATGCAAAAAAATCAGTAAAATTCATTTTTAAGGCAAATTAATGTTGACCTTTAAAATGGTGGGTTGAAATCAGCAGCAAAAAGGCTAGGCTTGCCAGAGACTGACCTTGGTTGGAGGAAATCATCACAAAATAAATGAGGAGAAAGTCAGAGAGCCCATGTTATGCCTTGGCCAGAGATCACATTGTCACGTCGAGATGCTGCTGGCCAGAAAGGTGGTGGCCCTGTACTGATGGATCACTTAGTGTGTCACTGAGCCATGCTATTTTCCATGTTGTGTGTGGTGTTGTTGTAGGCATCAGGTGAGCTATTTGTGTCAAATCATAATCACAGGATCACAGGATGTTAGGGGTTGGAAGAGACCTTGAAAGATCATCTAGTCCAACCCCCCTGCCAGAGCAGCTTCACCTGCAGTAGGTCACATAGGACTTCATCTAGGGGAGTTTGGAATGTCTCCAGAGCAGGAGACTCTACAACTTCGAAAGGCAGCCTGTTTCAGACCTCTGCCCCTCTCACAGTAAGAAAGCTGTTTTGTATGTTTGTGTGGGTATTTGTGATACTGTTTTATGTGTGAAGAGGGCATAACTCTGTGATCCTTGTATAGGTCATCATCTGATCCGGCCACAAGCCTTGCTTAAGTCTCGGAGCTTTAGTTGCCGCATGCTAAGATTTGTTCTTGAGAAACATCCCAATCCTGCAGCACGAGGAGGTGCCTGGCATGGCTGTGTGCACAGGTGGCGCTGACTTTGGGAGCAGGGGGTGACCTTGCTGTGACCTGGAGGGAGAGAACCTCTTCTGTAGAGCAACGGGGCTGGTGAGAGGTCTGGCAAACAGGCCCTATGAAGAGCAGCTGAGGGAACTGGGGTTATTTAGTCTAGAGAAGAGGAGGCTGAGAGGAGACCTTCTTGCTCTCTATAGCTAGCTAAAAGCAGGTTGTAGCCGGGCTGGTGCTGGTCTCTTCTCCCAAATTACTAATGACAGGACATGGGGAAATGGTCTCAAGTTGCATCAGGAGAGGTTTAGATTGGATCTTAGGAGGAAGTTCTTTGCTGAGAGAGTGGTTGGGCACTGGACCAGGCTACCCAGGGAGGTGGTGGAGTTGCCATCCTTGGGTAGTGTTTAAAAACGGAGTAGCTAGAGCTCTTGAGGCCATGGTCTAGGGAGCTGTTGGGCTGAGGGCTGAACTTGATGATACTGGAGGTCCTTTCTAGCCATGATGATTCTGTGATCCACAGCCTAGTGGTTTACTTTGTCTTTAGTGACTGTGTGAAGTAATAGAATCATAGAATCATTCAGGTTGGAAAAGACCCCTGGGATCATCAAGTCCAACCATCAACCCTACTCTACAAGTTCACCCCTAAACCAGATCCCCCAACACCACATCTAAGTGTCTTTTAAACTCATCCCACTTAAACCTAAGGATTACTAATAATAATAATCTAGGAGCACTGCAATTACTTTTCCTGGAACTAAAACGACTCCCCAGCCATGTTTAGTTCAAAGCATTTAGATTTCTGTTTTGCTCCCCAGCAAAAGTTCACAGACAACCGTCTCTCTGTCCCGGCGTGACAATGCAATGAGAAAATTGTATCTTTAAATACCAACTTAATCTAATCTGGGACACAAACAATAAAAGGCTGTAATCATAATTGCACGGTGCCTGCAGTCTGTCACCAGAGGGCAGAGACAAGGTTGTTCATTGCCACATGTGGAGAGTTCAGAAATTAAATCCCCTTTTCACAAAGGCAATAAATTCTGCTCTCGCTTGTCCTTTCCAAATATTTCAGCTCTGTAACCAGATAGCTCATTTCATCGGCATCTGTCAGAGACTTTCTCTTACGCCTGTCAACCTGCGTACAAAGGGGCAAGGAGAAATGTCTTGATGATAGTAGACACTCCTGACTTTATAACATCACAGCTTACATGAAATACTAGCTCTACACATAAACAGGAGACTAACTTCTCCTGTGCAGGGCTGTAGTGTGCACTCTGTGTGGATCCATCCCACCCTGGGTGCTCACAGTGATGACTTGGGGAGTGACTCTAGTGCGAATGCATCTGTCCTGGTTTGGCACAAGTTTGGGTGCAGAGACCCTTGGGTAGGAGTTTCCCTGATGCAATGAAAGAAACAACCTTTATAGCACAGGATATTAAATACCAGTGCAAACAGACCTGAGGCAGAGCCACCCAGAGATGTAGAATAACCCCCCAAAACTCCTGCCACCGAGAGGAGCCCTCTCTCCAGCCAGTTACCTCCCCTCCAAGAAACCTCAGAAGACAAATGCAGGTGGCTCAGAGTGTGGTGGGGTGGGTGGTGGGAAACATCAGCCACGGGCAGTCCAGCAGCTCACAGCAGGCAGAAGCAGCAGGCACAGGGTGCGGAGTGAAGGGATAGAGAAGGACAAACTCCCCTTCTCACTCCAAAGCAGAATCCTTTTATTAGGCAGAAGGGTGGGGGGAATGCCCTTGCCATCTGAAACTTGAGTCTCAACTGTTGAAAGCCTTCAGCTCCTGTAGGAGCTAGGACTACTGTTTCCCTAATGGGCCGTTGATATTAACAGTATCTTGGCTGGTAGCTCTTAATGACTCTTAACGATTCAGCCTGCCTGAGCAGCATTCTTTCCCAATCTGGGGTGGGGTTTTCTTCTGCCTCCTTTGTAGTCACAACAGATGCTATTTTGGGAATAAAAGGAAAGGTGATACCCAGAATCTATTCTCCTAACCTAGAACAGCATCTTTGATCAAAAACGATGCAGGTGGAAAGATGTGCTGAGGTTTCAACATGGAGTCAAGGTTTTAAAGCCCAAACCAGTAAGATACAATTTGTACACCACCTACCCTCTGCAGGGAAGGCAGATTCTGGGAATTCCTCTGTTTTCCATTTCTTAAGATGGAGAGGCAGTGGGGGGTTTGAGTGGCAACCTATGAATTAATTGTGGGGCCCAGAACTGGATGCAATGTTTAGTGCATGTAGGAATTTGTCTAGAGACTACTGTTGCAAGATGAACAAGAGATCTGTAATTCTTTCAGCACATCTGGTTTTAAGGAGCTGCTGATGCAGAATGCACTGAGGTCTTGAGAAGAAACAGGATTACATGTGCTCAGGCAATTCAAATACTGTGTTTACTTCTGCTTCCTCTCCCCATAGTGCTGCTGGCCTGTGGTTTTTATACCCTTTGCCATGGATACCTCTTTGCTACCAGCTTCCAGACAACTCCATGGCGGGGAGTATCATCTCCTAACATAAGATACAGAGGCTTGATCTTGCTCCCTGCTTTCCACCTACTGTGTTCTTCAGATATCTCATATGATGAGGGATCAAAAACTCATACATTTCTGATCTTAAATCTGTGATCAAGAATAGAAGATATAGGGAAGCAGACTTGCTCTTTCACCCTTCCCTTCCTTTTTTTGTCTCCTAAGGACTTAATCAGAATTAAATCTCTCCCCACCTTGCACCAGGATATCTTGTTCCTTGTAGAAAACGAGTTTATTGACTAGCTCAGGCAACAGAATGAGGGAAGGGAGATGCTTGTTACAAATCTGTTGTAGGATAGTGCGTGTTTATATCCTACTGGCTAATGTTCAGACTCTACGTTTATCATCTTTACATCTTAAACATTAAATTTTTGTGAGATAGTCAGACTGTAACCCTCTGATCCCATTTACATGCCTGTAGCTGTACTTCAGTTTCATGGTCGTGACATCAAATCAACTGCAAATAGAGGCAAGATGGTTTGACTGCAGGAACTGCTTAGTTCCACGCTCAGCCTGGTTCGGTTTATTGTAGTGTCTGTAGTGTTTTAAGCTGCTTGGGATTGTCTTGCTTCAACTCTGCCTCAGCACAGCTTGGGTTGGGGAGAGGCTGCATTACACACAACAGCACTGCCAGGCTGCATAATGAACTGTGAGCAGCCTGAAGAATTCTGCTTGTTTTATCCTGGAGTTGCTGTTTTGTTGCTTAATTTAGTAGAACTGAGCCCAGTTTTTCACCTCATTACTGTGAAGGCTGAATCTTGAATCAGCTCACTGTTTCCACCCTCTTGGGACACTTGATGCTTCCAGAAAGCCTCTACCTGTTTTCAGGGGTGGGTGCAGAGAGGTAGGGTGCAGGCAGCTGCTGTCAGGGAAGTTGGTTGATGCCATGGACCACTGAACAATCGGATTTGGTGTCTATAAGTCATCTTACAGAATCATAGAATCTTCCTGGCTGGAAAGGACCTCCAGCCTCATCAAGTCCAGCCCTCATCCCAACAGCTCCCTAACCCTAGACCACAGCCTCACGTGCTAGATCTACTTCTTTTTTAAACATCTCCAGGGATGGGGACTCCACCACTGCCCTGGACAGCCTGTTCCAGTACCCAACCACTCTCTCAGGAAAGAACTTCTTCCTCAGATCCAATCTAAACCTTGCCCTGATGCAACTTGAGGCCATTTCCTCCCATCCTATCATTAGTAATTGGGGAGAAGAGACCAGCAATTTCAGAGAAGAGATCTGCTGGGTCTGCTGTTCATCACTGCTTTGCTGGAGGTAAGGCTTCACTCAGCAAGTGGAGGAGGAAACACTGATAATCAGAAGCAGAAATCGGCGGGCCAGCTTGCCAAATCAGATTAGGAGCAGTTTATATGACCATAGTAAGGATTTATCCTGAAGTGCCTGGACATGGGAAACATCAGTACACAAACCAGTTATCCCCTGATCTTTCAATTATTTTGCTCTGCAACAGTGAACAACATTTGAAAGGCTGGGTGCTTTGTAGTTTGGAATATCCTCAACTCCAGTTGCACTCCTTGAAATACAACATGGAGCAACTGGTAGTGGTCCACACAGTGCCATCCTTCCCAGTGGGTAGCCACTACCAATTCAATGATGGAAATAAGAATCATAGAATGGCAAGGGCTGGAAGGGACATTAAAGATCATCTAGTTCCAACCCTCCTGCACAGGCAGGGACACCTTTGCTAGAGCAGGTTACTCAGGGCCCCAGCTAAACTGGCCTTTAACACTTCGTAGAATCATTCAGATTGGAAAACACCTTTGGGATCGAGTCCAACCATCAACCCTACCCTAGAAGGTCACCTCTAAACCAGATACCCTAACACTACATCTAAGCAACTTTTAAATTCATCCAGGGATGGAGACTCAACGACCGCCCTGGGCAGCCCGTTCCACTGCCTGACCACTCTCTGTGGGAAGAATTTCTTCCTCATGTCCAGTCTAACCCCACCGTGTTGAAGCTTGAAGCCCTTCCCTCTGCTTCTGTCACTAATGACCTGTGAGAAGAGCCCAGCACCAGCATCTCTACAGGGTCCTTGCAGATAGTTGTAGAGAGCCATGAGGTCTCCTCTCAGCCTCCTCTTCTTCAAACTAAACAGCCCCAACTCTCTCCATCTCTCCTCATCAGATTTCTTCTCCAGGCCCTTCGCCAGCTTCGTTGCCCTCCTCTGCACCCGCTCCAGCAGCTGGATGTCTCCCTTGTACTGAGGGGCCCAAAGCTGGACCCAGCACTCCAGGTGCAGAAATTTCCAGGGAAGAGGCAGCAATCTGACTCCACTGAGAACCGCAGGACATTCCTTGTCAGTGGAATTACTTCATATTCGAGATTTCTCCATAGCTGTGCTGCTACTCACACAAACATGTTTTCACAGCTTAAATGCATTAACCCCTACCAGACTTCAAGTTTCTATGTAGGATGTGACATCAGGAGATCTTCAGGACCCACAGAGGAATCTGTGTGAACAAAGCAGCAACAGGAAGAGAAAGAAGTCACTGTTGGAAATGAAAAAATAACTGGATTTTGATCAAACACAAGGGAACTCTGACTTTTGCCCTAAGATGTTAATCAGTATTTGGGATTTTATTGCTGTGGAAGTTTCCTTGTGGAATTACTGAAAGGTGGGATCAATACCCAGCATCATCTTTTGAGTGCCAGTGTCATGCCTGGATAAAAACTGAGCTAGATCAGCTCTGGTGATAGTTGTTCCCAGACATGCTGCTGTGTTTGGGGTAGGAAAGAAGGCAGAAAGCCTCAAAGACTGCTTCTTCTGCTTTACTCACACACCATTCTATTTCTGAGCCTTGTTTCACATTCTTTGAAGACCCCTTCCAGGGCTCTGGCACCCTCACCATGAACAAGTTCCTTCTCACACTGATATGGAACCTCCTCTGCTCCAGCTCACATCCGTTGCCCCTTGTCCTATCATTGGGTGCCCCTGAGCAGAGCCTGGCTCCATCCTCCTGACACCAACCCTTCACATATTTATAAACATTAATGAGGTCACCCCTCAGTCCCCTCTTTTCCAAGCTCAAGAGACCCATCTCCCTCAGCCTTTCCTCATCAGGGGAGGAGGCAGACATGGCCTGGATGCTTCAGAGGATCAACTTATAAGTAGCTCCTCTTTATTGTCTCATGGTACAAATATGAGTCCTTATCCTTGTTAATCTGCTTTGATTCAGGAGTTAGGAATGATGTGCAGTGATATTGACAGGTCAACCCTAGGGCTGAAGAACGAGGATACCCATTATTTATGCTATAAAATCTCAGTTACTTATGTTCTCAGGAAAAGCTCCTAATTTTCTCAGCTCTTTCTGTTTACTCAGCATAAAAGGATTGCACAACGGGGCCTGGTGACTCCTGCAACTATTGTTTACAATCTGTCAGCTAATCCTTTCTGTGACTCAGTCTGTGCCTACTGGGTTGGGCATTTCGCTGGGCTTAGAAGCTCATTATTATGGTGATGCGTGTTGCAGTGCTGCCTGGAGGCCTCAGCAGGATTACAGCCATGCTGTACCAGACAGGGTGCAAACCTATAGCTTGTAGCCTATTGTTAGAGCACCTAACCTCATGGGGTTTGACCCCATTCCTTCTTGTGGCCCCTGGGTAAGGCATCTAATCCTCTTCTGTTTCCATGTTTTTCCAGGGGAGATGGTAAATCATTTCCTGCTGTCAGTCAATACCTGGAACCACCTGCTTTTGGGGAACACCAGGATGATGTCACCCAAAGGCCACAGTGTGAGTGGGAAATTGCATTTCCTCTGCTTGAGTGCCTCTCCTATTCTGTGAAGGAGCTTTTGCAATCACAGAACGTTAGGGATTGGGAGAGACTTTGAAAGATCGTCTAGTCTAGTCCCCCCCTTTCCAGCAGTGCTGCTGCACCCAACCAGGATGCAAGGGGGAAAATGCAGAAAATCTTGAGTGGTGCCAATGCTTTTTGCAGCCATGGAGCCAGGGGCACAGTGAGTGGCTGCAGAGTCTTCCTTCTCCCCACTCTGTGCTGCGCTTGGCTCCCGGTCTAATGTAAGGCCCTTGCAGGATTGTAAACAGAATCTTCTCCCTGTCTTTCCTGCTGCTGGATTTCTACTTTCATGCTAAAAGAAGATTAAATTCCATTCAAAAGTTTGGTTATTCTAATGCTGCATCCCACATCCCTCAAAGACAGGAGCGAAGCAGCAGGACTGTATGTCTCCAGCAGGAGCAGGGAGGTGATTGTCCTACACTGGGGAAGCCAGACCTTGAGTACTGCATCCAGTTTTGGACACCTCAATACCAGGGAGACATCCAGGTGCTGGAGTGAGTGCAAAGGAGGGCAACAAAGCTGGCGAAGGGCCTGGAGAAGAAATCTGATGAGGAGAGATGGAGAGAGTTGGGGCTGTTTAGTGTGAAGGAGGCTGAGAGGAGACCTCATCACTCTCTACAGGTATCTGAAAGGACATTGTAGAGATGTTGGTGCTGATCTCTTCTCACAGGTCATTAGTGACAGAAGCAGAGAGAAGGGCTTCAAGCTTCAACAGGGGAGGGTTAGACTAGACATCATGAAAAAGTTCTTCCTGGAGAGAGTAGTCAGGCCCTGGACTGGGCTGCCCAGGGTGGGGGTTGAGTCCCCATCCCTGGAGGTGTTTAAGAGTCATTTAAATATAGTGTTGGGGGATCTGGTTTAGGGGTGAAGTTGTGGAGTAGGGTTGATAGTTGGATTCAGTGATCCCAAGGGTTTTTTCCAACCTGAATGATTCTATGAAAGGTGGTGTTTGCTGCGGAACTCCTGAACAAGTTCACCTTCATCTCTCTCTCTTCTATGTCCAGATCCCTTTTCTACCAGCTAATAACAAGGTGCTAAAGTTGTCACAACCATCATAGGCTGGAGCTGGCACACACAGCTGTTTGGTGAACTTTTTTGTCTCATGAGAGATTTGAGTCTTAGGAACTGACTTGGTCTGTGCCTCCTTATTAGAGACTGACCAGGCTGAATCACATTTGATAAACTATCAGTAGGAGTCTCAAACATAGTGAAGTTCCTATTAGTTTAATTGAAGTAGATCACTGGATAAAGAAACCCCATGAAATGCTCCCATAGTGGAGAAGGCTACACTGTGAGTGCTCTCTTGCATAACTGCCAGAGGCTGCTATCAGCAGTGGCTGCTATCACCGGGCACTGAAGGGCTCAACTTGAAACTCAGACCTCAACACAGGCCAAAGAACATTTGAGATGAGTGACTAAGGACTAATCACACCCACTATATTGTGAGAGTAGCTGAAAAGTAAATAGAGGAGCCATCAATAAGGTGCTGGGAGCCACAGGTCTGTGGGAATCAGAACATTAGGGGTTGGAAGGGACCTTGAAAGATTATCCAGTCCAGTCCCCCTGACACAGCAGGATCCCTGGATCCAGTCACACAGGAACATGGCCAGGGAGGTTTTAAATGTCTCCAGAGAAGGAGACTCCACAACCTCCCTGGGCAGCCCCTGCCAGGGCTCTGTCACCTTCACTGGGAAGAAGTTTCTTCTGATGTTCATGTGGAACCTCCTCTGTTCCAGCTCACACCTACTGTCCCTTATCCTGTCATGGGCTGCCACTGAGCAGAGCCTGGCACCATCCTTCTGACACCCCACCCTTTCCATATTTATCAACATTTACGGGGTCACCCCTCAGTCTCCTTTTTTCCAAGCTTAAGAGCCACAGCTCCCTCAGCTTTTCCTCAGCAGGGAGATGCTCCACTCCCACCATCATCTTTGTGGCTCTGTGCTGGACTCTCTCCAGCAGCTTTGTGTCCTTCTGGACCTGATGGGCCCAGAACTGGACACAAGATTCCAGCTGTGGTCTCAGCAGGGCAGAGCAGAGAGGGAGGAGAACCTCTACATCTGTTAACCATCCCCATTCTGATCCACTCCAGGATGCTGTTGGCCTTTTTCTAGTATGAAGAGCAGCCCATCTGATGTAGCCAAGGCTTCTAGATGCTGCCTTCATGGTATTAGAAGCACAAGATCAGGCAGTCAGTAAAAGCTACATTAACCACAGAGTTTCTTTACCTATTCCATTCTAGGGGTGGTACTACATGCAGTAGTTTTTGAGGATGCAATACCATGTGAGGGAAACAAAATACGAGAAGCTAGAAAGAGACTGTGGGGAGAAGGAAGGATTTAGGGTCAGCATGAAGTTTAGCTCATTCTTCTACACTGGTGATGGTGGTACAGACTGTACCAGCTCTTCTCTGGGGACTCAAATGTGTTTGACGGACACATCTTCTATAGCTTTTACTTTGTCTTCACAAAGTAGTGTTTGTAGTAACTAACCACAGATTAGATTAGCGCATTGCTCCCACGGGATGCAGACTTTAAGGTTCAGGCAACAAGACCCAACAAGTTCTACCTGACTCATTGCTCTGGGCAAAACATGCCCTGCTCCGATGACAGCAGGAGCAAGCTGAACATCCGTCCAGGAGACGCCAAGTGTCGATGCAAGGGCAGTGGCCTCCCGTGGTGATTAACCGAGCAGAACTTGCAGTGGAAGAGCCGCAAAGGCAATCACTCTTCCATTTATCCTAGTGGTGGTATCAGGCTGCAGACAAGATTAGAAGGACATCAATTAATGTCATCTTTTGGTAGTGGGGCAAGCTTTATATTCTTAGCATAAGCTGCTTAGGAAAAGCTTCTTTTGCTCAGTACTTATCACTTGTTACTGATGTTTTATTACATCGATAGCTGTCCCAAGAAAATGTTTTGAAGTCCCTACCTGTTTCAAACTTAGGGATATCCCCTTCAATGCCAAATGTTTTTTGAGTGGACTAGACTGGAGACAAACTGAATTAGTTAAACTAACACAAACTTAGTCTCTTTTTGACCACTGAAACAGGACCTAATGTACTTTCTGAGTTGCTGTGTTTCCTCCTATTCCTCCTACTGGTACTGATGGAAGCTGGATCCAGTGTAGAGTGACCAAAGAAAGGTCTGTGTGCCTTGCTTGGGAGAAGCTTACAGTGAGATATCAGGATCGGAGAATCACAGAACATTAGGGATTGGAAGAGACCTGGAAAGATCATCCAGTCCAACCACATCAGTATCACCTAGATCCAGTTGCACAGGAACACATCCAGGTAGGTTTTTAATGTCTCCACAGAAGGAGACTCTGGCTTAGGTGAGACATGCGACATTTTGTGACCACATCTGCAGTCTTTTGTCCAGTGCTGGGCCCCTCAGCTCCAGAAGGACGCAGAGCTGCTGGAGAGAGCCCAGCGCAGAGCCACAGAGAGGATGAAGGGGGTGGAGCATCTCCCTGCTGAGGAAAGGTTGAGGGAGCTGGGGCTCTTGAGCTTGGAAAAAAGGAGGCTGAGGGGTGACCCCATGAATGTTGATAAATATGGAAAGAGCAGGTATGAGGAAGATGGAGCCAGGCTCTGCTCAGTGGCATCTAATGATAGGAGAAGGGGTACTAGGTGTGAGCTGGACCAGAGGAGGTTCCCCATCAGTGTGAGAAGGACTTTCTTCCTGGTGAGGGTGACAGAGCCCTGGAAGGGGCTGCCCATGGGAGTTGGGAAGTCTCCTTCTTTGGAGATGTTTCAAACCCACCTGGATGTGTTCCTGTGTGACTGGATCTAGGGGGTCCTGCTGTGGTAGGGAGACTGGACTAGATGATCTTTCAAGTTCCCTTCCAATCCCTAAAATTCTGTGATTCTGTGATCTAATCCTGTAGGTTAAGCCACGCTGCATTTCCTCACTCATGTCTTTGGTTCACTTCTTCCCCAGCCGAGATGAGCCAAGCTAAATTCCTTCTAAGTGAAACTGTCTTTTTGTTAGTTCTTCACAAGCTCTTCAGCTCTACAGGAGGATGATGCTGTAGACGTAGTGGCCACCTAACGGTGCCTGTAACAGGCACTATGCAGAAGAGTCCAGGGTGTTGTACAATGAAACTCTACAGCAATCTTAGTGACAAAGAGCAATTAAGAGCAGCAGTTAACCTATATTTCTCTCCCCTACTTTACCTGTCAACCTACATCCAGGATTGCAAATACTAGTTGGAACTACATCATGCTGTCCAGAGCTGTAATTACAGAAAGCTGTAGTTGTCTTTATCACAAAGTTGTAATTAGCAGGGCACATTAAATAACCAGCCTGATACAGATCTTAATGAATCATTTATAGGCCTAATCTAAGATAATTAGGTGTAGCCGGTCACACATAATCACTCACATATGCCTGGGCTTATGTGAAATGCAATGTGCATCCTACTCGTGTGAAGTAAAGGTGAAGGATACGGATGGGACAGAACAAAACTGGGCCAACAGCCCACCCCTAACCAAACAGCTTGAGCCTGGGCCATTGCTAACAAGACTGAGGCCACTACAGTGATCAGGGGAGTGGAGCATCTCTCTGAGGACAGGCTGAGAGAGTTGGGGTTGTTCAGCCTGGTGAGAAGACGGCACTGGGAGGACCTTCTTTTGACCTTCCAGAATCTGAAGAGGTCCTGCATGAAGATAGAGGAAGGTCTTTTCCAGAGGGTTTGTAGGGATAGGACAAGGAGCAGTAGGTTCCAGCTGGGAAAGGAGAGATTTAGGCTGGATCTTAGAGAAAAGTTCTGCAATCTGAGGGTGGTTGATGGCTGGAATGGGCTGCCCAGGGAGGTGGTGGAGACCCCATCCCTGAAGTTGTTTAAGGTCACATTTGATGAGGATCTGAGCGGCCTGACCTAGGTAGAGTTGTCCCTGTGTAGAGAGGTTGGACTAGATGGTGTCTAGAGGTCCCTTCCAGCCTAGAATATTCTATGAGAGGGAAATCAGAATAGTTGGCTTCCGGACAAATCCACCTTGAGGAAAGGCAGGAGCTCTGACCTGAACAACAGCTCTCCTGAATCACTGGCTGGTTTGTGTTTTGGGGTTTTTTAAATCAAAGAGCTTGCGCCAGGTGGGCATTTCATTGCCTAGGAGTGAGGAGAGCAGACACACACCAGCATTGGCGACGTGGTTTCTGTGACAAGCTAGGACTCTGGTGTCTGCAGGCCGTGCCACACTGTCCTGGCTGTGGCTTCCTGGCAGCCTTGCACGCCCTTTAAATGTCCCTTTTTCCTCTAGCCACACTGCCTGCTCTGAAGCATAGAAAAGCTACTCAACAGCAACCACTGCAGACCTCCAGTAGCTGACATTTTGCTCCACCAGAGGTGTTCCCAGCTCTCCAGCTCCATCCTTCCTGCTCCTTAGTATAGCTCAATGCAAAAGCGGAAAACACACCCAAACATCCGCTCGCTCCAGGGCTAATTTTTGCTCTGCATAGTGTTTCAGGTCCAGATTTTCATGGCATTTGTTTGTGACCGCTCCTCGATAGTAAAAGAAGAAGTTAACACTGCCTGTTTGTCTGGCCAAGCGAGGGGAGCATGGGAGCAGTTGGCTTTGAAAGCACATTTATTGTCACTACTGATTTTGGAGCAGACACTTAGCATGGCTGAAGCCACGTAAACAAGCAGGTTGTGTTGTGCAAGGTGTAGTGCATGCTGCTGCCTTCCCTTTGCAGGCTGCAGGCTGTTGAGGGGTGACCTCATTAATGTTGATAAATATGGAAAGGGCGGGTGTCAGTAGGATGGAGTCAGACTCTGCTCAGTGGCATCAATGATAGGACAAGGGGCAATGGGTGTGAGCTGGAACAGAGGAAGTTCCACATCAATCTGAGAAGGACCTTCTTCCCAGTGAGGGTGACAGAGCCCTGGCAGGGGCTGCCCAGGTGGGTTGTGGAGTCTCCTTCTCTGGAGACATTTCAAACCCCACTGGATGTGTCCCTGACTGACTGGATCTAGGGGATCCTGCTGTTGCGGGGAGATTGGACTGGATGATCTTTCAAGGTCCCTTCTAATCCCTAATGCTCTGTGATTCTGTGATTGCATTGTTCAGCTGCAGCAGCAGCAGCAGGACAGTCTGACCGATGGAGCTTGTCTCGTGAAACTGGTTCTTAGAGGAAGTCTGCCAGGTTCTGGGATTTGAATGTTGGGAATAGTGCCAGCCCCATTTCTTTTGGTAGGTTTATCCCTCCCACTACTGCACTGCGCTGAGCTCCCTCCGATTCTTGTGTCCCCACATCTGCTCCTCCCTGCCCCATGGGCTCTGCCTTGGTATCCATCTCAGGTCCTGTAGTTTGGCCTCTATAATTCTGAGCTGTTGGTTTATTCTCCTGGTTTCTATCAAGCGATACTTCATACGTAATAGTTTATGTCCAGAAAACCCTCCCAACAAAACAAACCCCACGCATCAGCTAGACATACTTGTCCCTAATCTTTCTCACAGTGTCTGACTTGGCTTCCCCTGCTTGCTTGGAGCTCTGCAGTAGGAGCCAAGCCAGTGTTTGTCTGATTGCAAGGCAGAAGCTAGCAATAAACAAACCCTTGCAAATGTGGGTTTGCAAAGATTTAGGAGCAGAGTATTACCAACCCATGCAATATTGTAATCCAAAGGCCTTGAAAAGCAGCACTGAATAATTTTGTCACTTACCCACACAGCCGGCTGTTAACAGGTTTCCCTGGTTCCCTGGCTTCATACGAACTGCTGATCTCTGCAAAACTTCTTTCAGGGTAAGTACAGAGTTGTCCTTAAAATTAGTGGCCTTTTCAGAGTTAATATGGTGATCTTGCGATGCGCCGCGGCAGGCGTCTGGAATAGATCTTGCCAGACTGTTTACCCTGTGCTTCCTTTCGGGGTGGTTAGAGGCAAGGCAGCACTTGCGGCAAGAGCCCATGTGGTGTGGGGTTTGACAGCAGTTTTCCACACCTAGTTGTTGTTTTTTGTGGAGGAGGGAGGAGCAGAGGCTCCCAGTATCGTTTCTCAGCTTCTTCCCATCAGGGGGCTGTTGAAGAGCAGGGCATAAGCCCCTTCTGTGTTTCCCTCAAGGTGCTGTAGGTTTACTTTGCCAGTTTCTCCTGCAAGAATCACTGAATCATTCAGGTTGGAAAAGACTCTTGGGATCATAAAATTGAACTGTCAACCCTACTCTACAAGTTCACGCCTAAACTAGATCCCCCAACACCACATCTAAGTATCTTTTAAACTCATCCAGGGATGGAGACTCAACCATCGCCCTGGGCAGCCCATTCCAGTGCCTGACCACTCTCTCCGTGAAGAATTTCTTCCCTATATCCAGTCTAACCCTCCCCTGTTGGAGCTGGAAGCCCTTCCCTCTGCTTCTGTCGCTGATGACCTGTGAGAAGAGCCCAGCACCAACATCTCTGCAGTGTCCTTTCAGAAAGCTGTAGAGAGTGATGAGGTCTCCCCTTAGTCTCCTCTTCCTCAAACTAAACAGCCCCAACTCTCTCAGTCTCTCCTCATCAGATTGATTCTCCAGGCCTTTTCATTGCCCTTGTCTCATTGTCTCCCTTGTACTGAGGTGCCCAAACCTGGACACAGTACTCAAGATGCCTGGTGCTGAGTTCAGGGGGACAATCACCTCCCTGCTCCTGCTGGACACACAGTTTCTAGTCCAGGCCAGGATGCCGTTGGCCTTCTTGTCTGCCTGGGCACCCTTCTGGCTCATATTCAGCCACCTGTCAGTTAGAACCCCCAGGTCCCTCTCTGCCAGACTGCTTTTCAGCCACCCTGCCCCAAGCCTGTAGCATTACAGGGGGTTGCTGTGACCAAAATGCAGGACCCAACACTTGGCTCTGTTGAAACCCACACAGTTATCCTCAGCCCGTCAATACAGTCTGTCAAGGTCCCTCTGGAGATCCTTACTGCCCTCCAGCAGATCGACACTCCCTCCCAACTTGGTGTCGTCCGCAAAATCATTGGGGGTGCACTCAATCCCCTCATCAAGTCATTGATAAAGATGTTCAACAGGAGTGGCCCCAGCACTGAGCCCTAAGAAAAAGAGAAACCTCCTGGAAGAGCTTTGCTTTCTCCCTCCAAGAGAGAGAGTGTTTTGAGGGTCATGCATGCAAGCCCAGAGGCTCCTACGCCAGAGGAGCGATCTCAAAGGTCCTTGGTCTGGGTGATCCTGCTGTGTCAGGGGGATTGGACTAGATGATCTTTCGGGGTCCCTTCCAATCCCTAATGATTCTATGATCCTGTGGGGCAGCTGCTGGGAATGCTCTCAGCACCACGTCTGAGAGCAGCCTACATGCTAAAGCCAAGAGTCTCTCTGGGCAGATGGTTGTAATAACTTTGCACTTTGTGGTAGTCGCTGTTTTTATCTTCCCAAACCCTCTGGAAGGTAAAGAAACCCTGTTAGTCATTTTATGGCAAGAAACTGAGCCATGGCATGAGGAGGCCACACAAGGAGACAGTGGCAGAGCTGCTTGGCTAGCAGACCCTCCTCTCTTTCCTTATCCTCTCTGCCTGATATGTGTGCACAAGGAGCATATGGGGAAATGGCTCCTGAGTGACCGTGAAGAGTGGGAAGGAACCAGGGAAACAGCAAAGAGCAAGGCCTGTTCCCAGGACAAAAGCCAGGCTGACTGGAAGCCCTCAGTACACTGAACAGTGACAGATTTGCTCCAGCATCATCTTTTCAATGGAACGGATTTTTTTTCCCAGTTCTCTTGTTAGACTCTGAGTCTTGGTTTTCCAGCCAGCGCCAACACTGTCTGGGCACAGATCCATGTTTACTCTAGCTCCACGGCCAGAAATATGGTGATCTCTGGTTCGTGCTGATGTCAGGGGGATTGGACTAGATGATCTTTCGAGGTCCCTTCCAATCCCTAATGATTCTATGAGTCTATGATCAAGAGCCACCAGCTACAGAAAGCAACGAGCCATGGCAGAGCAAGCAGGATGCATAGCACAATACTGAGGGGAGTATCACAGAACATCAGCGACTGGAAGGGACTTTGAAAGATCATCTAGTCCAATCCCCCTGTCACAGCAGGATCACCTAGGTCCAGTCACACAGGAACGTGGTCGGGTGAGTTTTAAAGATTTACAGAGAAGGAGACTCCACAACCCCCCTGGGCAGCCCCATCCAGTGCTCTGTCACCCTCACTGGAAAGAAGGTCCTTCTCATATTGATGTGGAACCTCCTCTGTTCCAGCTCACACCTGGTACCCCTTGTCCTACCATTAGGTGCCCCTGAGCAGAGGCTGGCTCCATCCTCCTGACACCCACCCTTTCCATATTTATCAGCATTACTGAGGTCTCATCAGGGAGATGCTCCTCTCCCTTCATCATCTTTGTGGCTCTGTGCTGGACTCTCTCCAGCAGCTCTGTGTCCTTCTGGAACTGAGGGACCCAGAACTGGACGCAGGAATCCAGATGTATTCTCACTAGGGCAGCGTAGAGGGGGAGGAGAATCTCTCTCGATCTGCTAACCGCCCCCTTTCTGATCCACCGCTGGATGGCACTGGCCTCCTTGGCCACTAGGGCCCATTGCTGGCTCCTGGCCATCCTACCGGCCTCCAGGACCCCCAGGTCCTTTTCTCCTACACAGCTCTCCAACAGATCAGTCCTCACCCTATCCTGGTCCCTGGGGTTGTTCTTTCCCAGATGCCAGACTCTACACTGCCCTTTTTATAGTTCACTGCAAGGCAGAAACTTGCTTAAAACACTGAATTTTAAAATCACCGTGTCAGAAGGCCACTTCCTAAGGCAAAACACTTCTTTGAAAGTGCCATGTTTTGATTTCTGAGCAGGACCAGGAGTAGAGTTTGTTTTACGAGAGCCAATGGTACCAATTACAGCCCGAGACTTTTCAGAGCAGCACACAGGGACTCAGCCACACGTCTCCCATTAATTATCTCTTGGCCAAGTTAACTCTGAACTGATGGCACGTGTAATACATCATAAGCTCATTTTCTGTCATTAACATCAGCCGATCCGACCCTGATCCTTGCTGGGAGCACATCTTCTCATTAAGAAGATGCTATTTCATTGCAGGCACTGTTTGAGGAGAGGCTGAACCTGAATCCTGCTTTCTCAGAACCCTTAGAGCAGGGAAGAACTGAGAGGCTGTACTAACCCTCTTATCAGCACAGAACCCGGACTAAACATGTCTTTGTTGGCCACCTTCTCCTCCTCTTGGTGTGATAAAGAAACACTCTTACTCTCAGAAAGCTGCCATCTAAGTGCAGCTGGTAGGTATCAGTGCTTCCGCTTCGTTTGGCAGCTGTTGTTTTACTTGCTTGACTCCTTGGCATAGACACTCCGAAAGTTTTGGGAGTTAGTGCCCTGGATTCCAAAGCAAACGTCTTTGGGCTCCATGGTGAGGCAGCTCTGCCCTGGGGAAAGAGTGTCTTCTCTCACTATGACTGTTGAACCAGAAATTGTGGCTGTTGTCCGGCTTCAGAAGTTGGTTCAGCTTTTGTTCAGAGTTGCAGAACGCTGGGGATTGGAAGGGACCTCAAAAGATCGTCCAGTCCAATCCCCCTGTCATAGCAGGATCCCCTAGATCTAGTCGCACAGGAACATGTCCAGGTGGGTTTTAAATGTCTCCAGGGAAGGAGACTCCACAACACCCCTGGGCAGTGCTCTGCCACCCTCACTGGGGACAAGTTCCTTCTCATCTTGATGTGGAAGCTCCACTGTTCCAGCTCACACCCGTTGCCCCTTGTCCTATCATTAGATGACATGCTCCTGCTCACTTTCCTTTCCTTCCATGGTAGCCTCGGGGGCCAAAAAGCACCAGTTTCCAGGCAATGTCCAGTGCCTCTGGGCATTAAAAGAGAATGGCAGAATTACTGAAGCTGGAAAAGATCTAGGAGATCATCAAGTCCAGCCTAGCAATGCAGTAACCCCGAGCAATGCCAGCGTATGCAGCAGCCAACTCTGCCAATCAATTCAGTTTGTATCTCAGAAGGGAAGAGCAGAATGGCTCAGAACCAGAACAGAATTATTGAGGCTCGAAAGGACCTCTGAGATCAGCAAACCCAGCCTATATTTTAGATCTCTGTAAGTGATTTTCTGGGCCTGATGAACTGAGAGCCTACCTTCCCAGATGGAAATGGGACCCTCAAGGTGTGGGGACAGACTTAAGGGGCAGCGCAGCTGGACTCAGCTATTTGGAAGAGAAGATGTCACTTTTCTGAAAACTCAGAAGAGGAAAACCAACCTCCAACTTCTTGTTGTGTGCAGCTTGCCAGTCTCAGGAGGGATCCAGCTGACATTCAGCTGCATTCCTCAACATCAGAAGGACACAGAATTCCTGGAAGGTGTCCAGAGGAGAGCAGAGGGCTGGAGCACCTCCCCTCTGAGGACAGGCTGAGCAAGCTGGAGTTGTCCAACCTGGAGAAGAGGAGGCTCCCAGGTGACCTTTGAGCAGCTTTCCAATCTCTGAAGGAATGGGGCTACAAGAAAGCTGGGAGAGGGCTTTTGCCAGGGGTGGTAGCGAGAGCACAAGGGGAAAAGGTTCCAGACTTGAAGAGGGGGGATTGAGGTCAGACATGAGGAACAAATTCTTTGCTGTGAGGGTGGGGAGATGCTGGAACAGGCTGCCCAAGGCAGTTGTGGCTGCTCCATCCCTGGCAGTGTTGAAGGGCAGGTTGTCTGGAGTCCTGAGTAACCTGCTCTAGTGAAGGTGTCCCTGCCTGTGCAGAGGGGTTGGAACTAGATTGCCTTCAAGGTCCCTTCCAACCCTGGCTGTTCTATGATTTGGACCCCATTACTGCTCCCAAGGGGTCTAACACAAGAGGAACTGATACTGAAGAGAACAATTTTAGGTGCCAATCTCCAAAGTCCTGATCGTATGAACTATTTATATTGTAATTATTTATAAGCTAATGATCAGTTATTTCTCGATTAGACTGTGCAAATGGAGCATTAGCATACTTCTAATTTCATACTCAGCTTGCAGCAACCCCATAACACGTGGAGAAGGTCTCTTTAAGTAGGAAAAGGGGCAATAAAACAAGCGCTGGTGCCACCCTTGTTCTTTTCTTACCCTTCATGAAATGCAGTGCTGGTGAACAGTCGTGTGCAGCCCTGGTCCATCTGGCTGCCTGCTGCCTCTCAAGACAACAGCTGGGCTGAAAGCAGGAAGGAGTAACTTGCTGAGCGGAGGTGTCCAGATAATAAATTAGCTCCCGAAAAAAAACCCCTAAAAACAACCAGGAGGAAATGGCACTGTCCAAAAATAGAAGTTAATGGGGGCAGGATGACACCAACAGCTTCTGTAGGCAATTAGCACTAGGCATGAGCCTAGAATCATGGAATCATCCTGGCTGGAAAGGACCTCCAGCATCATCAAGTCCAGTCCTCATCCCAGCAGCTCCCTAACCCCTAGACCATGGCCTCAAGTGCTCTAGCTACTTGTGTTTTAAACACCTTCAGGGATGGGAACTCCACCACCTCCCCAGCAGCCTGACCCAGTGCCCAACCACCCTCTCAGCATCCTAAGATCCAATGTAAACCTCCCTTGATGCAGCTTGAGGCTGTTTCCCCTGATCCTGCTGGCTCCTGTTCAGCTGGTTGTCAACCAGTCTTGCAGGTCCCTGCTGGCCACTCAGCCCTAGTCTTTAGCGCTGCATGGGGTTGTTGTGGCCAAACAATCCTGGCTAAAGCCACATTGCCTCTACAGCACATTGCACTGGGCTGCATCCAGGTGAGGTTTGAGTATCTCCAGAGAGGGAGGCTCCACAACCTCCTTGGGCAGCCTGTTCCAATGCTGTATATGAGTGTAGAGCTTCTTCCTCTCCTGGATTCACCCTCAGATCGGAGGAGGGACTGTGTGCCAGCACCTGCAACCTAATTTCAATTGCAGGGTTATAAATTTGCCTTAGAGATTTCAAGGTATCTGCACAGCCCAGGAGCTCTGGAGCTCAGCTCTAACTTGCTGTCACAGCACTAGACACACAGTATCGTAGAATCATAGAATCACGATGGCTGGGAAGGACCGGACAGCATCATCAAGTCCATCCCTCATCCCAACAGCACCCTAACCCCTACACCACGGCCTCAAGTGCTCTAGATACCAATTTTTTAAACCCCTCCAGGGATGAGGACTCCACCACCTCGCTCAGCAGCCTGTTCCAGCACTCTCATCCGCAGCTACAGGCGCAGAAAACAATCTATATCTTGGACTGACAAAGCTGCAGAAGCTAAAAATCTTCTGCTTCATGGACATCAAGGGAAAATACTGCACTTGGCTTCCTCCATGTGGCACAGAGCCTTTGCTAGGAGAGCTCTCTGAAGTGCTGCATCAGGGCAGGTTTTCCACACAGAATCCCAGAATCATTGAGGTTGGAAAAGACCCCCTGGGATCATCAACCCTACTCTACAAGGTCACCCCTAAAGCACGTCCCCCAACACCACACCTGGGATGCCAAAAGCATCACTGTGAGCACAGGTGAGTAGAGGCTGACGTGTCCTAACCCAACCAACCAGTGTAAACGAAGAAATCACTCTTTAGCAGGAATGTTCTAAACAAAATACACTCAAGACTGCAACAAGGTGAAGGATCTGTGGGAGCTGTACGTGTCTGCAATGAGCCGCATCCCGTGAGCACGGTAACAGAGTCAAGGTTTTAAGAATAAGAGGAAACTGGTTGTAAGCTGATTTCTAACACAACAAGGCTCACACAGTCATCTTCTTTGTTCTCTCTGTCTCTTTATATATCCTCTTTCTCTCTGATGATTTTTGCTTCCATTAGGGTTACTGTCCACCATCAAACACAGTGATGATCCCGCCAGGCAAAGACCAGCAGAGCATCTGGGAGCAGACTCAGGGACATGCTGGTGGTGGACAGTCACCATGCACACAGCCCCAGGCTCTGCTGGGGACAGTGGCCATGTCCAACCTCTCTCTGTCTGCTCCTTCTGCTGGCTGATACTAAGTTTCCAGTGATCACCTTTTTCCCATGGGAATAACCTCTACTTTTCTCTGTTTCTTTGTGATGCAGAGACTAATCTTCAAAGTCTGTGACATAGGCTGGTTTCACAGATGACTTCCAGGCTTATTTTAGGGTCTGTTTTAACCCAGGAGGAATATGGGTAGAGCCTGTGGCTGACATGGTCTCGCCTGGATCTCAGGAAACCAGTTATCAGACAGAATTTTAATGGCTTTTATGGGCTGTATGAAAGACTACCAGTATCAGAGAGAATTCTTAAACAGACTTGTTCCAAGCTTTACAGGAGATCTTTCTTTGCCTTCTGCAGAATTGTGAGCCCTGGCTGCGTGCTGCAAACCAGTTTGCCTGATGGATGCTCTCTGGAAACGGTGCTGGGAGAAGCTGCTTCTGTTGCTGGTGGGTTTGTGTTTGCTGTCTGGTTAGTAAATCGAGAGAGAGGTTCTCCTCCTCCTCTACTCTGCCCTGCTGAGACCACGTCTGAAGTATTGTGTCCAGTTCTGGGCCCCTCAGTTCCAGAAGGACCCAGAAATGCTGGAGAGAGCCCAGTGCAGAACCACAGAGATGATGAAGGGAGGGGAGCATCTCCCTGCTGAGGAGAGGCTGAGTGAGCTGGGAAAAAAGGAGCCTGAGGGGAGACCCCATGGATGTTGATCAATATGTGAAGGGTGGGTGTCAGGAGGATGGAGCCAGGCTCTGGTCAGGGGCATCTAATGATAGGAAAAGGGGCAGTGGGTGTGAGCTGGAACAGAGGAGGTTCCACATCAATCTGAGAAGGAACTTCTTCCCAGTGAGAGTGACAGAGCACTGGGAGGGGCTGCCCGGGGTGGGGGGTGTGGAGTCTCCTTCTCTGGAGACATTTAAAACCCACCTGGACATGTTGCTGTGTGACTTGATCTAGGTGATCCTGTTGTGTCAGGGGGATTGGACTGGATGATCTTTCGAGGTCCCTTCCAATCCCTAATGTTCTCTGATTCTGTGATAACCTGGCTCACAGGCTGTGCTCCTTTCCTGTAAAAGGGCTGCACGTCACACTAGCCCCTCTGCTCCTGGATGGGGCCGGCTCTTGGATTTGTGGCTTAAAAGCCACAAGGGAGAGATGAAGATCAATAAGGGGGATAAGTAAGACAATGGCTTAAGGGAAAGCTCCAGAGAGCTCGCAGGTCCCATTAGGAGGGACAAGCAGTGATGTCTTGCTGCCGTATCTCATTAGAAATTGCTAGGAGCTACTGGACTGGCCAGTGGCTTCAAATGCCAGCACCCCCGGGGTAGCAGGACATAAATGTTGTAATTGAGACAAGGATGGAAGCTGCTCCATTACAAAGTGACATTTCAGATATTGTGGGAAGGGATGATGTGAAACATCCTCAGCAAGATCTGTTTCCCTCAACTCTTTTGACTCCTGTCAGAGGTGCGTGTTTGAGCTTTTCTCTGGGCAGATGGCTTCTGCAAATAGAACAGGCTTTGAAATACAAAGTTTTTGCTGAATTCATTATGTGCCTTCTGACTTCAAAGCTTCGCACTTTCCTCTTTAGTTTTAAATAGAGACACTTGGCTGCTTTCAGGTCTGTTACATTTGAGAAGGGTGCTGCTGTGGTTCTCACCACTGATCTGCAGCACTGGTGGAAGTGCCAGGGTGCACTGAGCAGCAGCGTGACTGCCCAGAGCTGTGTCTTACCTCTGCCCACGTCTGCCCAGGAGGGACTTGGTCCTTTGCAGCTAAATAGGTCTCAGAGGGCTCTCTTTCCTGGGTTTCTCATTCTTCAGTGAGGAGAGTGGCTGCACTAGGCTGTCCCTGCGCTCCCAGCTCTCCTGGGTTGCAGAGAAGTGTGCAAGGAGGAAGATGGGATGGGGCTGGGGGCAAACATTAACGTTTATAAATATGTGCAGGATGGATGTCAGGAGGATGGAGCCAAGCTCTGCTCAGTGGCATCTAATGATAGGACAAGAGGCAATGGGTGTCACCTGGAGCATAGGATGTTACGATAGGAGAAGGAACTTCTTCATGGTGAGGGTGACAGAGCACTGGAAGGGTCTGCCCAGGGGGGTTGTGGATTCTCCTTCTCTGGAGATGTTTAAAGTCTGCCTGGACATGTTCCTATGTGACTGGATTTAGGGGGTCCTGCTCTGGCAGGGGGATTGGACTGGATGATCTTTTGAGGTCCCTTCCAACCCTTAATGTTCTGTGATTCTATGAAACAGAGTTGTTCTGCCTGACCCAGTATAGATCTTCTTCCCTGAGACTTCACAACAGGAAGCTTCTTTCCTAAAATAGAACATTGTCCTTCCAATAAGTACATTGAAAGGCTGGAGAGAGGACAGAGGTGGCCACCAAGCTAGAAAAGTGTTGGGAACCTCTGTTGTAAGGTCCCTTCCAATGCCTGATGTTCTGTGAGCTTCAGCATTCCTCTATTATCTTTTGGACTGAGAAGCTTTTGTGGGATTTTTGCCTTCCCAGCAGTACATTATAAAAATGTCAACTCTTTCCAGACCTTTGTTGTTTCACTAGAAGGCCCTAGAGGTGGTCCATGGGGTTGGTCTGTTCTGCCCAGTGGCCAGTGCTAAGAGGAGGGGAAATGGCCTGAAGCTGCCCCAGGGGAGGTTCAGGTTGGCTGTCAGGAGGGATTTCTCTCCTGAAAGGGCTGTCAGGCACTGGAACAGCTGCCCAGGGAGGGGGCTGAGTCCTCATCTCCGGAGGTGTTGAAGAGAAGGGTAGCTGTGGTGTTGGGGGACAGGGTTTAGTGGTGCTGCTAGGGCTAGAAAAAGGTTGGACTTGATGAACTTGAAGGTCTCTTCCAGCCAAAACTGTTCTGTGGTCTGTTAATGTATGATTCTGTGATTCTATGAGTGCTTTGGTCATTCCTTCCTCCTCTCTTCCAGGTGCTATCAACATGGGCAGTGGAACAACCCTGTCAGCCCAGGATTAATGGCCAACTACGGCCTCTATTGTGGAAGCAAAGGCAGTCAAGGTGAGAAGCAGCATTGTACCACCTCAGCTTGGAATAATTTCTCCTAAATGTTTCTGCGTCCTAAGTACAAAGTAATAACCCTGTCAGGAACAGTCTTCTCTGCTCTCTCGTCTGGCTGTGATGGAATTAGCGGCCGTCTCTCAGGAAGAACGCAGGTAAGTGAGTGATGGAAAACCCTGTGTGAGGTTTTGTTAAAGCAAAAAGCAAACAAATCCCTCGGTCACACTACAGGGAGAGAAACTAACACTGCTTGGACCATCAACACTCCTTTGAAGATGGCATTTATCTTGGTTTCCTCATGAGAAGGATAATGTGAAAAAGGGATATATGTCTGTATGTGTTTGATATCAGACACAATGGAGTGGGGAGTCTGGTAGACGATGAGAGTCAGTGTCTCTGCAATCTAGAATTAGGGCAGGAAGGTATCTGACAGTGGATGCTGAGGGAAGACTTACTGAGTACCCTCTGCCTCATTACAAAATCAAGATGGGGCATAGCCTCAGTGAAGGACACACAGATAGGCAGATCATTAGGGGCTGGAAAGGACCTCCAGGGGTCGTTGAGTCCAATACCCCTGCTCAAGCAGGACCATAGAATGTAGGGCAGGTCACACAGGAACACATCACGAGGGGCTTTGAAAGTCTCCAGTAGAAGGAGACTCCATAACCACCCAGGGCAGCCTGTTCCAGGGCTCTGTCACTCTTACAGTAAGAAATTCTTCCTCATGTTGAGGTGGAACCTCCTGAGCTCCAACTGACACCCGCTGCCCCTTGTCCTATCACAGGGGGCAGGTGAAAAGAGATTGTCTCTTTCTTCTTGACACCCAGCCCTCATGGATTTATAGGCAGGGATTAAGTCTCCTTCTAGTCTCCTCCTCTCCAGACTGAAAAACCCCAGGTCTCTCAATCTCTTCTCATAAGGCAGGGGTGCTCCAGTCCCCTGATCATCCCTGTGACCCTCCGTTGGACTCTCTCAGTCAGATCTCTGTCCCTCTTGAACTGAGGAGCCCAGACAGGATACAACACTCTAGATGTGGCCTCACCAGGTGAGAGCAGAGAGGGAGAAAAACCTCCCTTGATCTGCTGGACACACTCCTCTTGAGCCATCCCAGGATGAGACAAAAACATCCTAGTTTGCCACATGAAAATAGCAATAATTCCACCGAGATGGGTGGAGGTTACTCAGGAGCTTTCAGATGTGTGAAACTATTTAGTTGTCTTTAGGTTTCCATGTGCATTCCCTTCTAGAAGCTCATGCCAAAGGATGTTTGATGCTGAGATTACTGTATAAAATGAGCTGCTTCTAGCTCTTCCCACTGTCAGAATGAACTTAGAGTGTTTACGTTTCAGAAGTGTCAGATCAGGTCGCTTGTAGAGAAATAAATAGATGCACCATTACACTGTTTATCCTATCTGCTCAGAAACATGTTGAGCCCTACTCATCTTGGAAAGAAAATCTTCCTCCACAACATATTGCTGCCCAGCAGCATGTGGTGCAGAGCAGGTTTAAGATTTCTTCGGCAAAAGCCAAGATCAGCGCCTGCCAGAAGTCAGACAGTGAATTAAACAGCCCGATGCTTCGATCTCGTACAGCGATGGCACCTCTTCGTGACAAGCGTTCAGGGAGTTACTGAGGCTGGCAAGGACCCCTGAGATCATCCAGCCTGGCCCATGAGCCGACATCACCACGTCGGCCAGACCAGGGCACTAAGGGCCACAGTCTTTGCTGCTGTGGGAACCCATGGGGTTATTGACTACAAGAGAACAGCAGCAACATTGTCCTTCACTCCTGTCTAACAGGAGGATTTGAAGAGGACAGCCACAGAGCTCGGTGCCTGTGTGATACTTCTCCTAAGTGTTTTTGTCATGGTCAGAGGCAGTGGAGACAAAAAGTGGCCGTGCTGAGATGATGGCTGGGCAAGAAGCCCTTGTGCTCCAGCCATGGCTTTTCAACAAGTGGCTGTGCTGCTGCTATGGCAGTCAACTTGGTGTCTGACCTGGCAGTACTGCTGAGCAGGACCCAGCAAGGTGCTCAGGTGGCCTGGAAGGCCAATGGCATCCTGGCTTTTATCAGCAATAGTGTGGCTAGCAGGGCTAGGGATGTCATTCTCCCCCTGTTCTCAGCACTGGGGAGGGTTAGGGTTGCGTACTGGGGGCAGTGCTGGGTCCCTCACTTCAAGAAAGACATGGAGAGGCTGAAGTGGGTCCAGAAGAGGAATGAGGCTGGGGATGGAACTGGATGGAAAGTCTGATGGGGAGAGGCTGAGGGAGCTGGGGGTGTTTAGCCTGGAGACGAAGAGACTCAGCAGGACCTTCTCCCTCTCTCCAACTCCCTGAATGGAGATGGTAGTCAGGTGGGGGTTGAGCTCTTCTCCCAAGTAACTAGTGACAGGACCTGAAGCTGCCTGGGGAGAGGGTTAGGTTGGACATTAAGAAGCCCTTCCTCATGGAAAGGCTGATCAGAGCCTGGACTGGACTGCCCAGGGCAGTGGGGGAGTCGCCATCCCTGAAGGTGTTGAAGGACAGCCTGGCTGTGGCCCTTAGGGCCCTGATGTGGCTGCTGTGGTGGTGTCAGCTCCTGGGCTGAGCTCAGAGGAATTTTCCAGCCTCAGTGATTCTGTGACAACAGAGGTTTGTGCCTTCACAGCTTCTCCCCTCCATTCTCCTAAGCTGGCTGTTTCCACACACAACTGTCACAGAGGGAGTATCACACCCTCTCTTTTCCCCTTTAGCTTTTCCTATGTTATTTTTCGCACCAGTTCAGCTCCCTGGTGCCACTTGTGGCACAGTTAGTGCTGCAGATGACTGAGGTGGGTCAGGGAGTCAAGTGAAGAGATTCTCTGTGGGTGGATGTGTGAAGCACAGGTTACTTTATCTACCTTTGGATCCAATTATCTTCTTTTAGGTGTTGTCAGACATCTGAAAGGGCTGATAGTAGCCATCTGGT
Organism: Rhinopomastus cyanomelas; assembly: GCA_013400115.1. Taxonomy (NCBI): domain Eukaryota; kingdom Metazoa; phylum Chordata; class Aves; order Bucerotiformes; family Rhinopomastidae; genus Rhinopomastus; species Rhinopomastus cyanomelas. The sequence continues at coordinate 365,518 of VXBP01008047.1, forward strand.
CCCCATTAGGAAAGACACTGTACAAGTCTTCTTCTTAAAGGGGTAACTAAAGGTCTTTATGATGCTCCTTCACAAGACACTGCTCCCTGCCCTCTGAGCCATGCAGAGAGGAATCAGACATCTGCATCTTGCTGATAGGAGGGATTGTGAAATACTCTTCCAAATACTTTTGCTGGTGACTGCAGGAAAGCTTTTCTGTCTGTACGAATGTGTCTATTGGGGCTTTCTTCCAGAAGCTGTGAGAGGGGCACAATCTGTGCTGCTGGATGATTTAGCAACTGAAAAAATGTCAACTCTTTTTTTTTAAAAAAAAATAAGGAACTTGGACTGTGGCAGCAGAAGTATTTCACTGCATAAATGGGTTCTGTGTAAAGGAGTTGGCCCAAAAGGCTGACGGCTGGATCCAGAATGGGGTGACCAGCAGGATTAGGGAGGTGATGGTGCCTTTGTGCCCTGCACTTGTGCAACCACACCTGGAGTACCGGGTCAAGGTTTGGGTGCCACAGTATCAGAAGGATATTGAGGGGCTGGAGCAGGGCCAGAGAAGGGCAGTGAGGCTGGGGAGAGGGCTGGCAAACAGCTGCCTGTGAAGGGCAGCTGAGGGAGCTGGGGTTATTGAGTCAAGAGGAGGCCGAGAGGAGATTTTTGTTCTCTACAGCTACCTCAGAGGCTGCTGCTGGTCTCTTCTCCCAAATACCTAAAGATAAAACAAGGGGAAATGGCCTCAAGTTGCATCAGGGGTGGTTTAGACTGGATCTTAGGAAGAAGCTCTTTCCTGAGAGAGTGGTTGGGCACTGGGAGGTGGTGGAGTCCCCATCCCTGGAGGTGTTTAAAGAGCAAGTAGATCCTCACTTAAGGCCACGATCTAGGGTTTATGGAGCAGTTGGGCTGAGGGCAGGACTTGATGATGCTGGAGGTCCTTTCCAGCCATGATGATTCTATGATTGTACACATCCTGAGCAGGAACTCAGGGGCTTCATAGGACAGAGGTGCTGGGATATGATGCAGAAAAAGCAGCCCAATACTTTTCCTGTGGCAGCTTTTCATTGCCCAGTATAATACATTCTTTCCCCCCACACGCCTTAGATGAAGCAGCTTTGTAAAGAAGCAGCTGAGACCAAAGCAAATATGCAGGGCCTGAGGGGGAAAAGAGATCTTGACAAAATTTCAGGCTAAGCCTCTCTTTTGTGCTATGATGGTTGAAAATGTGAATCCAGGGCCTGAACTTGTGAGGATGGCTGGGTATATGCTGTTTTGTATATAAGGAGATGGCTTTTGCAACCAAAAATCTTATGGAAGCAGTGTTTTTCTATGTGCTGGTGTGTCACTGGGGTGTTTTACCTTCACAGAATCAGAGAATCACAGAGCATTAGGGATTGGAAGGGACCTTGAAAGACCATCCAGCCCAAACCCCCCTGCCAGAGCAGGATCACCGAGATCAAGTCGCACAGGAACATAGCCAGGTGGGTTTTTACCATTCACAGCTGGAGAATGTCCCAGGAACAACAGGTCTTCTCAAGAAAGGCATCACAAGGCTTAAAATGTGTTGTAGAATGAGGGAAATCACATGAAGATGAAGCCTTCTGTTTGTAATTGGGAGATAAACTAAGAGCTGTGCTCTGCAGCTCTGGAAAGGTGTAGGCAGCAGCTGAAGTGCCCTGGGAAGGACTGTAATAGCCACGCTGGTACTAGGAACCAGCCTGTGGCAAGCTGCATGTGCTCCCTGATGTGAAATGTTGCACGGACCCCGATGAGCCTGTCCTTCAAGATGGCTTCTCTGCCGACCGTGCTGTGCTCAGGGAAGTTGCCGCAGATGTCCCATACAGATGGTGACCCCAGGGAGTCCATCTCCTAAATGCTGATTCGGATGCCCGAGCCAGTGGCGCTGTGCAGTGAGCAGCATCTTGTGACTGCAGAAGCTGTGGAGCCAGATTCTCCACTGGTCTCCTTTTAGAAGAAAATGAACACACAGCCCTGTTCACAGAATCACAGAACATTAGGGATTGGAAGGGACCTCAAAAGATCATCCCGTCCTATCCCCCCGCCACAGCAGGATCCTCTAGACCAAGTTGCATAGGAACATGTCCAGGTGGATTTTAAATGTCTCCTCTTGGTCTGTGCTATAGGTCTTCAGAAAAGGCAGAGAGGTACCTGCTGTCTCTGCAGCTTCATACCTGCTGGGATGGAAGCTGGGTGGTGCAGGGCTACTACAGTGGCTGGTACCCACAGCAGATGATGCTACCTGCTGCAGGTGATGGTGCCCACTTCCTGGGACAAGCATGAGGCACACAGCTGCTGTCTGCTCACCAGCAGGTCAAGCACCTCTGCTGCACACCCTTGTTAAAATGCAGGGAGGGTCAGGTTGGATGTTAGGAAGCTCTTCCTCATGGAAAGGGTGATCAGAGCCTGGACTGGACTGCCTAGAGCAGTGGTGGAGTCCCCATCCCTGGAGGTGTTGAAGGGCAGCCTGGCTGTGGTCCTGAGTGCCCTGGTCTGGCTGCTGTGGTGGTGCCAGCTCCTGGCTGAGCTCAGAGGGCTTCTCCAGCCTCAGTAATTCTGTGATCTGTGTAGGAAAAAAAATCAATGCATTTCTGTCTGAGTGTAATATTCTTTGCTTTTGTGGGTAGCTCTTCTAACACTTTAATTGGCTTTGACTGGTGATGACTGGGGCATAAGAGAGAGAGCCGGAAGCAGACAGTTTCTCTACCACAAAGCAGCCAGTGGCTTTGGGCTGGCCTCTAGAGCAGCATAGAATTAGCCTGGTTGCTTATGAAGGTTTCCTATAAAAACCTTGAAATCCTTCTTCCCTTCGCCTCTTTACTCAATGAACTGAAGGGAATGTTCTTACAAAGAGGGTATGTTGGGACTTTTCTTTCTCACCATTAGCAAATAACAGAATCAGAGAACATTAGGGATTGGAAGGGACCTTTAAAGATCATCTAGTCCAATCCCACTGCTACAACAGGATCCTCAAGATCTAGTCACACTGCAACATACCCAGGTGGGTCTCCAGAGCAGGAAACTCCACAACCCCCTTGGGCAGCCCCTTCCAGGGCTCTGTCACCCTCATCGGGGCGAAGTTCCTTGTCAGACTGATGTGGAACCTCCTCTGTTCTAGCTCACACCCGTTGCCTCTTGTACTATCATTAGATGCCCCTGAGCAGAGCCTGGCTCCATCTTCCTGACACCTGCTTTTTCTGTATTTATCAACATTCATGAGGTCACCCCTCAGTCTCCTCCAAGCTCAAGAGCCCCAGCACCCTCAGCCTTTCCTCATCAGGGAGATACTTCCCTCCCGTCGTCATCTTCGTGGCTCAGCACTGCACTCTCTCCAGCAGCTCTGGAGAGGTTTAAGACCCGCCTGGATGTGTTCCTCTGTGACTTGATCTAGGGGATCCTGTTGTGACAGGGGGATTGGACTGTATGATCTTTCAAGGTCCCTTCCAATCCCTAATGTTCTGTGATTCTGTGATTCTCCAGCATCCAGAGGCTGTAGTGGATTGATACAATAATCAGGATAGTGCTCAGCTGTTGTCTTGCATTTTCAAGGTGTTTTATGATGAAGGTTAATGTAATGATCTCCTTTTTACAGCTGGAAAATAGAGACATGAAGTGATTGGAAGTTCGTGAACACCACAGTAGCTGATGGGGCTAGGGAGAGCGTCCCTGGAGTCCCAGAGCAGGGCTCTTCCAGCTGGTCCGTCCCCTGTGTCTCTAGGATCAGTGCCAACCCTGGCAGACTCTGTGAGGGTCTATCTATCTACACATGGCTGCTGAAGGATACATCCGTGAGGATGTTCCAGAAAAACAGCTGCTCTTTCCTTTGGTCAGTGTGATGACTACTTGGAGGTGAGTGCAAAAAGGAAACATCTCTGTCTTTCCTCCCCTTGTTGTCTTTTCTCTTTGGGAAATTCTCTCACTGAGGTTTGACTGGAGCTTTACGGGTGACTGGGTTATCTTTGTGGCGGCTACTTTCTCCACTGTCCCAGTGTGTCTGTACTTCTCCTGCAGACACTTATTCTGTTGACCCAAGGAAACACCTCTTGTCCTTCCTCACACTCTCTCTCATCAAGTTCAAGGGGTTTTGGGAGCCCAGCATGGCCACCTGGGAGAAATGCATCTCTCACACCCATCTGGGATATTGTGTGCAGTTTTGGGCTCCCCGGTTCAAGAGGGACAGAGATCTGACTGAGACAGTCCAAGGGAGGGCCATGAGGATGATCAGGGGACCAGAGCACCTGCCTTATGAGGAGAGATTGAGAGACCTGGGGCTTTTCAGCTTGGAGAGGAGAAGGTTACAAGGGAACTTAATCCCTGTCTACAAATCCATGAGGGCTGGGTGTCAAGAAGAAAGACACAATCTCTTTTTACTTGCACCCTCTGATAGGACAAGTGGCAGTGGGTGTCAGGTGAAGCACAGGAAGTTCCACCTCAGCATGAGGAAGAACTTCTTTACTGTAAGGGTTGCAAAGCACTGGAACAGGCTGCCCAGGGAGGCTGTGGAGTCTCCTTCTCTGGAGGCTTTCAACACCTGTCTGGATGAGTTCCTGTGTGACCTGCCCAAGATCCTGCTAGAGTTGGGTTGGACTCAATGACCCCTGGAGGTCCTTTCCAACCCCTAATGATCTGTGTATCTGCATATCTGCAGCTCCATGATGAGGTGTGAGAATGCAGGGACTTCCTAACACTGGGCTGAAGTTAAGATCTGAATCAGAAGGTGGCAGTGGGCTGTCACCAACAGACAGAGCTTCTGTCATCAACACCGGAGAGCTCTTGTGCTTAAGGGTAACAGACCTTCTGCACTGGGAGTTTGTGGAGAGCTGGTCTTACTGCCTTAAACTCAGTTGCAAAAAAACCCTCACCAAATTAGTCTTTAGCAGAGCCTGAACCATCTGTCCTCACAAACTGGGACCCACCTAGCTCGTGCCTGTTTGCAGCCTGTGCTTAACAGCTACTTAAGGGCACCTCCCTGCACCCAAGCCCTGACCACAAGGGAACAGGAGCATGGGCTAAGTGTTTCATTAGCCTTTCCCTTCCACAGTCCTTGTAACTACAGGACCAAACTGTGTGTTTAAACACCTCCTCCCTGGCCCCCGGGTGGACCAGTCTCCTTCTGCATCCAGCAGCAGCCAACTGCCAGCCCTTCCCAGTGGAAACGTTCTTCTCCCTTTACAGCTGACATCAAGGAACAGCAAGAGGTGCAACGGGGGACTCTGAAAGAAGAAGTGGCTGGTTTGAAAGGAGTTTTGGCAGGTTTCTGAATGAGATACAGGTCATTTGAGAGCTTGTGATATGAAGCAGAAACAGCTCCCAGCTTTTCCGTGTGCCTCTGCGGTCCCAAGCCTTTAGGCATCTGCAGAGGCAAGAAATACTTGGAGTTACAAAAATGAGAAGAGGCAGCTTGGCAGCTCATGTTTCTTAAAGTCCATGAAACTCCAGCAGGTTGCTGCCTGGGTAGAAGGGATAAAGCATAATCCTTGTGCAGAGCATAAATAGTCTGTCTGTTATCAGCGATGAGAGAAGAGGGTAGAGAGAGTGAGAATTATGGGTTGGTTAGGGAGACAGATTTCCCACTAATATTTTATGATTTGCTGACACCTTCTTCTATGATTCTGTGACATCAGGGGTCGTGATGATGAGGGCTGGACTTTATGATCCTGGAGGTCCTTTCCAGCTGTGATGATTCTACGATTCTCTTTTACAATAACTTCCCAGTTCCTGAAAATACAGTTTCTCCAATTCAGAAGCCACAGTGGGTTTGCAGGAAATGTCTGCTCCTACATAGAGCCCTCACAAGGGAAGTCCTTAATTTTATTAAACCAGTTGGAACCTCATTCAACCACATTCCCTGAGTAGTCAGCCTTCCTGTCTTGCTGTACCATCCATTTCCAAGTCATCAGGGTGCCGACAGTGGAGGATGCTTTGGGATGATGAAACAGGTGATGAAGCACACCTTGTGGTGGAGCTGTCACTTCTCATCTCTTAGAATCACAGAATCATTCAGGTTGGAAAAGCCTTGGGATCATCAAGTCCAACCATCAACCCTACTCTGTCAGGTGACCCCTAAACCAGATCCCCCAACACCACATCTAAGCAACTTTTAAACTCATCCAGGGGTGGAGACTCAACCACCACCCTGGGCAGCCCAGTCCAGGGCCTGACCACTCTCTCTGGGAAGAAGTTCTTCCTGATGTCCAGTCTGACCCTCCCCTGTTGGAGCTTGAAGCCCTTCCCTCTGCTTCTGTCACTAATGACCCGTGAGCAGAGCCCAGCACCAACATCTCCACAGTGTCCTATCAGATAGTTGCCCTCCTCTGCCCTCCCTCCAGCACCTCGATGTCTTCCTTGTACTCAGGTGCCCAAAACTGGACCCAGCACTCAAGGTGCAGCCTCCCCAGTGCTGAGTACTGGGGGACAACCACCTCCCTCCTTCTGCTGGGGACACAGTTTCTGATACAGACTCTTCACTGTAAATCCAAACAAAAAATGACTCTTAATCTATTTACTTCTTAAGCTTCTATCAAAAACACTTCCTTTTCTCCCCTATTTGTCAAGTTACAGTTTGTTATTGAACCTGGGAGGCTGCAGTGATGCAAGGAAACGCACAGACAGCAATGTGAGTTCTTACGGAGTTAACTTGCTTGAGGCAAAGTGTTGGGGATTTTTTTAGGGGTTTCTATTTCCAATTTATTTCTGGGCATTCCGACAACACTTCTGGTCAATCAAGGAGTGCTCAGAGTGTTTAACAACATGGAGCTTTGGTCAGCTGTGAGAAAACAGGCAGAGGCTGCAAATGCCAGGAGAAAGGAAAGGACAGCGAAGGGCAGCATCTCCTCAGTTCCTGAAGTGTTACCTTCTGCCAAAACATCTCAGGTTTGTTTTCTTGCTTTTATGGGGTGAACTATTGGGAAGAAAAAACATTGCTTCATGAGAGTTCTTTGTCTTGTGCTTGTCTAGTGGTTTGCCTATGAATAAGAAGCTCTTCCTTGATATCAGGGAATTGCATTAGTCCCTTATCTTAATTATGCTTTGTAATTGCGTAGACCAGCGGCGTATTAGTGCCTTCCCTGGTTGTTGCAAGTGGAACAGGGTAAAAAAGTCCTTCCTTGTTCAAATAGGAAGAGAGTCAAGTTGGGAATCTCCTTCTCCTGAAACAGAACTGGAAGGTGGTGGTGGAAGAGCTGCTCCCTGTGGAGGTTCCACTAGCTGACCCACAGCTTGAGGGTCACTGTCAGAATTATTGAGGCTGGAAAAGATCTCCAAAGACCACATCTTGACCCGAAACCTAGACCACTGGGTCTAGTTTTGGGTGCCACAGGATAAGAAAGACATTGAGGTGCTGGAGCGGGGCCAGAGAAGGGCAACGAGGCTGAGGAGAGGGCTGTGAAGAGCAGCTGAGGCAACTGGGGTTATTTACTCTAGAAAAGAGGAGGCTGAGAGGAAACCTCATTGCTCTCTAGAGCTACCTCAAAGGAGGTTGTAACAAGGCTGCTGCTGGTCTCTTCTCTCAAGTTACTAATGATAGGATGAGGGAAAATGGCCTTAAGTTGCAGCAGGGGGGTTTAAAAAACAAGTACATGAGTCTATGATTCTATGATTCTACATCCTCACTTAAGGCCATGGTCTAGGGGTTAGGGAGGTGCTGAGGTGAGGGCTGGACTTGATGATGCTGGAGCTCCTTTCCAGCCGTGATGATTCTATGATTTAATGCAACTGGGATCCAAGCAAGCACCAAAACCTCCTCAACAGCATCAGGGTGCAGCAAGTGCAGTGACCCAGCCGTGAGGGTGAGCCCTTGCAAACAGTCTTTGAGTACTCCACTCCTCGAGGAGACAGAGCTGTCATTCCTGAACTAACAAGGAGTAGGAGGATTTCTGTCAATGGTAGAGTAACTTAAACCATTGTCATGCTGGACATCCTCCAAAGCAAAGAGTGAAGCTGACAGCCGCTGCTGATGTCAAGAGTGTTTGTCACTTCTGACTGCAGCTGTCAACTGTTTTCTCAGATACCTGTGTACATCTCCCCCGGGCAGGTTGGTTGTGTCTTGGGTGAGAGTGGAAATTACCACTGGCTGAACAGAGTCACTCCTTGTCTCTGGCTTCCAGGAAGCCTGCTGTTCCCGTTTCTTTGAGTTCTGATCAAAATGCAGCGTGATCCTACTGCACATTCAATGCTTGTCTGTTTATGATACTTCTAGTACTGTCCAAGATAAAGAGAAAGGGACCTGGGGGTCCTGGTGGCCAGCAGGATGGCCAGGAGCCAGCAATGGGCCTTTGTGGCCAAGAAGGCAAATGACATCCTGGGGTGGATCAGAAGTGGGGTGGTTAGTAGATGGATAGAGAGCCTCCTCCCCCTCTACTCTGCCCTGCTGAGACCCCACCTGGAATCTTGTGTCCAGTTCTGGGTCTCTGAGTTCAAGAAGGACACAGACCTACTGGGGAGAGTCCAGCACAGAGCCACAGGGATGATGGAGTGGAGCATCTGTCTGCTGAGGAAAGGCTGAGGGAGCTGGGGCTCTTGAGGTGGGAAAAAGGAGCCTGAGGGGTGACCCCATGGATGTTGATCAATGTGGAAAAGATGGGTGTCCTAATGCAACTAGCTGCTGAAATCAGTAGGATGCAGCTGGTCCTTTTCTCCCACTCAGGCTGGAGACACCGCCAATGCCTCCCTCCCAGCTAGCCAGCCCGTGGCCTCATTGCATCACTCATCCCCACTCCTTTTAGTGTTGTACAACACCAGAGTCATCTCTCTGAGCCTCCTTGTCTACACAGTTGACAGCAGTCACCCTGTGGCAGTGCAGGGACCTGCTACCTGAGGCCAGCACTCACCTCGCCTTTGATGGGGTGTCTTCTTCACAGCAGACTGCAGCCCCAAAGGCTCCTCTGTCAGGGATGTGCATTTCACACCTGCTTTACAGGTACAGGATTACAGCTCTGCTTTGTAAATTAACCCCCTGTGATTAGAATCATTAGCACTCCAGCCTCCCCAGGGGCTGGGCCCTTTCCTAAGGCTCTGTGTTCCTGAGGCAGCCAGAGATATCGCTGGGAGGTGCTGCAAATGCTGCTTTTGAGCTGTTTTTGCAGTGGACTGCTTCGAATTGTGAGTTACAGGTCCTGCATGGAGTGGCCTGACCCTACACGTGCTGGGTTGCCCTTCTGTCTGCTGTCATGGTTTTTCCTATAGCTCTCCAGCAGATGCCATTTGTGGGCAGTGGACTGGGTAGTGAAGAATTGCAGCACTTACTGCTCTCTTCATGCAAATGACAGCTTGCCTGTCACTTCAGTTTGCCCTGAGCACCTTTTCAGGATGTGGTTCAAGCTTCCTCCTTGAGAGTTTTTGGAAGGGATCATGAAGGATCTTCCAGTCCAATCCCTCTGCCACAGCAGGATCCCCTAGATCCAGCCACATGGGAACATGTCCAGGTGGGTTTTAAATGACTCCAGAGAAGGAGACTCCACAACCCCCCTGGCCAGCCCCTTCGGATGCAGCAGCTGGAGTATCCACACATGGGCAGGAAAGACCATTCACATCCCCTAAGATCTCTGGAGATCCAGAATGGCCACTCTGCACTAATTTGAACTTCCAGCCTTTTCAATAAGAAGATAATTTGTCTTCTGAAGAAATGACTCAGAAATTTGCTGCCACGTTTGAGAGTTTACACCAGCGCAGCGCTGCTGACGTGCCTGTGGCATGTCGCAACGGCTTCTGAACTGGGAGTATGACTGGGAATCAAGCTGCCGTGTGTGAGGTGATGCACAGCTCGTCGTGACTGCAAAATCTCTAGCAAGGCCCAGTGTTTTGCTTTCTGCATTAAACGCAGCCCTTTTGCTGTCTCTGAGTCAGCAATAGGAATGGCTGAGCCTGCATGCAGCCTGAGACAACTGTCCACTTCTCTCCTCTTCACCTCAGTGCATTGTTAATGCTGTAACCTAATGAAAATCACTGAATCATTGGGGCTGGAAGAGCCCTCTGAGCTCAGCCAGCCCACACCAGGACCCGGCACCACCAGGGCACTCAGGGCCACAGCCAGGCTGGCCTTCAACACCTCCAGGGAAGGTGACTCCACCACTGCCCTGGGCAGTCCAGTCCAGGCTCTGATCACTCTTTCTGTGAGCAAGGGCTTCCTAACATCCAGCCTAACCCTCTCCTGATGCAGCTTCAGGCCCTGCCCTCTTGACCTGGTTCTGGTTGCCTGGGAGAAGAGTCCAGCCCGACTACACCCTTCCTTCAGGGAGTTGTAGAGAGGGAGAAGGTCCCTCCTGAGTCTCCTCTTCTCCATGCTCAACACCCCCAGCTCCCTCAACTTCTCCTCATCAGACTTTGCCTCAAGTCCCTTCCCCAGCCTTGTTGCTCCTCTGGACCCACTCCAGCCCCTTAATCTCTTTCTTGAAGCAAAGGGACCAGAACTGCTCCCTGTGCTTGTTTGGAGGCCTCCCCAGTGCCCAGTTTTGGGGGAGAGCTATTGTTGCTGTTGACTACCCAGCTCACTTCTTCCATCCTGTCTGGACACCCAGCTTATGACTGAGTGAAGGCCAGCAAATACTTTACCAGAAAGCTTCCCAAACTTGGACTTTCCCTGGATTTCTCCGACTGTCTTGTGTGACCATCCCAAGCAACTGTGGCAGTTGGTGAAAAACACAGGGATGGAATCAGGTGAATGGTGTTTACTAGCAAAATAACTGTCCTGGTGGGTTCTGTGCTGGTGGTCCCTAGCTTCTCCTTCTAAACGGGAACGCGAGATGCGAACAGTCACTGCACTGAAGTGCTGAAGACACCAGAGGGCTCTACAGCCAGGCGAACAGCTGGACAGCCACAAGCCCTTGGGGTTTTGGTCTCTAGGCAAACTCTCATGTTTAATGACTCCCCCCGAAAACAGCAGCTGCTGCCAGCAGCATGGGCCTCACCTCCGTGCAGCACTACAGCAGCTCTAGTTCAGGTGACTTGGCTGGTGCTGGGCTCTTCTCTCAAGTCACTAATGATAGGATATGGGGAAATGGCCTCAAGTTGCGTCAGGGGAGGTTTAGATTGGATCTTAGGAAGAAGTTCTTTGGTGAGAGAGTGGTTGGGCACTGGACCAGGCTGCCCAGGGAGATGGTGGAGTCCCCATCCCTGGAGGGGTTTAAAAACCGAGTAGCTAGAACAGTTGAGGCCGTGGTCTAGGCGTTAGGGAGCTGTTGGGCTGAGGGCTGGACTAGATGATGCTGGAGGTCCTTCCCAGCCAGGATGATTGTATGATTTCTATGACTCTTGTCATCAGCTCTGCTGTTTTTTAAGCAGGATATCACGATGTTTAAGATTTCTGTGGACATCCATCGTGCATCTTGTGGAAGAGCAGGGCTCTGCTGAGAAACCAGCTGCTGCCAGCACTCCCTTGACTTCATCAGGAAGACAGAGCACTGGAACGGGCTGCCCAGGTAGGTGGTTATGTCTCCCTCTCTAGAGACATTTAAAACCTACCTAGATATGTTCCTGTGCGACTGCATCTAGGGGATCCTGCTGTGTCAGGGGGATTGGACTGGATGATCTTTCGAGGTCCCTTCCAATCCCTGATGTTCTGTGATTCTGCGACAGCTCCCCCCTCCTCAGTGTTTTCAGCACTGTCACACTTTTCCCCAACCTGTTGGACAAACGAAGCTACCTGTAGTTGTGTTTGCACCTTCCTATAGGAAGTTTACGTTGAAGGATTGCCAGGCTTCTCCTACTGGGATGGGGAAATGTCCTACATGACTCGCCTTGTTTGCTCAAGAGTTTTGGCTGCCTCTGTCGGAGTGATAGAGAAAGTGTTTGCTGGGCTTTTATCCTTAAAGGGATAGAATTTCACTGGTATTTTACACTTAAAAGGATATAAGATTTCTTCAACACCAGAACACACGGGCGTGTACATTCTCAGGCTGTTGCCTGGGATATCAGCCAGGCGACTCCTAACGACACTAAAGCCTAGTGATGCCAGATGAGAATATATTAGTTGGAGATCAATTGTCCAATATTGCTGGCGAGATCTTAATGTCTGTGGGAAAGGCACCCTGAGCCTGATGCAAATTGACTCGTCAAAGTCTTCCTGAGACTTAGGGGGTTCATGTCAAGAGTGTCTAAGGGCTTTATTGGATGTGTTTTCACAGAATCACTGAGGATGGAAAAGCCCTCTGAGCTCATCCAGCCCAGTCCAGGACCTGACCACCACCACATCAAGCCACACCAGGGCACTAAGGGCCACAGCCAGGCTGGCCTTGAACATCATCCAGTCCAATCCCTGGATCACCTAGCAGGATCACCTACAGCCAGTTGCACCTCCAGGAATGGCAACTCCACCACTGCCGTGGGCAGTCCAGTCCAGGCTCTGATCACCATGTGGAAGGGCTTCCTAACAGCCAACCTAGCCTTCCGCTGGCAGCTTCGGGCCCTGCCTTCTCATCCTCGTGCTGGTTTCCTGACAGAAGAGCCTGACCCCCACTTGACTACAACCTCCTTTGAGGGAGTTGGAGAGAGCAAGAAGGTCTACCCTGAGTTTCCTCTTCTCTGGATCAACACCCCCAGCTCCCTCAGCCTCTCCTGATCAGCTTTTCCCTCCAGTCCCTTCCCTACCCTCGTTGCTCCTCTGGACCCATCCCAGCCTCTCAATCTCTTTCTTGAAGTGAGGGACCCAGCACTGTCCCAGGATTGGAGGTGAGGCTTCCCCAGTGCTGAGTACAGGAGGAAAATGACATCTCTAGTCCTGCTGGTACACTATTGCTGATCCAAGCCAGGATGCCATTGGCCTTCTGGGCTACCTGGGCACCCTGCTGGCTCATTTAACTATTTAGAAACCTCTTCCTGACTGAAGTGCAGCCTGGATGCCTTAGGTGGCACTTGCCAAACATCTTCAGCGTGTCTCTGTCTGGAGAAGTCCTCTGAGCTCGTCCAGCCCAGCCGGTGACCTGACACCAGCACATCAGCCAGACCAGGGCACTAAGGCCCTGTGTGTCTGTGCACCCGTGGTGCCTTTCACCGGTTCCCAGCCACGTCAGGAAACCACCGGTGTGAAAAACCCGAGCGGGCCGGAGGGCTGCTCCAGTTCCCAGCGCCTGAGGAACAGTGGTGGCGGTGACCAGCTTCACACTTCGCTGATTCCCACCGGGAGGGACCCCGCTCCTCGCTGCGCCTTCGCAACTGGACGGCGGGGCCCTGCCTCCGCTCAGGGATGCAGCCCGGCGTGGCCCCCGCAGACGGCTGGGAGCTGCGTCCCGCAGGGCGGCACCGGGACAGCGGGGTGCTCCCCCCACCTCAGCCCCTCGCTGCGTCCCGCCGAGAGAAGGGGGCGGAGCCTTCCGCAGCAAGGGCACCGCCCCATTGGCCGCCGGGCCCTCCTCGCGGCCCCCATTGGCCGCCGGCCGTCCGCTCTCTGCATGGCCCCGCCTCCGCCTCCCGCCGCCGCCGCCGCCTGGCCGGAGCTGCGCTGCGCTGCGGTGTCGGGCCGGCGGCGCAGTGCAGGGAGCTGGAGCCCGGCTGGCTGCGGGGCCGGAGCGGGGCGCAGGCGTCTGGCGGAGCAGCAGCTGGTTGCAGACAAGCGAAGAGTCCGGCGGGACTCATCGGCGGACGCCCTTCTACCCGCCCCCGGCGCTTTCCCGTGAGCCGCTCCCCCGCCCCGGGTCCCGCGGGTGCAGCATGAAGTGCAGCGATGGCCCGGAGGGGTAAGACGGCGGTGAGGACGCTGGAAGACCTGACGCTGGACTCCGGGTATGGTGGAGCGGCGGACTCGGTTCGCTCCTCCAACTTGTCGCTGTGCTGCTCGGATTCGCACCCCTCGTACCCCTATGGAGGAAGCTGCTGGCCGCACCTAGCTGACTCCATGCACAGTCGCCACAACAGCTTCGACACCGTCAACACCGTCCTAGCGGAAGACTCCGAGGTGCTGGACTGCGCCGGGCAGCAGTGCTCCCGGCTCCTGCCCGACCTTGAGGAGGTCCCCTGGAGCCTGGAGGAGGTGGAGGCGCTGCTGCTGCCGCCGCCGCCGCACCGGGAGCCGCGGGCGGCAGCGCCGGGAGCTTCGGGCAGCTCCGGCAGCCGGGATGCGGCGTCGCGGCTGTCGACGCTGGTGAGCCGGGCGCTGGTTCGCATCGCCCGGGAGGCTCAGCGGCTCAGTCTCCGCTTCGCCAAGTGCACCAAGCACGAGGTGCGCAGCGCCATGGAGATCGTGCTCGGCTGGACCCTGTCTGCCCGCTGCACGGCGGCCGCGCTCGCCGCCCTCTCCCTCTACAACATGAGCGGCAGCGGCGGCGACCGCTTCAGCCGCGGCAAGTCGGCTCGCTGCGGGCTCACCTTCTCCGTGGGCAAGTTCTACCGCTGGATGGTGGACAGCCGCGTGGCCCTGCGCATCCACGAGCACGCCGCCATCTACCTCACGGCCGGCACCGAGTGCCTCTTCCGAGACATTCACGCCCGGGTGCTGGCAGGACCCGCCGCAGCCGCCCTGCTCCCGCCGCCCGGACGACCCCCGGCTGCCGCTGCCGCCGCCCCGGCGGAGAAGGAGAAGGAGGGCGGCGAGACGGCTCGCTTCACCCTGGAGGCGCTGGAGCAGACCGTCAACAACGACCCCGAGCTGTGGGGTTTGCTGCAGCCCTACCAGCACCTCATCTGCGGCAAGAACGCCAGCGGTGAGTGCGGCACCACCTGTTGCGGAGACCCCCACAGGAGCGGGGCGGGTCGCGGCACCAGCCCCGGGAACGGTGCGGGGGTGCGACGGGGAAGCTGCCGGGTATCCCCGCATGGGTGGGTGTTTTTAGGAGGGGGGTGTGTGTGGAGGGTGCTGCCTGCTATAGCTGGGTTGGGGCCAGCGGCTGCTGCCGCTCAGTTCTCGCCAGGAAATGGCAGAAGCGCAGCTGAGCGCTGGCTGAGCGAGATCAAACTTTGTTCCTTCCATACGCGGTGGTTTGGCCGGAGGTTGCGTGGTTGGCGCTGAAATGCAGTTTTTCTGGACAGATTTCATTCATGTTGCTGCTTGTTTACCCGGAGCTTGACACAGATGCAACACGGTGATGCATCAGCTTCCTCATGAGTTCTTCTTCGCCGCCTTGTTTTCTTACCTAATCGAGGTTTCCCAGGATTTTGTTTTAACGAGTTGGGTTGTGAAGTTGATGTTCTGTTATTTCAGCTCCCTGCGTTTGTCGGAGAATGAACCGGTGTCTCTGGGAGTTGAAAAGAGGGTGGCTTTCCCTTCCCCAAACATGCAAACACTTGTATGAAGCTTAAATACAAAAGAGCTGTCAAGCTGAGATGCAAATAGTGGTAGGGGGGAGGAGAGGGAACTGGGAGAACAAGGATAACTGGAAGCGTAGATCAGGGCTCCAGATAAGCCCGGTGAAGTTGTTATAGCCACAGAGGATGCACTGCACCTCATTACCTATTAAGACACCCCGCTCTCCCATGAGAGACCCAGATGAGGAGCCAAGCAGGAGGAAGAGAAAGGGGCAAATCCTTCTCCCTGTTGTAAACAGAACAGAACGTTAGGGATTGGAATGGACCTCGAAAGATCATCCAGTCCAATCCCCCTGTCACAGCAGGATCACCTAGATTGAGTAGCACAGGAACATGTCCAGGCGGGTTTTAAACGTCTCCAGAGAAGGAGAATAAACAGAAGGCTCTGTGTTGGCTCCTCTCTGTTGCTCCAGTGGTGGATGCCTGTCTCTTGAAACACATCTGCTGTTGGGGCTGTGCGTTGCAGGACCCTTGCGCTGCTGTTGCAGGCAGGCATGGCTTCCCCAGGAGTGCCACCCTTGTTTTTTTCCTTGAGTCCTGGTGCTGTGCCGGTAGGTTTCCGATGGCACTGTGTTGCGTTTCTGACATTGCAGCACTGGGCTGTGCAGGCTCCTACAGAGCCTTTCATTTTGTTTGCAGCTCTCTCTCACTCCCTCTGTATCAGCTCACTGGATTTAAATGAACTTCGTTCCGACCCTGATTTATCCCCTTTACCAGGGATGTGTTTCAGAGTTTCCATCTCCATTTTGTTGCTGCTTCACCTGACACAGATCTTCTCGCTCAGTGGTAGCTCAGTCCTGAGTCGAGCAAATGGCATTTGGCTGAGATGTTCAAATCAGTCCCTAGCAAGTTGTCCATTTTGTTTTGCTTTTCTTTCCCGGTGTCATCATCCTCTGTATAAGGCTGCTTTGCTTTTCAGCGGCTCCTAATAGGTCGTTTGGCAGCTGCTTCTATATATTTAGGGTTATAGATACAAACGAGGGCCAGGCCTTCCTAATAAAAGCCAGATTTTATTGCTGTTTGTTTAGATGTGTTGCAGGCTGTGAACTACTTTCATGGCAACTAAAACAACCATTAAACCATTAAATGCACCAGCCGGTGTCTTCACCGGTGAGTTAGGTATCTGTTTATATAGTCTTCACTGGTGTGATGTGGAAGCTGATGGGAGAAGATAACTTGACCTCCTTGAAGCTGTCAGGGCAGTCTGTGGTAGGAGGTTAGAACTCCTGGAAGCTACTTCTCCATGTAGCAGTGTAACCTCAACTGGATGGGTTTGAAAGAAGCTTAGATGTGGTGTTGGGGCATCTGGTTTAGGGGTGACCTTATAGAGTAGGGTTGATGGTTGGACTTGATGATCCCAGCAATCTTCTTCAACCTGAACGATTCCCATGATTAAAGTTGATCCTCCCTCTGTACTTGAAAACTCTTGTGGAGCAACTCAACAGAGAGGATAAGGGGAAGGGGTTCCAGACTTGAACAGAGGAGATTGAGGTTGGACACGAGAAACAAATCCTTTCCTGTGAGATGCTGGACCACGTTGCCCAAGGCAGTTGTGGTTGCCCCATCCCTGGTGTTGTTGTAGGGCAGGTTGGCTGGGGCCCTGAGTAACCTGCTGTATTGAAGTTGTCACTGCCTGTGCAGGGGATTGGGACTGGATGATCTTTAAGGTCCCTTCCAACCGTGGGCGTTCTGTGATTCTAAAGGTACTAGACTTCTTCCCTGCCGGAAAAGACAGGTCTTGTACTCTAGAGGTTAGATAAATTAGGGTGCCATTCCCTAGCTGCTTGGTATGTGGGACCCACAGGCACTGAAATGGGTGAACATGTTCCATCAGACGTGAATCACAGGATCACAGAACATTAGGGATTGGAAGGGACCTCAAAGATCATCTAGTCCAATCCCCCCACCACAGCAGGATCACCTACATCAAGTCAGATGAGCAGTACCTCTTCTGCAGGTAGTTCTTTTCTGGGGACAGGTGGTGACTCTGCATCAGGCACGTGCCAAACCTTGCAGATTTTTCTAGTTCAACACCTTAG
The DNA here is from genome assembly GCA_013400115.1 of Rhinopomastus cyanomelas. NCBI lineage: Eukaryota > Metazoa > Chordata > Aves > Bucerotiformes > Rhinopomastidae > Rhinopomastus > Rhinopomastus cyanomelas. The sequence continues at coordinate 382,788 of VXBP01008047.1, forward strand.
ATTCTGTCCTGACAGCAAAACCTGCAGCCGCTGAAGATCACAGGGTTCAGGTATGCAAGGAGCATGAGTTAGCACGTGACGTTGTCCAAGATGGCTCTAATGCATTCTGAGAACATGAGCGTTGGGAAGGATGGTTTTGGGAATCCGTAAGACACAAGCCAGCCTTCCAGGGCTTCCCTGTCAGCTGTGCAGAGCAGTTAGTGGTTTCAGCTGAGATTTTTTAGCCTGGCGTCATACCCAGTCATCTTGGAAGCTACTGAATAAAATCAACATCGCAAAATGATCTTCTCCTTTCTCCAAATGATGGTCGTGTGCCTGCAGAGAGAGAGATGTCTGAGCTGGCTCTTTCAGTGGCTGTTGTCTCACTCAGAGCCTGAGTCGCCGATGGGAGCCTGCATTGTATGTTCCTGTGCCACCTGATCTAGGAGATCCTGCTGTGGCAGGGGGACTGGACTGGATGATCTTTGGAGGTCCCTTCTAATCCCTAATGTCCTGTGATTCTGTGGTGCATCGGGAAGAAGCCACTGGAGTGTGCCAGCAGCTGCTGGCATCTCGGCTGAGCTTTTCCCAGCTCCTGTATCAGACAGAATAGACCTGACAAGCTCTCTGGGGTAGCAGGGTTGGTTTTTGCTCCCCTCTCCCCTGTGTCACCAGAATTTTAATGCCATGGTTGAATGAAAATTAAGATCTTTATGTTTGGGGATTTGGCCAGCACTGCGATGCTTCGACTGCGAGCTCCGTCTGAAGCACACGACACACATTTTAAATCCTATAACAGCTGCACGGAGCGTTGTTTCCTATTTCCCTTGAAATAGTTGAGCGAAATATCATGTGCTCCAAGAAAGGCAGTAAAAGATGGCACCTCTGTGGTTTGAGCTCTAATTTTGGTTCTTTATTGCTCATCACTTCCCTACTTTCAGGCCAGAGCTAAGAGCTGCTTTGAGATGACTGGAAAGTTTCTTCAGGTCTTGGATCTAATGTGAATTGTAGGACTAGCCAGGCTCTTCACAGTGGCACCTGGTGATGGGCTAAGGGGCAACGGGTGTGAGCTGGAACAGAGGAGGTGCCACATCAGTCTGAGAAGGGCCTTCTTCCCAGTGAGGGGATCTCTCTGTGGAGCAGCTGGTGCACACAGCTCTGCTTTGTTTGCCTACAGCTGCTGCAAACAGCTACTTGGAACCCAACTGCGGTTTCTTCCTTTTCTTGATATTATTTTAGAGAGGAAGACGCAACAACTAGGAATAAACCCAGGATTAGGTCAGGCTTGGCTCATGGGGGTGAGTTAACCACAGTTTAACCGCAGCCTCTTTCCCTCATCTGGCTGAAGTAGCGGATCTCCAATTAAATGAGTGGTACCAACATTATTAGCGTGTCTTAACGAACTCTGCTGAGGCTTTACAGGTCTGATAGATGTGTGGGTGTGTGGATGGAGACCCTGGGCACCTTGGGGACTGGGTCCAGTTTTGGCTACCTCAGTACAAAGGAGACACCGAGGTGATGGAGCGAGTGCAGAGGAGGGCAACAAAGCTGGAGAAGGTCCTGGAGGATTAGTCTGATGAGGAGAGACTGAGGGAGTTGTGGCTGTTTAATTTGAGGAAGAGGAGGCTGAGGGGAGACCTCATCACTCTCTGTGACTATCTGAAAGGACACTGTGGAGATGTTGGTGCTGGGCTCTTCTCACAGGTCATTAGTGACAGAAGCAGAGGGAAGGGTTTCAGTCTTCAACAGGGGAGGGTTAGACTGGCCATCAGGAAGAAATTCTTCCTGGAGAGAGTGGTCAGGCACTGGAAAGGGCTGCCCACAGTGGTGGTTGAGTTGCCTTCTCTGGATGTGTTGAAAAGTAGCTTAGATGTGGTGGTGGAGGATCTGTTTTAGGGGTGACCTTGCAGAGTAGGGTTGATGTTTGGACTCGAGGATCCCCAGGGTCTTTTCCAACCAGAATGACTCTGTGATTCCCTTCCTGGCAAGCACACTGTTATCTGTTACTTCTCTGCTTTCTGTTGTAAGTGAACCATTCGAGATCTTATTATGGCTTTAGGGGGCAACGTGAAAATCAATCTCAATCTGATTTCAGCCAGGGTGATAGGGGAATATTTCGGCACAAAATGGGATTTCATGTCTTTTTCTTTGGGTTCTTTTTTAACTGCAGCTTCAAGATCATCCTTCTTCTCCCCATTATATTTCAATTTCTTGTTTTCTTTGCTGGTGAAGAAAGAGAATTGAAATACAGGATGAAGTCTCTTATATGCACCTGTGTGTTCTGCTTTTGGGGGTCTCTGCTGTCATTATGTTTTCCCATCTGCTTCTGGCTGCTGGAGTCCATTACCTGGAGGGTGACATCAGTAGTGGTTGTCACTTCCCGATTGTTAAGAGAAGGGGGTGACTCGGGTTCATGGATTCACTTGGGACTGAATGAAGGAGATTCAGATCTGTAGTTTTGCTCAATTCTGTTAACTCACAACCTTCTGAGCAAACTTCCACAGCTTCGCTAAACGGGTTGTGCATTGGCCTGGAGAGGAAATCTAGTGAGGAGTGATTGAGAGAGTTGAGGGTGTTTAGATTGAGGAAGAGGAGACCTTGTCACTCTCTACAACTATCTGAAATGACATTGTAGGGATGTTGATGCTGGTCTCTTCTCACAGGTCATTACTGACAGAAGCAGAGCGAAGGGCTTCAAACTCCAACAGAGGAGGGTTAGACTGGACATCAGGAAGTCTAATACCACTCTTCCTGGAGAGAGTGGTCAGGCATTGGGATGGGCTGCCCAGGGTGGTGGTTGAGTCTCCAACCCTGGATGAGTTTAAAACTGGCCAAGATGTGGTGTTGGGGGATCTGGTTTAGGGGTGATCCTGTAGAGTAGGGTTGATGGTTGGATTCAGTGATCCCAAGGGTCTTTTCCTACCTGAAATGATTCTGTGATCAGTTGCCTCTCTGGATGGGAAGTAGCAGAGAATCACCTGCTCAAAGGGCAGGAGTTTGTGTCTGGTTATAGGTGGTGGCCACTGATGCTGGGATGGCAGTGGGGAAACTGTGATCTTTCTCCAGGATGGGGTGGGTTGCTTGAGCACTAGATGGTGGCACGAGTTGGCCAGAGGACACTCAAGACAGAACATTAGGGATTGGAAGGAGCCTCAAAAGATCATCTAGTGCATCCCCCTGCCACAGCAGGATCACCTAGATCTAGTCGCATAGGAACATGGCCAGGCAGGTTTTAAACGTCTCCAGAGAAGGAGACTCCACAACCTCCTTGGGCAGCCACTTCCAGGGCTCTGTTACCCTCACTGGGAGCAAGGTCCTTCTCAAATTGACATGGCTGCTCCTTGCAGACCTCCAACACCTTGTGACAGTTACTATCAGAGGTGGGACTAGGAAGTAGAGACCTCCAAGGGGAGGGAGGTTGCGGCTTGACTGGCTGATGAGAGGATGTTTCCCTTTGGACATTTTTATTCCTATAATTTGTTTGAGCTACGAGCATAACTTAAAAATAATCCCGGGAATGGATCTAGCAGAAACACCCAGAGTCATCATAAAGATGACAGATGCCAGTGTAATTATTCCCTTTATCATGGTGGGAAGTACCTTAACAGCAGTTACAGCCTCCTTTTGCTTTCCATAAAGCCCCATCTCTCCGCTGTGAAAAGAGAAGTGAGGAGACCACTGACTGCATGAAAAGAGTCAATCTGGCAGCTATGGGCTCATTTTGATAGCAAGAGTGAGGGATGTTGGAAGAACAGGGAGCTGTTGTTGGTGAGGACGAGCAGAGCAGCACGGACTTTGTGCTGATACTTTGTGTAGGTTGTTTTGGTTATTTTAATTGCAGAACATTAGGTATTGGAAGGGACCTTGAAAGATCATCCAGTCCAGTCCCCCTGCCACAGCAGGATCCCCTAGATCAAGTCACACAGGATTCATTTAACCTCTTCTACTGAGCTCTGCTGCTTTTGAATCGTTGCACTCCGTTACCGAGGCAGTTTGTGGCTGAGGAGGAAGTTGGATGACGCAGCTTGTGGGACATCGCTGCTCTCCTTCGCTCAAGCTGTGGCTGCTATCCTGGTGGTGGCTGATTGTTTTCCTTGATTCCTAGTCCATAGTAAGCAAGACCTTCCTGGGTGTAGATGTTCCTGGAAACAAGCCAGCTGTATAATAGGGCTCTGTAAGAGGGCTGTTGGCATCCTCTGGTGAAGGCATGGACCAGCTTGGGGTCTGAGAAGATGGTTAAGACACTTGCAGTTTCCCACAGGGATTCTCTTGCCTCACCAGAAAATAAATCAGCATTGATTTGATTCAGTGTTAAATAGCACGGGGACTTTGTACAGCTTGTGTGCCAAGAAGGCCAAGGGCATCCTGGGATGGATCAGAACGGGGTGGTTAGTAGATGGAGAGAGGTTCTCCACCACCTCTACCCTGCTGAGACCACATCTGGAATGTTGTGTCCAGGTCTGGGCCCCTTGGTTACAGAAGGACACAGAGCTGCTGGAGAGAGTCCAGCACAGAGCCACAGAGATGATGAAGGAAGTGGAGCATCTTCCTGCTGAGGAAAGGCTGAGGGAGCCGGGGCTCTTGAGCTGGGAAAAAAGGAGACTGAGGGATGACCCCAGGAATGTTGATCAATATGTGAAGGGTGGATGTCAGGAGGATGGAGCCAGGCTCTGCTTAGGGGCACCTAATGATAAGACAAGGAGCAACTGGTGTGAGCTGGAACAGAGGATGTTCCATATCAATATGAGAAAGAACATCTTCATGGTCAGGGTGCCAGAGCCCTGGAAAGGGCTGCCTGGGGGGTTTGTGGAGTCTCCTCTCTGGAGACATTTAAAACCCACCTGGCCATGTTCCTGTGTGACTTGTAGGGGATCTTGCTGTGTCAGGGGGATTGGACTAGATGATCTTTCGAGGTCCCTTCCAATCGATAATGCTCTGTGATTCTGTATGATGGGCTCGTGACTGAAGGGGTGAACGGGATCCCCCAAGAAGATGAGAGAACAGGCCTCTTTGAGGACTGGCTTTCTGTTCCTGAGTGCTGTGGAGCAGCACCTGGACCTACACAAGAATCTGAGGCTTTAAAATGAATAAAACCACTCTGCTTTCAAATGGCCCTGCTCTGAAATATTGCTCCCAGATGGGGGAAGTGAACAGCCCCAGGCTTGCAGCAGAGGTATGGTGAACGCATTTGCATTTTCAAGGCAGCCAAAGAATTGGAGGTAACTCTGGATCCCGCGGTGTTTCACAGTTTCTCTGGCCCTGTGGTAGTCTTGGATAAACACTGCTGGGCTGTGGTGCTTTCCCTAACATATTGTGTTTGGCTGTGAACAAGGAGCTGGAGTCAAGGAAGGCTGGCTTTGGCTTGTGGAGGGCTGAGTGAGCCTTGCAAGCCCCTGTCCAGGATGTTATCCAGCAGGGATTTGTGAAAGCAGAGGTTGTGTGTCTCTATCCATCCCCCAAGCTGCACAGGTTTTGTCCTAGGAGTATCATCTTGGCTTCTCTCCCACCTCAGAACAGAGGACATGAGAGGTATTGGGTACTGGTAGGTGTCCCCTTGAGTTGTGGGGGCAGTTCTGGGCCCTCCACTTCAAGGAAGAGATTGAGGGGCTGGAGTCAGTCCAGACGAGCAATGAGGCTGAGGAAGGGACTGGAGGGAAAGGCTGATGAGGAGAGGCTGAGGGAGCTGGGGATGTTCAGCCTGGAGGAGAGGAGACTCAGGGGGGACCTTCTCCTCTCCACAACTCCGTTAGGGAGGTTGTAGTCAGATGGAGGTCAGGCTCTTCTCCCAGGCAACTAGTGATAGGATGACAGGGCAGGGCCTGAAGCTGCACCAGGGGAGGGTTAGGTTGGATGTTAGGAAGCCCTTCCTCATGGAAAAGAGCCTGGAATGGACTGCCCAGGCGGCGGTGGAGTCCCCATCCCTGGAGGCGTTCAAGGCCAGCCTGGCTGTGGCCCTTAGTGCCCTGGTGTGGCTGCTGTGGTGGTGTCAGGTCCTGGTCTGGGCTGGGTGACCTCAGAGGGCTTTTCCAGCCTCAATAATTCTGTGGTAGCAAGGCAAGCTCCCACTGGTGATGGTGGCCAGGTGCCTGGGTGCTGATGCTGGACTTCCAGCCCTTTGATGGAAAGTGCTGCCGACAGGAAAAGGAGACAGATTTCAGCGGTTGGAAGAGATGTGGGTGCCCACAGAGAAGCTCTTTGTGGAGAATGCCAAGAAATGGGGGTTTTATCCTACAGGGGCGTTGCTTTTTGTTTCAGCATCTCACCAAAATTAGTTTCACTGAATCACACACCGCACTGCTGGGGAGGGAGGATGTTTTGTTCTGGATTGCGATGCCGGGAGCCAAACTGCTAGGGGCGAGAGGCAGGTACTTCTGATGCTGTTGCTTTCCTTGATGTTTATGAAATAAGGGTCTCAAAACTCAATACTTGATATTACTCTGGTGCTGCTGATGTTATCTGACTTCTCTAGTGTGTGTTTTGTTTGGAGTGTTGTATGATGTGAGGCGTTTCAATGCTGTCCCAGGTGATCCTGCTGTAGCAGGGGGATAGGACTAGATGATCTTTTGAGGTCCCTTCCAATCCCTAACGTTCTGTGGTTCTGAGACCCAAGTGTGCGACCTTGCTTGGACAAGGTTCCCGCTGATTTTGGTGGTGAGGGCAGCTTGGCAAACACCGGGACAAGCGCTTGCATTTGTTAACAACTGAGGAAAAACTCCAGGCTCAAAGCTGTAGGTCCACATTTACTTTGGCTAAAAATAAGCCCTTCTAAAGCCGAAGACGGGTGTCGGTACCCAACTGCAGGTCATTTATTCTCGATGAGAAAGGAAAGCGTTTTGTTTTTCATTGTTTCAGTGATTCATGATGTTGAAGTGAGGCTGCTGAAGCCTTTGTGCTGTCTGACTAGCCTATTTCTGCTGGCCCACATAAGAAAAAGCCTAAAAATAAGTCCAGCAGCGTGTGTTTTCCAAAGTAAATTAGGTTTTAAAAATAAGACCTTGTGTTTAATGATCTGGCAAGTTCTGTGTAAGGAGGAGGATTTGCAAGACATGCGGTTCCTTTCACGTGGAAAAAACCAGCCCCAACCAAAACCTGTGTCCCTCAGTAGTTAGGACCTGCTGTTGCTGTGTTTTACTTATGAACTATTTCCTCATGTTACTGCCTTGTGCATCAGATGGTTTTGGGTAGTGAAGAGAGTTTTGTGAGCCTGCAGGGCCAGAGACCAGCAACATGCAGGCTGTTTCCAGTGAAGAATTCCTGCCTGTGTAAATGTGCATGATTCCTTATTTGTGGTCTTGTGTTGGAACCACGGGTAAGACAAGGAGTTGTCATTTCAACTGTTTTACAGATTTAAATGTAGGAAGGAGGTAAACAAGAGGTACCTGAGGTTTACATACATGAGATAAACACCTATTTAACGTGGAGCGTGCTGAACGTGTGTAGTAGTAGTGTTCTTGCAGCTGGAAGTTACGAGCCAAAGTAGGTACAGAACAGCAGAGATTGGAAGGGACCTCGAAAGATCATCCAGTCCAATCCCCCTGCCACAGCAGGATCCCCCAAGATCCAGTCACACAGGAACAGGGCCAGGTAGGTCTTAAACGTCTTCAGAAGAGGAGACTCCATAACTCCCCATGGCAGCCCCTTCCAGGGCTCTGTCACCCTCACTGGGAAGAAGGTCCTTCTCAGATTGATGTGGAACCTCCTCTGTTCCAGCTCACACCCATTGCCCCTTGTCCTGTCATTGGGTGCCCCTGAGCAGAGCCTAACACCCACCCTTTCCATATTGATCAACATTCATGGGGTCACCCCTCAGTCTCCTTTTTTCCCAGCTCCCTCAGCCTTTCCTCAGCAGGGAGATGTTCCCCTCCCTTTATCATCTCTGTGGCTCTGTGCTGGACTCTCCAGCAGTTCAGTGTCCGCCTGGAACTGAGGGTCCCACCACTGGACACAAGATTCCAGATTGCTGGTCTCAGCAGGGCAGAGTAGAAGGGGAGGAGAACCTCTCTCCATCTACTAACCACCCTCCTTCTGATCCACCCCAGGATGCCATTGGCCTTCCTGGCCACAAGGGCCCATTGTTGGCTCCTGGCCATCCTGCTGGCCACCAGGACCCCTAGGTCCCTTTCTCCTACTCTGCTCCCCAACAGGTCAGTCCCCAGCCTATCCTGGTCCCTGGTGTTGTTCTTGCCCAGATGCCAGAGTCTACACTGCCCTTGTAGGGTGATGCTGTCTGGACTGGATGATCTTGGAGGTCTTTTCCAGCCTCATGAACTCTGTGATTCCATGTGATGTGCAACAGCAGTTCAACTGTGGTGGCTGAATGTGACAAGAAGGAAAACACCCCAGCCAAAGTCTATTCCCCCTTAAGGGAAGGATATGGGCTGTCACCTCTCTTCAGCCCATAGAAACTGCCTCTCATGGGATAATTGGCAGGTTTGTATGAGGAGACCTGTGGTGCTGAGGACCATCAAACCTCCAGAGTAGATGAGGACAGTGATGCCTGCTGTCTCTGCTTCCTCTCCGCTGGCCAGTGATATCATGGGGAGTGAAGATGGAGCTTGAGGTAGTTCAGAGACTCAGCAGTTATCAGGTGGGTGGGAAAGCGCCGCCTTATCAGGGCTAGTGAGGTTCTATCCAGACACCTTTAATGACAGGCTGTGTTGGCGTGAGGCAGGAGCTGGTGAGTCACAAAGTGTTCTCTCTAAGGTTTTGGGCTGGCCGGGGTTGCTCAGGCGTTGGCTGCTCCCCTGGGTGACTTCTCCTTCATTCAGACTGAAGAGGCAGCAACCGCTGCGAGGTTTTCCTTTGGCAGGGACCCCGACTCCTGCCCTTGTCGCCTGGCCTTAGGTGGCTCTGATGTGCCCATCCTAGGGCTGTGCTTTGGGGACTCCACGGGAGTTTGGCTGCCACCTTGCTACCTGCTTAAATCGCTGTTTCTTATGCAAACACTGCAAACACACCCAAACTGCAAAACTGGCTACAAAGCAGAGCCAGACCTGCTTTGTACCATCAAAAGGAGCTGCGAGGCCCACGGGGAACTTGTGCAATCCCGCTTGCATACTCCCCACAGTGCTGCTGAGACATCCCTGCCTGCAGAGAGAGGGTGGTGTGGCCACAGTGCAGTCTTTAGGGCTGGGATTCACGTCTTCCGTGTGACCTGGTAGGGTCTGAGTTCAATGCAGGCACTCATGTTGGGGGTAAGAGCTGAATTTAAGGGAGCAGGGGTTGAGAAGATGGGAACTTGGTCCATTGCAGGGAAAATGAACAAGAAGTGTGTGTCCAGCAGATCAAGGGAGGTTCTTCTCCATCTCTACTCTGCTCTGGTGAGGCCACATCTTGAGTATTGTGTCCAGTTGTGGGCTCTCCAGTTCAAGAGGGGCAGAGATCTGATTGAGAGAGTCCAACGGAGGGTCACGAGGATGACTGAGGGTCTGCAGCACCTGTGTTATGAGAGATTGAGAGACCTGGGGCTTTTCAGCTTGGAGAGGGGACTGTCTATAAATCCATGAGGGCTGGGTGTCAAGAAGAAAGAGACAATCTCTTTTTACCTGTCCCCTGTGATAGGACAAGGGGCTGTGGATGCAAGCTGGGGCACAGGATTTTTCACCTCAACATGAGGAAGAACTGTACTGCAAGAGTGACAGAGCCCTGGAAGGGGCTGCCCAGGGAGAGTGTGGAGTCTCCTTCTCTGGAGACTTTCAAGATCCATCTGGATGAGTTCCTATGTGACCTGCCCTAGGTTCTGTAGTCCTGCTCGAGCAGGACGTTGGGTTTGGTGACCTCTGAATGTCCCTTCCAACCCCTAATGGTCTGTGCCTCAGTATTCCTGTTGGCTGTGGCTTGAGGAGTGTCACTGGGGACAGGTTCTGATGGTGCTCCCCATGAAGATCCCCAGTGCTGCCAGCACTGCACAGATAGACTGAAGTAGTGATTGATAATTTTTTCACAGAAAGGGTGGTCAGGCACTGGAATGGGGCTCCCCAGGGTGGTGGTTGAGTCGCCATCGCTGGATGTGTTTAGGAATCATTTGGATGAAGTGTTGAGGGCTGTGGTTTAGGGGTGAACATGTAGGTGGTTGAACTGGATGATCCCAGGGGTCTTTTCCAACCACAGTGACTCTGTGATATTCCAACGTGTGACAGTCGGCTGCGGCATAAGGCAAAATGAGAGCAATTCCTCACCCTCGTCAAACATCCTCTGAGCCTGGAATAATTAGTTCAGTTTCAGTAGCCTCGTTTCCTGACAGAGAAAAAGAATAGAGCAAACAACAGGAGAGATAATGGAAAGTCAGGGGGCTCGAGCAGGCTGTTTAGTTTGGCCACCGGAGTGGCATTAGTGGTCCAGAAAGAAGCCGTGATTGCACTGTGCAGGGGGGTGAGTGGCCAAGCGGGAACTCATCAGCCACCCAATTTTTTTTGCAGAGAACCAGGATGTGATTAAATAGATTTGAAAGAAGTCAATTAAATAGAATTGGAAGAGTAAATCTAGAATAAGGGACCCGTTCCTGTTTGCAGGGTCCTGGGGGGCCGCTGAGTGCTGCATGGACTGAGTGGGAAACAACCTGCTGGGATTAAGCACGTAAAGGAGGCAGATTCTAAAGGTTATGGTGATGCTCTGCCACCTGCTAAGAATTGCAGAGGCAGTATTTCTCAGGTGCTTTAGCCCAAGCTTTGCTTGAACAGCCTTTCCATGTGTTGCACAACAAGGAGGGGACATCCCTGGCCTCCCTCAGTGCTCTGGAACCATCTGCTGCTGCCTGGGTGCTCTGCAGATACAGGCTCCATCCTACAGTGTTGCTCACACGAATAAACTTGATTCCCTCCAGTAGTCCTGGGAGTGAGTAAGAGCAGCAGAACTGAACGATCTGCTCTTCCGAGCTGCCTTCTTGATCACTTTGCTGGGTTTTCTGCCATCCTGACCGGGGCAGATGTTCCTTCCCTGGCTGTCCTCTGGCAGGGGGATTGACTAGAAAACCTGCATGGACGTGTTCCTGAGCGACTTGGTCTGGGTGATCCTGCTCTGGCAGGGAGATTGGACTAGATGATCTTTCAAGGTCCCTTCCAATCCCTAACGTTCTGTGATCCTGTGATTCTGTGATTTGTCTTCTCTGCATCAGCATCCTGTGGCAGGAGGATTGGGCAAGATGATCTTTTGGGGTCCCTTCCAATCCCTAATGTTCTGTGATTTTTAGGTTGTTAACAGCAATTTTTTAACCTGCTGGAGAAAACAAAAGCCCCTCACGAAATCTGCCACCAGTGCTGCAGCACTGTGAACTTGGTGTCAAGTAGAAAGAAGGATGCGAAGGCACCGCTTCATTACCCTGGCTGGTTGCATCGATAATGTAGCAACGTGATGTCTCGGAGGGACAATAATGGGCTCTAATGGTGCAACCAGTATGTTGCCCGATACTGTGGCACAATTAATTGTGGCTTTCTTAGAATGAAGTGCTGCAAACTGCTTCTGTTCAGAGGGGATGCAGACAGCACATTTGAGCTTAACCTCTTCCTTGCAAAAGGCAGCCGGTAGCCTTATCCTGTTCCCTTGGGATGATCTGCAGAAAGAAAACAGGACGGAGCACTGGAACAGGCTGCTCAGGGGGATTGTGGATTCTCCTTCACTGGAGATGTTTAAGACCCTCCTGGATGTGTTCCTGTGTGACTTGGTCTAGGTGCTCCTGCTGTGGCAGGGGGACTGGACTGGATGATCTTTGGAGGTCCCTTCCAATCCCTAATGGTCTGTGATTCTGTGACTTCATGACTTCAAGTGTCAGACTGTGGAAGTAACGTCTTTGCTTCAGTATCTTACCCTATGGTAAGCAGGTGGTGCAGGTCTGTCCTCTTGATAATGACAGTGATTCTGTGTGACCAGCTAGGGGTGCTTGCATGAGTGCTAGGACCCTCTTGGAAGGGTTTTGAGCTCATGGTGACCCCTTGTGTGGTACCCAGGCATTGTGGGGGTACCCAACCCTCTTGGAAGTATTTTGAGCTCATGGTGACCCCTTGTGAGGTACCCAAGCATTGTGGGGGGATAGAGCTGTGCAGAGGACTGAGCAACCTGTGAGGCAGGATGGGCTGCCAAGACAGCAAATAGACTCCATGCTTTAGTCACTGAATATTAGGGATTGGAAGGTACCTCAGAAGATCATCCAGTCCAATCCCCAGTTGCTGAGTGACTCTGAGTGGTGGAAAAGCCCCCCAAAAACTCCCTAAATCCCTCCAAAACCTCCTAAATCCCCTCAAGTCCCCCAGACCCCCTCCAAATTCATTTGTTATTGTGGCCAAAACCCAAAGGTGGGGGGATGAGGAGGGCTTTGCCCTTGGGTGGCGTTGATGAAAGCAATTTCCATCCTTCGTGTCATTCAGCACACTTCTCCATCGCTTCTTCCGTGTCTGACAAAGGCTCAGGCTTGCCTCCAGCCTTCCTTTAGAATCATAGAATCCTCAGGGACTGGAAGGGACGATCATCCAGTCCAATTCCCCTGCCACAGCAGGATCACCTCGACCAAGTCACACAGGGACACATCCAGTAGAAGGGGCCATCTCTCCTAGATCTTGTGTCTCCGTAACACTTGCAGGAACGTGGTTGGCATCCCTAGCGTCTCAGTGCTTGGCTGGGGTTGGTTGAAACCTACCCATAAGTTGGAAGGGACTGGCAGGGATGTGCAACCACGTGAAACTCATTTTCTTAGAAACTAGATGCGAAACGCAACTTCCTATTTCGCAAGGTTTGCGTGTGAATGGCTCTGTGTGTGCTCGTTCGCATTTCTTGTGAACTTTCTTGTGTCACCGGCAGAAGACAATGACTTACAGGAACTGCAGCTGGGGCTCCAGACGTGCTGGATCATAGGCACCCGCAAGCTCCTCACGTCTTGGGCAGGCAGGGGCTCCAAGATGTCTCCTGTTTTCTTTGCTGTGTGTTATTGGAGAGGAGCAGGAGATCACCAAGAATGGGAGGGAATGCATTTCCTGAGGGAACTGCAGTTACTCAGTCTAGAGAAGAGCAGGCTGAGAGGAGACCTCCTTGCTCTCTACAGCTACCTGAAAGGAGGTTGTAGCCAGGCTGGAGCTCTTCTCCCAAATTCCTAATGATAGGACAAGGGGAAATGGCTTCAAGTTGCATTAGGGGAGGTTTAGATTTGATCTTAGGAAGAAGTTCTTTGCTGAGGGAGTGGTTGGGCGCTGGACCAGGCTGCCCAGGGAGGTGGTGGAGTCCCCATCCCTGGAGGGGTTTAAAAAACAAGTAAATCTGTCACTTGAGGCCATGGTCTAGAGGTTATGGAGCTGTTGGGCTGAGGGCTGGACTTGATGCTGGAGCTCCTTTTCAGCCAAGATGAGTCTGTGGGTAGAGTTGGGGAGAGGGCGTGTGGAGTGTCTGTGATTCCTTGAAGCACTTCGTAATGCGCATTTGTCCTCCACTTTGAACAGGATGCTTACTGAGGGGATTTGATGTGACAGACAACTGTTTGATTTCTCTCCTGTTATGAAATGAACTAACTCTTCAGTTTTATCTGCTAATTTGTTAAAGAAGAGCTGCAATGAGACCTTTAATCATTTAATAACCACACGTTTTCCAAACTGTTTATCTGATCTTCGTGCTGCAGGGGATGATTGGTTTATACCAACAGGGTATTTTTGGGTGGTGGGCTACTAGCTTTTTCATGTAGTTTCTTTGTTTTAAAGAGCTGGTGCCAGGGAGAGGTGCTGCTGCAACTCACAGAAGTGATTGTGTTTGAAAAGCGGGGTGCTTCCCGCAGCACAGAGGTGCAGTTGTAGGTTTCCATGCGATGTGAGCTACTGGGAAGCTTCACCATATAATTACCTGAGAAGAGGAGCTCGCCCTGTCACGGGAACTTCCTGGAGCTTTGCTGGTAGTGCTTTCTGTTAATAAACATTTACCTCATTACCCAAAGGTGCTTCATCCAGACAGACGGTTAGTGTATTGTAGGCTACCTGTAGCCATAAGCTCCCAAGGGCACAGCCAACTAATGGTAGTGGCAGAGCTTCCTCTCCAGCAACAACGGGGAGCTTCTTGTGTGCTTGGGCCACAGGCCAGGCTTAGGGTTTTTTTCCTTACATTCACTACATGAATTTGGTGTCAGTTTTCTTCCAAAGAGTACGAAATCATAATTTATTTTATTTATAGAGCTGGGTGATTTATGCCCTGAGATCTGCCTCGCTGGCTTCAGGTTACAGAGAAGCGTGAAAATACTGCCTGATTCTTCCCTTAGCCAGTCCACAGGCTCTGAGCTGCAGGTCCAAGCCAGCTGTAAATGAAAGCAGAGTTTGGTTTCACGGCCTCAAGTCTTCCTGTAAACCTTCCCCAAGTTTCTGCTCCCAGTATGTGATGGGGACACGCTGCAGTGATCTTCCTTAGGCTTATCATGAATATGAGAGAATCATAGAATGGGCAGGGTTGGAAGGGACCCTAAAGATCATCCAGTTCCAACCCCCCTGCACAGGCAGGGACACCCTCACTAGAGCAGGTTACTCAGGGCTCCAGCCAACCTGCCCTTCAACACTGCCAGGGATGGGGCAGCTACAAATGCCTGGGGCAGCCTGTTCCAGCCTCTCCCCACTGTCACAGCAAAGAATTGGTTCCTCATGGCCAACCGCAATCTTCCCTCTTCAAGTCTGGAACCCTTTCTCCTTGCCCTCTCACTACCACCACTGTCAAAAGCCCTCTCCCAGCTTTCTTGTAGCCCCCCTTCCTTCAGAGTTTGGAAAGCTGCTCTGAGGTCACCTGGGAGCCTCCTATTCTCCAGGCTGAACCCAAACTTGCTCAGCCTGTCCTCAGAGGGAGGTGCTCCAGCCCTCTGATCAGTGTAGTTGCTCTCCTGTGGACACATTCCTGGAGCTTTCAGTCCTTCTTATGTTGGGGATTCCAGCACTGGACCCAGTACTCCAGGTGGGGTCTCACCAGTGCAGAGCAGAGGGAGAGAATTTTCTCCCTCGATCGACTGTCACTGCTGCTTTTGCTGCAGCCCAGGACACCGTTGGCTCTCTGGGCTGCCAGAACACTGATTGCTTCAGTTCAACTTCTGCTCCACCGCCACCCCAAGTCCTTTTCCTTAGGCTGTCCTCAGAGAGAGACACACCTCATTTAGGTGAAATATCAAGGAGATCTAGTGGTTGAAGAATGGAAAAGTTCTGTTGAAGTCAATAGAACTAATTAAAAACCCCAACCCACCAAATGAGTCTGTGACCTGGTATCTTCTCCATCTTATTGAGAGATGACCTAGAAAAGATGCAAACATCCTTGTGCTCATCGCTGTGGTTTATTGTGTTTTCTGCTCCTGGAGTGTGCTTGTCAGAGAAACACAGCTTTTCTATTTGAGTTTTCGAGGTCCCTTCCAATCCCTGATGTTCTGTGATGGTCTCGGGATACGTAGCCCGCTGCCATCGTGTTGCCCGGTGTCGTCACCTGCTGAACACCAAGCAGCTCGTTTCAGGCAGTCCTGCTGCCTCAGGGTGTGGGATGAGCTGTCAGCTAGCCAACAGTTTGCCTCTGCTTTCCGTGTGGGAAGCAGGACTGGTCCCTTGTGAACGGATTTCAGTCGGGAGAGGCTGAGGTTTGCTCTCGGCTCGCTGTCACTGCAGGAGGGCACTGGTGGGTTGATGCAGCTGTAGTTGCAGGAGTAGTCATAGAATCATCAGGGATTGGAAGGGACCTTGAAAGATCATCCAGTCCAATCCCCCAGCAACAACAGGATCACCTAGAGCATGTCTCTCGCTTTGGTGTAGCATCAGCTGCCTGGCTCTTGGGAGGCAAGGGAAAAGCAGCCCTTCTCCCTGACTCTTGGGAAGCTGGATGGGATGTAAAGCAGGGGTGGGTGCTGCCTTCACATATGGAAATGGTACAGCTCCTGGCATGCCTGGCCTGGCTCAGTGCCCTGCTTCAGCCCTGGGCTTTGCCAGCTGTAAGCAGTGCAGAACTTTGGGTAGGTGGGGGTCTCTGCTGCCTTGCTACTGAGTTGTGAATCTGTCTGGGAAGGGTGGTGGGTCGGAAAGCAGGTGCTCTGCTTGGTGTCTGGCTTTCTGTTAGCAGGATGCCCAGCATCTTCAAGGAGAGTATCACAGAAGCCTAGTCAAAAGCAAGAGCTTAAGTGCTTTGACTTCTTGTTGTTTTAGCAGAGACACACTGCTCCTTTGAGCCCTGTGTGTTGTGTAGGTGGTGGCTTTGGAAGCCTGGTTTTTTCCAAAGAGCCAGAGAGAGAGGGTGTTCCTGGAAACCTTTCTGCTCAGAGGTGACCTTCAGTACCAGCGGCAGCTCCCAGCTCAGCAGTGCTGGGAGGTTGGGGTGGTCCTGTGGGAGGCTCTGGCAGGAGGAACATGCACTCTGAATGTGTCTGAGACTGCAGCAGTGCCTTTGCACAGCAGCTGATCGCATTTAGAAACTCAGCACCTTTTTATGGCAGCAGAGGGAAGCAGAAGGCTTAACGAGTCCTGTTGGCTCCTCCAGAAAAGGAAGGAGGGATTTATGTTGTTCTGTAGAGCATTAAATAAAACTAATGAAAAGCCAAGTACCTTTTCTGACTTGTGCAAAGAGAGTGGCTAAGCTTGGCAGAAGCTGAGGGGAGATCACAGAACATTAGGGATTAGAAGGGATGTCAAAAGATCTTCCAGTCCAAGCCCCCTGACACAGCAGGATCCCCTAGGTCAAGTTGGACAGGAACATGGCCAGGTGAGTTTTAAATGTCTCCAGAGAAGGAGACTCCACAACCCCTCTGGGCAGCCCCTTGCAGGGCTCTGGCACCCTCACCACCAAGAAGTTCCTTCTGAAACTGATGTGGAACCTCCTCTGCTGCAGCTCACACCCACTGCCCCTTGTCCTATCATTGGGTGCCCCTGAGCAGAGCCTGGCTCCATCCTCCTGATACCCACCCTTTCCATATTTATCAACGTTCATGAGGTCACCCCTCAGTCTCCTTTTTTCCCAGCTCAAGAGACCCAGCTCCCTCAGCCTTTCGTCAGCAGGTTGATGCTCCACTCACTTCATCATCTTCATGGTTCTGCTCTGGACTCTGTCCAGTAGCTCTGTGTCCTTCTGGAACTGAGGGGCCCAGAACTGGACACAGGATTCCAGATGTGATCTGAGCAGGGCAGAGTAGAGGGGAAGGAGAACCTAACCACCCTCCTTCAGCTAACCTCCTTCTGCTAACTGCTCTCAGCTTCTGATCCACCCCTGGATAATGATACCCGAGGCATCGTGCTGCTCCACCACCTTGTGGGGTGTCTACTGCTGTGGCTTCAGCAGGAATGGTCAAGCCAGTAGTAACTACAGTTGTCAGCCAGTCATGAAGGGTGTACACTGAATCCAGAGTACTTCTGCTCTTGCAGTATTTCAGTGAGGTGCCTGTAAGTGCTTCTTTCGTCATCACAGATGCTTGTTGGGTTTGTGACCTCTCAGAAAATCGGAGGGAAGCAGGAAGTAGTGAATAATGCAATGAAAATAGCATTCCTTGAATTGATGTGAATGGGCCTGGGAGGCTCCCTCCAGTCCTCTTCCTTCTGTGGCTCTGCACTGAGTGAGCTCAGTGGGATTTGCTTTCCCAGTGTCTTGCCTCTCCTGAAGGACCGGCCATATCCCGAGTCTGACTGTCCCGTCCCGTGTGTCTTGTCAGAATGGTGCTGGGCCAACCGCAAGTCTGCAGCTGTGGTTAGAGCAGGTGATAAGCTATCAAGTTCTGCCTCACGTCATGTCCTGTCATCCTCATCAGTAAACCTGCAGCTAGTTTGATTTTGAGACCGAAACACAGATTTGGGGTTGGAGGAAAACCCCTTTGACCTTTATCTAATGCAGTAGCCCTAGAGCAGCACAGTTAGACACCAAAGCGTAGCTGTCCTCCCACCCCTTTTCAGGGTGTCTGGATGCAAGGATGGGCTCTTCATGGTGCCCAGGAAGGCTGCAGCAGATCTGTTCAGTGTTTGAAAGCTTCACCAGCTATCGAGGCCGGTTTCCTATTTTTACCCTTGCATATGCTGCAGGAAAATAAGGCAGGTTCTTGCAAAGCAGACATTTCTCTTCCCAGCACCCCTTTCTGTCTTCAGTGTGTAAATCGTGGGGGTGAAAGCAGTGTCAAAGTTAACTGCGGGTGAAGATGGCATCTAAAAGTGCTCTTCCCTGCTCAACAGTAATGGGGGCTGCAAAGCGTTTGGCTGGAAGCAGTGGCTGTCTCTCCTGGTGCATCAGTTCCAGTGTCTCTTGTCATTAGTCCTCCAGGACGTGCTGCAGCATGGCCTTTGGCACTGGGTACAGAATCATGGTTATTGAGGCTGGAAAAGAGCCCTCTGGGCTCATCTAGCCCAGACCAGGGCCTGACATCACCACATCAGCCACACCAGGGCACTAAGGGCTACAACCAGGCTGCTCTTAAACACCTCCAGGGATGGTGACTCCACCACTGCCCTGGGCAGTCCAGTGCAGGATCTGATCACTCCTTCCCCGAGGAATAACTTCCTAACACCCAACCTGACCCTCTCCTGGCAGCTTCAGGCACTGCCTGGTGCTGGTTGCCTGGGAGAAGAGCCCGACCCCCATCTGACTACAACCTCTCTTGAAGGACTTGGAGAGATGGAGAAGGTCACCCCCTGAGTCTGCTCTTCCCCAGGCTAAACACCCCCAACTCCCTCAGCCTCACCCCATCAGCCTTTCCCTCCATTCCCTTCCCCAGCCTCGTTGCTCCTCTACACCCTTAACAGCCCCTCAATATCTTTCTTGAAATGAGGGGCCCAGTACTTGAGGTGAGACCTCAGCAGTGGCCAGTTCACAAGGAGAACACCTTTCTATCCACATGCAAGTCAGCACTCCCATTTTCTCCCAGGGAGTAGCTTCTTCACAGGGTTTCTGTTTAACTTCTCAATTTGTGTTGTGAGGTTGCATTTCATATCCACGAGGCTCCGGGAAGCAGTGGGGACATTTTGGGGTTTTTGCCTGAGGTGGGACATCCGGCTTGGATGTTCCTCGGTCATCACCGAGATGCATCCTTCGAACGTGCCGTTAAAACCGAAACAGCCTCGTGGGTTGTGAGGTCTAACCTTGTTCCTCTTTCAATACACAGAAGGTTGCTGGGGTGACGGGGTGGAAACCGCACGTGCTGCAGCATGATGCTCACTGCTGTGTGTGGATGCAGGCAACCCCGTTCCACGCATCATCGTTTCCCCTTGTTACTACTTAGGGGTCATAGTTCTGCGGGTGGTCTCTGGTGCTCTCCTCATATTATCTGTGGAGTAGTAGCTACTACTGGTGATTTGTGGTGCTCTCCAGGTTTTGTCCGTAGGATAGTAGCTGCTGCTGGTGGTCTGTGGTGTTCCCCAGGTACTGTCTTTAGGATAGTAGCTGCTGCTGGTGATCTCTGGCACTCCCCAGCTGCATTGTCTGTAGGGTGGTAGCTGCTGCTGGTGATCTCTGGTGCTCCCCAGGTACTGTCAGTAGGTTAGTAGCTGCTGATGGTTTCTGGTGTTCCCCAGGTACTGTCTGTAGGGTAGTAGCTGCCAGACGTGGGTTTTATATTTGAATACTAAGCAGCCATTCCCCCCCTTCCTGCGCTTCCACCAAAGTTGCAGACTTTTCTGGCTTTAAAAATGTGAAATGCCAACAAGTGTAGCTGGGCAGAATTACAAGTAGCTGCTCTGTTGTGAGTGATAACCTGCTGCAAAGGAAAGTGAGAAACACTGGCCTGCACGGTGCAGTCGTAACAAGCATTGAAGGATGGTTAGGAAACAGAAAGCAGGGGTGGGGAGACGTGGTGAATTCTTCAATGTGACCTGTAAAGAGATTTAAAGACTGAGTTGTCCCTGTAGCAATATGCAAACACCCACAGGAAAGGGAGCATTTAGTCACAGAATCACAGAATTATTGAGGCTAGAAAAGCCCTCTGAGCTCATCCAGCCCAGACCAGGACCTGACACCACCACATCAGCCACACCAGGGCACTAAGGGCCACAGCCAGGCTGCCCTTCAACACCTCCAGGGATGGCAGCTCCACCACTGCCCTGGGCAGTCTATTCCAGGCTCTGATCACCCTGTTCATGAGGAAGGGCTTCCTAACATCCAACCTAACTCTCCCCTGGTGCAGCTTCAGGCTCTGCCCTCTGGTCCTAGTGCTGGTTGTCTGGGAGAAGAGCCCAACCCCCACCTGACTGCAACCTCCCTTCAGGGAGTTGTAGAGAGGCAGAAGGTCTCCCCTTCAGTCTCCTCTTCTCCAAGCTAAACACCCTCCTTGTCTGAAACCTCTCAATTCTCCAAAACTGCAGCAGCAGGCTGTCTCCACTGTGCTGCGGTGTCCCAGAATGTTCTGATGTCCCTGGTATCCCACTGGGTGATTTATTTACCCCATACAGGTTCTGCGTGGTGGCGACTGCATATCATGCAGCGGCGTGGTCTGTGATCATACTATTTTATATTCTTTTTGAGATAATATATAGAGAAATGTTGTTTGAGAGTGTGAAAAGCTATTGCTCTTTCTGAGCAGTATTTTTCCATCCTTCATTCCAAATCCATCCTCCTCCCAGTGAGTGGAGTGGTGAAATGAGTGGAGATAATTGCCTTGGCCATATGGGCCGGCAAACCAAGTGGATGCACTCCATAGCCTGGTATTTTCATTCCAGGGTCCCTATCAGAGCTGCTCTAAGTAGTTTGCTCTTCAGATGCTCTCAGTTCTGCTGCTTCGAGATGCCATGTGAAATGTGTCCCTAGCATTTTGCAGCTTGTGGCTTTTGCAGTTTGGCTTCTGAGGACCGAGTTGCCTCTGTTTTCTCTCTCCTATCTCATCAGCTTTGCTGAAATTTGTGTTATGCAGGGACAGTGGAAGAGGCTGTAAAGTTTCCTTCCCAGCTGGGGCCACAAAGCTTATTCTGGGAAGTTTGGATCTGCTGAGCACGGTCGTATGGGTTAGGTGTAAACTTTCAGTGTCTGTAACATCCAGCTAGCTTGGGAGGTTAAGGGATAAAGCAAAGCTCCACTACAGCACCAGCGGAGAAGCTGCAGATGAGGTAGGATGAGTGGGTTTTGCCTCGACTTCTACTGCCAAATATCTGCTCTGCACCCAGTTGCTTCAAAGCATCATTGCACCAGGCTGCTGCTTGTTGCAGATGACACCAAGTTGGGAGGGAGTGTTGATGTCAGAAAGGATCCCCCAAGAAGCAGGGTGATTAGTAGATCGAGAGAAGTTCTCCTCCCCCTCTGCTCTACCCTGGTGAGACCACATCTGGAATCCTGTGTCCAGTTCTGGGCCACTCCATTCTAGAAGGACACAGCTGCTAGAGAGAGTCCAGCGCAGAGCCACAAGGATGATGAAGGGAGGGGAGCATCTCCCTGCTGAGGAAAGGCTGAGGGAGGTGGGTCTCTTGAGCTTGGAGATGGAGATGAACTTAAAATGGAGACTGAGGGGTGACCTCATTAATGTCTATAAATATGTGAAGAGTGGGTGTCAGGAGGATGGAGCCAGGCTATGTGCAGGTCAAGGGGCAGTGGGTGTGAGCTGGAACAGAGAAGGTTCCACATCAATGTGAGAAGGAACTTCTTCCCAGTGAGGATGACAGAGCCCTGGAAGGGGCTGCTCTGGAGACGTTTAAAAGTCACCTGGGCATGTTTCTGTGTGACTGGATCTAGGTGATCCTGTTGTGGCAGGGGGATTGGACTGGATGATCTTTTGAGGTCTCTCCCAATCCCTAATGTTCTGTGATTCTGTGTGTGTGATCCTCTGGAGGGCAGTTAGGCTGTATAGAGGGTCCTTGACAGACTATCTCGTCGTGCTGAGGATAATTGTGTGTGTTTCAATAGAGTCAAGTGTCAGGTCCTGCATTGTGGCCACAACAATCGCCTGCAACAGGCTGGGGATAGTGCTGCTGGAGAGCAGTCAGACAGAGAGGGACCTGGGAGTTCTAATTGAAGGCAGCTGAATATGAGCCAGCAGGGTGCCCTGGTGGCCAAGAAGGCCAGTAGTTTCCTGGCCTGGATTAGAAACTGTGCGTCCAGCAGGAGGAAGTCCAGCAGGATTGTCTCCCTGTACTTAGCAGTGGTGAGGCCGCACCTTGAGTACTGGATGTGGTTTTTGGTCCCTCAGTACAGGGGAGACCTCAGGGTGCTGGAGTGAGTGCAGAGGAGGGCAGTGGAGCTGGTGAAGGGCCTGGAGAATCAATCTGATGAGACTGAGAAAGTTGGGGCTGTTTAGTTTGAGGAAGAGGAGGCTGAGGGATCGCTCTCTGCACCTATCTGAAAGGACATTGGAGACATGTTGGTGCTGGGCTCTTCTTACAGGTAATTAGTAGCAGAAGCAGAGGGAAGGGCTTCAAGTCTAACAGCAGAAGGTTAGACTGGACATCAGGAAGAAATTCTTCCTGTAGAGAGTGTTCAGACAGTGGAATGGGCTGCCCAGGGTGGGGGTTGAGTGTCCATCCCTGGATGAGTTTAAAAGTTGCTTAGATTTAGTGTTGGGGGATGTGGTTTAGGGGTGACCTTGTAGAGTGGGGTTGATGGTTGGACTTGATGATCCCAGGGGTTATTTCCAGCCTGAATGATTCTATAAGGGAAATGCACAGGGACTATCTTGAATAGATCTGTGTATCATCACTGGAAGGTGGGCTGACACCTCAGAGGCCCTCATGGGCCCTCACAGGCCCTCACAGGCCCAGAGTTATCCTAACTGTGTTTCCAAAGACTTTCCCTTCCTCTTAGTGCTCTGCCTTCCCAGCCCCATGGCCTGTGAGACCCTCTGGTGTTGGCTAGAATCCTGTAAAATTGTGAACATGAAGGAAATCAAGGATGGGGAGGGAGATTACTCCTTCCTGCTAGGACAGGCAGTGGTGAAGTTTATTGCCACCAAAGGGCTGGGTGTTCAGCATCATCACACAGACTTTTTTTAATAGCTTGTGGCCAGTGTCTCCTCCTGCATCAACTGGCATCGTCTCTAAGCCTGCATTGCTTGGCTTCCTATGAAGAATGCTTGATGTTTGCTCTTGAAGTAGCAGAAGGAGTCCCAGGAACTTCACCAAGCATGGAGAAAGGCAGCTAAAAAGAGCCATGGTGAGCAGCCCAGCTTTTGATAATCCCTGACTAAGCCACTCGGCACCAAGCTTATCCCCAAGTTGCTGATACAACAGTTGGAAATAGCCTCTCTGCAAGGCCTGGGACTTCCCGAGAAGTCAGGTTAAGGGTAGATGTCCTGCAAATCCACTCTAGAAATGCCTGTCATCTCTGAGCAGTGAGTGGTGAGGGAAGGTATTTTCATGAGGGCCATGAACTCCAGCGTGAGCCTGAATAAACCTGTTTTCACGTTCCTTCCTCGGTAAGGTAAGCAGTCTTTAAAAAAATCCCCTGTAGCTTGCTTGAGCTATCAAGCAGGATGCAGAGAAGCTGCGAGGAAGATTGTGTTGAACTTGCTCTTAATGTGTCCCTTCAAAACACAGTGGTGCGCAGGTCCAGTCCCCTCTCATAGATTAGGTGCTGGTTTGCGGGTAGAAGGATGAGTTGAGCGTAATGGGGAGGTCCCTAAAGTGGACAGCTCAGTAGTGCTTTCGGGAGCTGTTGCTTGCTCGTGTGTTGTTCAGGATGGTTTATCTATGAAGTGCCTCTGCAGGCAGAACACATAATGTCAAATAATAGCGATCCTGAGGTATCACGCAAGCAGAGGAGCTTTTTGAGTAAGCACCAGGAAGCCCACACCCCGGCAGCTTTGTCTGGTACCGTTTTACTGTAACCTATATAAATCTTTCTTTCAAGCTGCTTATGACTCTTCCACCTATTGCGTGTTATCCACCCCCTTGCTGCTCTGTATTGCTGTTTTTCAATTAAGTGTAAATTGTTCCACTTCCTTTTCTTTCCCCGAACTATAAACAAATTCCTCAAAGCCTCCTAAACCTGCTCATGCTCTTGGTGGCATTTCCTCAGTGGCGCCTCTCTCATCCTGCCCCAAACCTAGAGTCTTTGGTGCTTTGAACTGAACAAAGAATCACAGAAGTGTAGGGGTTGGAAGGGACCTTGAAAGGTCACCTAGTCCAACCGCCCTGCCAGAGTAGGGTCAGCTCCAGCAGATCACAAGGCTTACGCTTCCTTACGTCTCTTTGCTCCTGGGTTTGTTACGTGCTCTCACTTGATCTTCACCTGTGCTGGTTGTTCTCCATCACCTGGTGACTTCCTCAGCTCTCATCACTGTGAAATAGGTTTTCTTACCAGGATGTGAAAGGAGGGCTGGAGCACATCAGCTCTTTTCCTGTCATCAGGTGCTGTTTGCTACCTGATGTAACTAGATCATGAAATTTTCTTCCTCTTTCTGGTCTCTAAGTAAATTTTTGTAAAAACACCCTGTATCAGTGTTTTTCATGGCCTTGGAGACCTGGTGGTTCTGTGTGAAAGGTGTGGGTGCTGTAGAAGCTTCTTTGTCATCTTACTGAATTTGTAAATAGGTCAAATTTTGTGTTAAAATACTCTGCAGAGACAGAAATCTTCTAAATTGCCAAATGTTTAGTTTACCCATATTTCTGGATTATTTGAGCACACTGATTGGAGATAAACACAGATCATTAGAGGTCAGGAGGGACCTCCAGGGGTCATTGAGTCCAACACCCTTACTCGAGCAGGACCGTCAAATCTAGGGCAGGTCACATAGGAACTCATCCAGATGGGCCTTGAAAGTCCCCAGAGAAGGAGAGATTCCACACTCTCCCTGGGAAGCCTGTTCCAGTGTTCTGTCACCCTTACAAGAAGTTCTTCCTCATGTTGAGGTGGAACTTCCTGTGCTCCAACTGACACCCAGTGCCGCTTGTTCTATCACCGGGGGTGAGTGAAAAGAGACTGTCTCTTTCTTCTTGACACTCAGCCCTCATGGATTTATAGAGAGTGGTTAAATCCCCTTATAGTCTTCTCTCCAGACTGAAAAGTCCCAGATCTCTCAATCTCTCCTCATAAGGCAGATGGTCCAGCCCCCTGATCATCCTCCTGACCCTCCATTGGACTCTCTCAATCAGATCTCTGTCCCTCTGGAACTGGGGAGCCCAGAGAAAAGGACATGCTATTCCAGATGTGGCCTCACTAGTGCAGAGTGCAGATGGAGGAGAACCTCCCTTGATCTGCTGGGTACACTCTTCTCTTCTTAATCCATCCCAGGATTCTATCAGCCACCTTGGCCTCAAGAGCAAGTGCTGTTCCATGGAGAACTTGTCCACAAGAACTTCAGGGCTCCTCTCCATGGAGATGCTCTCCAGTAGATCATCCCCCAGCCTGTATTGATGCTTCTCATTACTCCTTCCCAGGGGAAGGACTCTGCACTGATTCTTGTTGAAGAAGTGGATCTGTGATTCAGATAGGTGACTGAAAATCTCAAGGGCACATTTCCAGTAGCAGTGCCAGTCCCCAGTGGGAAGAGTCAACAATCTGAATTCAGTTTTCAGTTTGCCAAATCAGTCTTCATAGTTGGCTCATCCATCTAGCAGCCCTGAGGTCTGACTACGCTCCGGGATTTATTTATGGTTCCTCTGGCCTGAGCTGCAGTCTGCTTTCCAGGATGAGCCAAGAACATTGTTATCCCTGTGTGCTAAGTCAGCACATTTCCTAAGAGCTGTAGTTCACACTGTGACGAGATTGGGCCCAAGGGTGGTTCAGCCTTGGCTTGTAGCTGCTTTGAGATGAAACCACAGCAGCTCGTCACTGTTACCTGGAATTCTGCAGGTGTGAATGAGCAGAGGCTGTGATCTAGGACTCTCCCAGTCCCCCTTTCCCTGGGGTTACTGTTGAAATCCTATTCTTCCCAGTATATTTATAACTCCATAGGAATAAGTAGTAAAGGCTACGTAATTAACCTCAGTTTCATTCTCTCAAAGATACTTGCATGTTTGAAACTCATTCAGGTTTCTCTGAGCAGAATGATTCTTGTAATGAACTTTTCTTTAACTCATAATGCTGGTTTATGTTGTGTTTTTTATTTCTTCTAATAAAGCAGTTGATTGGAATTTCCTCACTCTGCTTCGTACCCCATCCCCACGTTGCGCCTCTTCTACAAACTGTTTATCTCCACTCTGCTCGAATCTTGCTGGCTCCAGATGAGCCTCAAGACTGCTCAGCAGCAGTTTTATGGTCTCAGTGTGTATTTGGTTTCTTTAGATCCCTTCTGTGCACATCGTTTGCTCTTATTGAGTTGTAAAACGCTAGGCTAAATTTATCCCTTGTTTAACACCATTGACTTCTGTAGATGTTTGCTGTGGAAAGAATTTGGCACATTGATTCGATGGAGATACTTTCATGCTTCTTCTTCATGTTTTTTTTGTTGCCCAGGCGTATCCAGATCATGATTTCTGTCTCCTGCTTAGTGCTTCTGTGTCCCTTTTACAGAATGCATAGGGAAACAACTATTGAGTGCTTCATCCGTTGGGGTTCTTGTTATGTGATCCCCTGCCTTGTTCAACAATAGAGCCATTTTCTCCCTCTCTATTTTCCCTGGTCGTATTTATTAAAAACATATACTAGCTTCTCATTACTCTTTCAAGCTAAAAGGAAAACAAAAACCCTACTGTTTGTCCCCTTAACTTTATGCCTTGTAATATTTTTACCTCCAGCGTGTATTTCAGACTTCATCACGTCTTTTCTTTCCCCCCTCATTTATTTTCTCGTGTGAGAAATGAACTTGCTTCACGCCAGAGAGCCAGAGGAGCCATTGATTCTGACCCATGTGTTTCTCTCTAGCACCAAAATTGTTTTCACACATATTTCTTTCCACGTTAACCTTTAGGATATCCTACCCTTTACATTTTGAAATGCAGTTCGTTCACTGTGTTTTGTTGATCTTTAAAAAAAAACCCCTAAATTTGTTGTTGTTGAAGACATTTATTTTCCTGAGGAGAGACTGGATTGCAAGTCCTTGTCCTCATTGTAGGGTTAAAGGAGGAATGAGAGGGGAAAATGCGATAGGAAGTACACCGATAAATGCTAACCTTATGCAGTCATGGAATCACAGAACATTAGGGACTGGAAGAGACCTCGAAACATCATCCAGTCCAATCCTCCTGCCACAGCAGGATCACCCAGACCAAGTTGCGCAGGAACGTGTCCAGGCGGGTTTTAAAGGTCTCCAGACAATCCTTCTCTTAGCACTCGGTTCTTGCAGAAGGGCCACTGGGATTTTTGTGAGTTCTAGCAAACACCTCCCTCCTAGCACCAAACTTAGCATTACCTCATATCTCATTGCATTCCCCATTGCAATGTGTTATCGTTACCTTCACAGTTCACAAAGTCCCCTGACCTATATATTACAGGATGGCAGGTCTTTCCCAGGAGCTAGTTCAGCAATTAACATTTCCCACTGGCACAGATGGTTATGATAATAGGACATCATATGTTTATATATAGGGAAAGGGAGAGAGGGGAGAGTGAGCACTCCTACCTTTTTCAAAGTAGTGTACACACAATGAGCTAATTAACCCTAATAACAGCTTGGCCAGGAAATTAAATGTGATTATTCTCATTTTAGAGGTGGAAAAGCTCAGGAAAGCAGACTAAGTGACATGCCAGAGGCCAGCACAAGGTGTCATTACTGAGGGGTGGGATGAGATTTGAGGAACAGGAGGATCAGGTGATCATTGACCTCTCCTCAGCCTGTGTGAGACCACACCTCAAATCCTGGGTCCGGTTTGGGGCCTCCCGCTACAAGAGGGACACTGAAGGGCTGGAGAGGGAACAGAGGCAGCTACCAAGCCAGCAAAGGGTTTGGTAGCTCATATTTTGTATGAGGGATCTGGGCCTGCTTAGCCTGGAGAAGAGGAGATGGAGGGATACCTCCTTGCTCTCCACAACTGCTTAAAAGATTGTAGAGAGGCAGAGCTTGCTCTGTTCTCCCTGGTGGCCAGTGCTAGGATGAAGAGAAATGGCCCGAAGCTTTACCAGGGGAGGTTCAGGTTGGCTGTCAGGAGGAATTTCTCTCCTGAAAGTGTTGTCAGGCACTGGACCAGCTACTCTGGGAGGGGGTGTAGACCCCATTCCTGGAGCTGTTGAAGAGAAGGGTAGCTGTTGTGTTGGAGGACAGGGTTTAGTGGTGCTGATGGGGCTGGGTAAAGGTTGGACTTAATGAACTTTGAAGGTCTCTTCCAGCCGAAACTGTTCTCTCATTCTCTGTGGGTCGGTTTGGTTTGTGGAGGAATGTCAAGCTGGCAGTGCCACTTTTGGAGGAGCCTCTTTTGGAAAGTGACTTCACTATATCAGGCTGAGTGAGTGAGTTTGCTTTATTCTTTCACAAAATCCAGCATCTGGGAAGTTATTTCTGTACATTAGGAAACGTCATGCGAGCAAACGTCTGCTGGCTGGTGGCAAGGTCCTCAAGTGGTATTAGTCACCTAGGTGAGCCCCATCTGCTAAACTGGGCTTGCAAGATGGATATGTCACCAGAGCCAAGTCTTTGAGTCATCTTCTAAGAGTGGAATATCTCTTTTATCCATGATTTTGGCAGGTTTCACATAAAGATGAGAAGGACTTCTTCATGGTGAGGGTGACAGAGCACTGGAAGGGGCTGCCCAGGGGGGTTGTGAAGTCTCCTTCTCCAGAGACATTTAAAACCTGCCTGGACATGTTCCTGTGTGACTTGATCCTGCTTTGGCAGGGTGCTTGGACTGCACGATCTTTTGAGGTCCCTTCCAGTCCCTAATGTTCTGTGATTCTGTGGTGTCCCCTAAAGCTTCTCAATGTGCCTGACCCTCAGGGAGCTCAACAGGCCACCTGGGGTTGTTTTCAGCGTGGAGGCTATGAAAGAGCAACATGTTGTGAAGTGCCATCACAAGAATACGTGGGGTTAGAAATGATCACTGGAGTTGCTGTTTATGCTCTTAATTAAATGAAGGCTCCTGAAATTTGGAGTCAAGAGGGAAAGGAGTTTACTGGGAGGTGTAGCTTACGAAAAGCTCATTACAGAGACCTGAGTGAGAAGGCCTTTAGGAATGTGTTGGAGTAGTTGAATGAAGTGTTGAGGAAACCAGAGTGTATTGCCAGTTCTGCCCTGAAATATACTTTCCTGTCTTCATTAAAGTCAGTGGCAACTTTACATACCCTTCTGAGGTCAGAGTTTCACGTATTAAAAGAGGCAGCCTTAGCATGTTTATTGCTGGTGTGCAGATTGACTCTGCAGGGGATAAATGCAGTTTAATTTCAAGTGGTAGAG
The DNA here is from genome assembly GCA_013400115.1 of Rhinopomastus cyanomelas. Lineage (NCBI taxonomy): Eukaryota > Metazoa > Chordata > Aves > Bucerotiformes > Rhinopomastidae > Rhinopomastus > Rhinopomastus cyanomelas. Next base: position 411,898 of record VXBP01008047.1, read on the forward strand.
TGTAAAAAATGTTTCGCAGAACTGGCAGGGGCTTAAAGCAAGATCTGGGAAAGTACTCATGTGCTTAAAAAACTTAAGTACAAGTCATAATTTTATTTTAAGCTTTAGCATTATGATCTTTTTCATTCTGCCGGAAAATAAGATTAAAAAAATGGGGATTCATCACACAGTCACAGAACATGAGGGATTGGAAGGGACCTCGAAAGATCATCCAGTCCAATCCCCCTGGCATAGCAGGATCCCTTAGATCAAGTTGCACAGGAGCATGTCCAGGTGGGTTTTAAATGTCTCCAGAGAAGGAGACTCCACAACCCCTCTGGGCAGCCCCTTCCAGGGCTCTGTCACTCTCACTGTGCAGAAGGTCCTTCTCAGATTGATGTGGAACCTCTTGTGTTCCAGCTCATAATCGTTGCCCCTTGTCCTATCATTAGATGTCACTGAGCAGAGCCTGGCTCCACCTTCTTGACACCCGCCCTTCACATATTTATCAACATTAATGGGGTCACCCCTCAGTCTCCTTTTTCCCAAGCTCAAGAGCCCCAGCTCTTTCAGCCTTTCCTCATCAGGGAGTTGTTCTACTCCATCATCTTTGTGGCTGTGCACTGGACTCTCTCAGCAGCTCTGCATCCTTCTGGAACAGAGGACCCCAGAACTGAATGCGAGATTCCAGCTGTCTCATCAGGGCAGAGAGTGAGGGAGGAGAATGTCTCTCTGTCTAGTAACCACCCCCGTTCTGATCCACCCCAGGATGCTGTTGTCCATTTTGGCCACAAGGGCCCATTGCTGGCTGCTGGCCGTCCTGCTGGCCACCAGGACCCCCGGGTCCCTTTTCATACGACACTAATGGATTGGTTATGCAATTGGAGTGGATCTGTGCTATGAAAATGTGGCTGTATAGCAGGAAAGATTTTTGATGCTGTGAAGTTTTCTATGCGTTAGCCAGTGGCCTGGGTGAAGTAGGAGTGAGGTTGTCTGAAGATGGCAAATTGGGCATGCTTCTCACATAGCAGCAGCAGTGCCGCTGCTGAGATGGAAAGTGTAGGAAGACCAGGAGAGTGAGGGGAGAACGGGGGTCTGCTTGCGGTGCTGGAATTAGCATCGGTGTGTGGAAATACGAATACACTCGGGGTGCACGTACTATCAGCTCCAAATTAAAAAGAGATGATTAAAAATGCAGAGGAGCAGAGGAAGCCTGAGGATGCCTCCCATAGCTGGCTAATCAAATGTGAGTATTCGGTTTTATGTGCTGCAGAAAGCAAATGTTATTTGCCTTCCAGTACTACAAGAGAATATGTCCAAGAGCAAATAACGCATTCTTAAGTGGACCTGCTTAGCATTCCTGTGTGCTGTGGTGGAGAATAAGCTGACTCGTACTTCAGGCAGCATGAGAAAGGACCTGTATTTCTTTCTTGATGTTGGTTATGCCGGTGGGAGCGAGCTGTGGCTGCAAGTCATACTTAAACTTACAGTATGTTCTGTCATGCAAGCAGCTTAAAACTTAAATCACTTTGGCAATGGTGGTTTTCTTCGTTTGATGCCATTTTTCAAAGGTTCAGGGAAAGTGTAAAAAGATGTTAGTTGTCTGGTTTCTTGGCTGAGGGGGCACCTCACTGATCCCTTGCTTTGAGGCTTGGGTTTGCTCCCAGCCTCAACAGGTCCCTCTCATTCCGTTGGCACTGCTGTCATGGGTTAATTCTTGCTGCCTGCCTGGCCTGAACGGCCTGACAGGGGAAGCTTTGCTGTGGGTTTTTTGCCCCTGCTGTCCCCACATAGGAAAAACCCTAAAAGCTCTATCTGCTCATCAACCGCGATGAGAGTCGGATGCTAAGCACAGAAGGTGGGGACCTGCCTGGTCACGTTCCTGTGCAACTTGATCTAGAGGATGCTGCTGTGCTAGGAGAATCAGACTGTGGATGATCTTTTGAGGTGTGTTCAAATCCTAATGTTCTGTGATTTTGAGGGTTGTGTCCAGGGTGCCAGTAAAGACTGCTGTTCTTAGTTCAAACCACTTTACCTTCCAGATACATTGGCTGATAGTGTGCTCTGTGGCTTCCAGCCATTCCTGTGTTCCTGTAAAGGTCACATCCTCTGTTTCTGGGAGTTCCCAGCTGGTCAAAGTGAAGTGATGAGTGAGTTGTTCTTGTAAAACTTGTCCCAAGCTCAAGTGGTAATTTCCAGCAGAGTAACTCAAGTTTATAATGAATAAACAGAATTTCACAGAATGTTAGGGATTAGAAGGACCTCAAAAGATCATCTAGTCCAATTCCCCCACCACAGCAGGATCACCTAGATCCAGTTGCACAGGAACATGTCCAGGCAGGTTTTAAATATCTCCAGAGAAGGAGACTCCACAACCCCACTGGGAAGAATTCCTTCTCATAGTGGTGTGGAACCTCCTATGTTCCAGCTGACACCCATTGCCCCATGTCCTATCATTGGGTGCCCCTGAGCAGAGCCTGGCTCCATCCTCCCGACACCCGCCCTTTCCATATTTATAAACTTTAATGGGGTCACCCCTCAGTTTCCCTTTTTCCAAGCTCAAGAGCCCCAGCTCCCTCAGCCTTTCCTCAGCAGGAAGAGTTTGTAGGCTTCCAGTCTGGACCTAGTAGCATATATGAGGAGATATCTCACACATGCCAACTCACTGGTTTACCCTGATTTTGATCACGCCGTGCTGCTGCTCAGTCCCTGGGGTGCTGGTTCATAGGTTGCACTGGAAACTAGAAGCCAGCTGTGCTTCTGAGTAGCTCCATAAATACAGGCTGATTGTGTAGGGTTGTTTTTTCCTCATTGCTTTCTGATACTGTCAAGTGTTTTATGTGACTGTCAGGGAAGGCTATTAGTGAGTACCTGGAACGCTGTTGTTCTGCAGTTATCCTCATGCTTTTGCAAGAGCAAACTCTCTGGCTTGGAAGAGGTCTCTTGACTCAAAAAGCAGTTTGATGAATGTGTGTGTGTGTGTGTAGAGAGCATGATCAACTCTTGGACTAATGTTCTCTGTGATCAGCCTGTCTTGCTAGCGTTGCCCTTTGAGAGCCTGTGGCAGAGAGAACCACTGTTTTTCTCCCTTGTAGTACTTCTAGGTACAGCATCACCTTCACTGTGTGAGGCAGCTCATGCTGGTTCCCCTTCCTTATTCTTGTTAAACTGAACACCCTGGCTGGGATGTGCTCAAAGCAGCCCATGCAATGTGTTCTCCATGTAATGGTAGGGGTTGGAAGGGACCTCTGGAGATCATCTAGTCCAACCCCCGCTATTGGAGCAGGTTCTCCTAGAGCAGATCACACAGGAACATGTCCAGGCGGGTCTTGAATGTCCTAAACAGAATCACAGAGCATTAGGGATTGGAGTGGATTTTGAAAGATCCAGTCCAATCCCCCCACCACAGCAGGATCACCTAGACCAAGTCACACAGGAACATATCCAGGCAGGTTAAGACCTCCTGTGTGCTGCTTTGGGGAAGTGTGGCTGCTGCTGGTGGGATGGGTGATTGCTCACTGGTGGAGATGGACAGATGCTGTGTGTGTGGTGGTGTAGAAGAGTCAGAGCAGAGCTGATTATAGGCAAGAGTGGTCTTTGTATGTATTAGCAGAAATAGGGAAAATCACCTCTCTGGTAAGAGGTGTCTAAACCAAGGGTCAAGACTTGTGGGCACAGAAATCCTCAGTAGTAATTTTTCTCTCTTTTATCTCCCTCAACCAACTCCTGAGAACGTTTAAGCCCCCAACAGTTACTCCAACCCCCACTTCCCCACCCCAAAACCCAGAGCAAAACAAACCCAGCAAAAGAAGCAGATCTTGTTCCTTTGGTTTTTTGTGTGGGATGGAAGATGGGCTTCCTTGCTGGGCAGCTTTTGTCCAGCACCTTGAAACCCTTTCTTGTTAGCACTCTGCTGGGAACTGTGCTCCTTTAGTCAGTCTCCAAATCACGTTGCTTCCCCATGCATTTGCAATGAATATTTCTGTTTCATTTATCTGAGCTCCTTCATCTTGTCTTCAGCCAAGCCCTGGATGTGACATCCCAGCTAGACTGATGGGTTTTGTCCTACTAGGACGCAAGGAGTTTGCTGTTGTATCAAGGCTTAACTGAGCTGCAGAGCACTGTTGGTGACTTGGGCTATAGACACCAGGCTTGGGGACCACATCTTGCAGTGTTGGAGCAACCAACTTGATTTCTTCAGGGCTCAGACACTTCTCATTGAAAGTAGCATTTTCTTTTCATTGTGGTGAGGTGCTGCTCCCTTCTTCTTTCCCCCCAGTTGAAGTGAAATCCTCCCCTGGGAACCTGCTGCAGTGGAAACAGCTGCTGTGGCAGGGGGATTGGACTAGATGATCTTTTGAGGTCCCTTCCCAACCTTAATGTTCTGTGATTCTGTGACTGGAAGAAGTGAATGTTTATTTATTCGGAGAAACTTCAGGGACATAGAAAACATTTAGGACGACTCTTCTTTTCAATAACCGTGTGTGAGTGTTTCCATGTAGATCGAGGAACACTCTCTACAAGAGGCTGAAATTGCTGCCGACAGCTCTATCCTCTATTCCAATCCAGCGTTCAGATAACTCCCTCCACTCGAACGAGAGAGAAAATCTCTCCGGGAACGAAGTTGGGCAGCATCACTGTATTATTTTATATTGTCGTTTGAAAGAATCATTTCTCTACTGCTGGGACTGTTACTCTGAAAGAAGTGAAGGTTGTAATTTCCTTGGCTCCAGCAGGGCAGAAGATGCTGCATAGCCATACCCAGAGTCTTGCTTTCACAGCACTGAGCAGCAGCACCATCTTCTCCAACTCAGAGCCTGGGATTTAATACAGTTTATGAGATGTTGGCAGCTTGTACTGAGCAAAAGTGTTAATCTCTATTGCCTCTATAATTCCCACATGAAGCGAAAATTAGCCTCCTTCCATTTTGCAGGAGAAAAAATCACCAAGTGGGGTTCTGAAGAAAAAGATGGTTTTATTTTTACTTAATTTGCTGTGTGACATCTACCTGCTTGTTCCATTTGAGTAACTGAAATGGGATTGTAGTTGTCACAACAGGCAGAGCACTGCTTGTGTCGATGTGGAAGGGTGTCTGTGTATACAGACGAGGGCAAAGCCTGGAGCTGCCAGGGAAAAGTTAGGTTGGATATTAGGAAGCCCTTCGTCATGGAAAGGGTGATCAGAGCCTGGACTGGACTGCCCAGGGCAGTCACAATCCCTGGAGGTGTTTAAGGTCAGACTGTCTGTGGCCCTTAGTGCCCTGGTGTGGCTGTTGTGCTGGTGTCAGGTCCTGGTCTGGGCTGGCTGAGCTTCTGTGGAGCTCGCTTGAGCCCCAGGCTTCAAGATGCTGCAGAGCTGCTTGCACGTGGGAGGGTGATGGACTATTTTAGCTGGACATCCAAAACTGTGCTGCAGGCTTCATTCTTGAGGGTATTGGGAAGTATTTTCTCACCGGCAGCAGACTGGGGAAACATTCCTACCCTTGGTGCAACAACTGGCAGAGGAGAGCACCTGCTGGGGATCCTGTTGCCTGGTGTGCTGTTACTTCTGCTTTAGTTCGTCAGCTGTCGTAGAGGAGTTACAGTTACTGGCTGTTGATGCCTTGGAGTGGGGATCAGATTGCTTCTTAGGGGCTGGAAAACTTGAATGCATTGGTAGATAGAGCCATATATAGCGTCATCTCTGCTTGGCAGAGAAACGTCCCAGCAAGCTAACCAAAGTAGTGTGGGGGTAGAAGGTACGCGACCAACTGCTCTCACCGTCCCTAAGGAAAACGGGGTGGCTCTGAGGATGAGCACAGCTGGCATCCCGCTGGAGAAAGTCAATCAGAGGCTGAGATAGAAGCATCCAAGTATGAAGAGTCAACATGATAGAGATTACTGCAGCTCTGCAGGCAAGGTCTTTGGTGGAGGATTTTTTTGATGGGAACGCAGAGAGGACACAGCTTAACTAAAGTCAGACGGTTAATCACAGAACATTAGGGATTGGAAGAGACCTCAAAAGATCATCCAGTCCAATCCCCCAGCCACAGCAGGATCCCCTAGATCAAGTCGCACAGGAACATGTCCAGGTGGGTTTTCAACGTCTCCAGAGAAGGAGACTCCACAACCCCCCTGGGCAGCCCCTTCCAATGCTCTGTCACCCTCACTGGGAAGAAGGTCCTTTTCATATTTATGTGGAACTACTCTTCCAGCTCACACCCAGTGGCCCTTGTCCTATCATTGAGTGACCCTGAGCAGAGCCTGGCACCATCCCTCTGCACCCACTCTTTCCACATTTATCAAGATTAATGTGTCACCCCTCAGTCTCCTTTCTTCCAAGCTCTAGAGACCCATCTCCCTTAGGCTTTCCTCAGCAGGGAGATGCTCCCCTCCCTTCACCAGCTCTGTGGCTCTGGTGGCTGGACTCTCTCCAGCAGTTCCATATCCTTCTGGAACTCGGAGCTGGAGGCAGCTCTAGTGTCCCAGGAGTGTGCTGCACAAAAGTTAGATCAAGAAGTGTCACAGGAGCTACATGAAATTATAATAGAATCTTATTTTACTTCTAAAATAATAAATTTTTTAAAAATTTACTTTTGACAGGCTGATACACTTGAAATCTGATTGCATCCCATTTTTTTGCACTAAAAGATGAGGCTGTAGTGATTCGATTTCTTTTTCTCTCTTTTGTGCTTGGTGCAAGCTGACTTCTGAACGAAATGGCTGGGAGCATTGCAGAGGTTCTGAGAATGCAGATATGGGTAGAGGCATTAAGCATCACTGATCTTAGGTAGACATACAGTAAATACACCTGCAAACCTGCAAACATATGCAGAATATATAATAGTTTATATATGCAAGAGCTTGAAAAATGTAAATTAGAAACAATATATAGAAACAATATATAGAATGTGTATAAATAAACAAATATATAGAATAGAACCACAGAATGGGCAGGGTTGGGAGGGACCTTTAAAGATTATCCAGTCCCAACCTCCCTGCACAGGCAGGGACACCCTCACTAGAGCAGGTTGCTCAGGGCCCCAGCCAACCTGACCTCCAACACTGCCAGGGATGGGGCAGCCACAGCTGCCTTGGGCAGCCTGTTCCAGCATCTCAACACCCTGACAGGAAAGTATTGGTTCTACACGTCCAATCTCAATCTCCCCTCTTCAAGTCTCAACCCTTTCCCCTTGTCCTCTTGCTACACACTGAAATAAAATGCACTCCCCCAGCTTTTTCATAGCCCCCGTCAGAGATTGGAAAGCTGCTCCGACGTCACCTGGGAGCCTCTTCTCCAGGCTGAGCAACCTCAGCTTGCTCGGCCTGTCCTCACAGGTGAGGTGCTCCAGCCCTCTGGGCATATCTCTCCTCTGGACACTGTCCAGAAGCACAATATGACAATAAATTCTCTGCCTTATTGAACAAGTTTTCATGTTCTTTCCAGCTGCAGCCGTTTGAACGCAGGGTTTAGTTTTTCTAGCCGGACTGCTCTGGAAACTGAGGTCAAACATTTACAGACATGGCTAGAACTGACCGAAGCCTTTTTCAGAGCTGCGTAGTCATTGATCCTACTGTAGGTTCACAGAGGTTAGTTGATGCAAACACAAATCAGCAGAAGCTGGGTTCCAGTGAGATGGTTACGTTTTTAGAGCCCTGGAAGGCACTGGCAGTCATCTTAATATGGAAAACGAACACGCAGCCCATAAATACGCTGAGTGCGGTGTTTTTGTGGCCATCAGCTCAAGCACTTTTTTTTGTGTAAGAAGGAGCTATTTGTGTCTGTTTGTGCAGCATTTTATGCCAGTCTGCTTTCCCTCAGCCCCCTTTCTCATCCATAATAAATAAATCCCCCTTTCCGCTCCCCTGTCCTCCCACGTACCCCTTTTTTTTTGGGAGGGGGAGCCGAAACATCTTTGGATTGTGTTCAGCAGAAGTGAAGAGCTGTTGGGAAAGAAATAAGCAGCTTAGGAGTTGTGTTGTTCCATTGCTGCGAGTACAATGTCCTGGCACGTTCTTCTGAGCGTGCTGTTGCCCTACCTGTGCAGCTGGCGTTTTCCTCCCGTGGTTTCACAGCCCTTCAGACATAGTGGGAAATAGTAACAGAGGTCTCAAGTAGCTGTAAATTATTTCTCTACTATTTTGTCACCTGTTCTTTCCAGTTGCAGCACTTTTTTGATTATTGAGTGGCTGCACCGTGAGTACTGGGTCCAGTTTGGGGCACCCCAGTACAAGGGAGACATTGAGGGGCTGGAGGGAGGGCAGAGGAGGGCAATGAAGCTGGGGAAGGGCCTGGAGAATAAATCTGGTGAGGAGAGGCTGAGAGAGCTGGGGCTGTTTAGTTTGAGGAAGGGGAGTCTGACAGGAGACCTCATGGCTCTCTACAACTATCTGAAAGGACCCTGTAGAGATGTTGGTGCTGATCTCTTCTCACAGGTCATTAGTGACAGAAGCAGAGAGAAGGGCTTCAAGCTGCAACAGGTGAGGGTTAGACTGGACATCAGGAAGAGATTCTTCCTGGAGAGAGTGGTCAGGCACTGGACTGGGCTGCCCAGGGTGGTGGGTGAGTCCCCATCCCTGGATGAGTGTAAAAGTGGCTTAGATGTGGTGTTGGGGGATGTGATTTAGGGATGAACTTGTCGAGTAGGGTTCATGGTTGGACTTGATGATACTGACAGTTTTTTCCAACCTGAGTGATTCTGTGATTTTTGGGTTGCAGCCATTTCAGGTTGGGATGGGGAGGTAGACTTGCTCCTGTTCTCCTTCAATTAGATGAGCTCAACCCATGCTGCCATTGATACAGGCTCAAAACTTGTAACCTCTTAATGAGTTGTCTTCTGGCCAAATCATGAAGGTTACATCAAAGATGAAATCAGTAGGTATGTGCCTGACTAAAAACCTCAGGGTAAGTTTTTTGTAGGGTGAGCTCATTATAGAATCATACAGTTGTTTTGATTAGAAAAGACCTTGAAGATCATTAAGACCAACTATTAACCCGGCACTGCCAAGTCCATTGCTAAACTGTGTCCCTCAGAGCCACATTGACATGCCTTTGAAATACCTCCAGTGATGGTGACTCTGACATTTCCCTGGGCAGCCTGCTCAATGTTTGAGAAGCCTTTTGAGGTCAAAATCTTTGCTAATTCCCAGACCTGAGCCTCTCCTCGCATAATCTGAGGATGTTTTTCTATTGTCTTGTTGTCTAAGAGAAGAGACCAATAACCACCTAACCCTAACCTTGTTACAAGCTCCTTTCAGGTAGTTAGTTGTAGAAGGGATAAGGTCTCCCCTAACTTTCCTTTTCTCCAGGCTAAACACCCCCAGTCCCCTCAGCTGCTCTTCACACACTCTAGACTCTTCACCCTTCGTTGCCCTTCTCTGGAGGCACTCTAGCACTTCAATGTCTTTTATGTAGTGACGGGCCCAAAACAAGGAGTTCAATGTGTGGCCTCACCAGTGCCAAGCACAGGGGCACAGTCACTTCCCTACTACTGGCCACACTATCTCTAATGCAAACCTGGATGCTTTCAACCTTCTTGGCCACCTGAGCATTCTGCCAGCTCATGTTCAGATGGCTGTTGACCAATGCCCGCTGGTCCTTTTCCCTGGGCAGCTTTCCAGCCACACTTTCCCTGATTTCATAGCACTGCATGGGGTTCTTGTGACTCAAGTGCAGGACCTGGCACTTGGTCTTGTTGAACCTCATCGTTAATAAAGACATTAAACAGACCTGGCCCCTATACTGACTCCTGGGGGACACTGCTTGTGACCAGATGCCAGCTAAATCTAACTCCGCTCACCACCTCTCTTAGAGCCTGGCCATCACAGAGGATTAGGGACTGGAAGGGACCTCGAAAGATCGTCTAGTCCAATCCCCCTGACAGCAGGATCACCTAGACGAAGCATCCAGCCAGTTCTTTACCCAGTAAATTGTAGGGTCACCCAAGCCATGAACAGCCAGTTTCTCAGGAGAATGGTGTGGGAAACAGCATCAAAAGCTTTACAGGTAGACAGCATCCACAGCCTTTCCAGTCCAGTAAGGAGTCACCTTGGCATAGGAGATCAGGTCAGTCAAGCAGAACTTCCCTTCCATAAATCAGTGCTGACAGGACCTAATCACCTGGTTGACCTGTATGTGCTGTGTGAGGACACTCAAGATGAGCTGCTGTATAACCTTCCCCAGCACAGAGGTCAAACAGACAGGCCTGTTGTTCCCTGGATATTGATGTGGCTGTAACCCTTCACATTACAGGGGTCGTGCGTTGAACCAAGGGTTCATCTTTGTCTCCTGCTGCTTGCTTTCCTCTTTTCTGTTGAGTGGGTCCTCACTGCTGCTCTTCTGTGACCATGAGGGTCTTTCTTGGTGCCTCCCCTGAGTGCCCAGTATCCTGTGTGTCCAATATGTTTCGGTCAGAACTGAAGATGCTGTGTTTTCCTTGCTTAGTTCTTGGCTGCTCAAGCAAGAGACACGTCAAAAATTGAGAGAGGACGGCCTCTGTATAAAAGTCTGTGAATCCTCACCCCTTCCCTGCCTTAGTGCTCCAGATAAAGTCGTGTCAGAGCGTAGGTGTGTGTCAGGGCAGAAACGGGGCTTTGTGTTGTAAATCTGTGGTTTGGAGACAACCTTTTTAGCTGGATATGGGTCCTCCTCTCTCTTCTCTTCAAAAGTTGTTGAAGTAGCAGTTGGTTGTAGGGGTTTCAAAATAGCTGCTGCTTATGAATTAAGAGAAAAGAAGATGCCGTGTGTGACAGGAGTGAGTAGCTCTGCCTGAAAGATGTAATTGTTCTGAGCCTTGTGTTATTATAGACTGGTGAAGGGACCAGGGGAAGGTCTGATGAGGAGAGGCTGAGGGAGCTGGGTGTGTTTAGCTTGGAGAGAAGGAGACTCAGGAGGGACCTTCTCCTTCTCTACAACTTCCTGAAGAGAGGTTGTAGTCAGGTAGCGGTCAGGCTCTTCTCCCAGGCAATCAGCGCCAGGATGAGACGGCAGGGCCTGAAGCTGCGCCGGGGGAGAGTTAGGTTGGATTTTAGGAAGCTCTTCCTCGGGGAGAGGATCCTCAGGCCCTGGACTGGACTGCTCAGGGCAGTGGTGGAGTCACCACCTCTGGAGGTGTTTCAGGCCAGCCTGGCTGTGGCCCTCAGTGCCCTGGTCTGACTTACGTGGTGGTGTCAGCTCCTGGTCTGGGCTGGCTGAGCTCAGAGGGCTCCTCCAGCCTCAGTAATCCTGTGATATATGTATACCTTTTGATCAATACATAGCAAATGCTGACCCGCAGATAATCTGTGCTTTCTCCATGGTTCAAAATGTCTTCATTCCCAAGGGCTGCTGGGGGGGAGGTGCTTGCTGTAGTGCTGCCTCCCCATTAGGAAAAATCCCTGGTAAGCAGATGCCTCCTGCGCTCAGCTCTGCCAGCTGTTGTGCAGACCGACAGCTACAGAGAACATGGTTTGCATCTTCCATGGGGAGTGTTTCATGTTAGTGAGTAATTAACACTAATAATAATTATTGTTGGATAGAGAGAGTTTGTACCTCTACAAAGCATTTATTTTGAGAATGTCAAAATACACCTAGCTGTGGGCTAGCAGCCTGGAGTAAATCTTGATGCAGATGGTGTTCATGGCTTCAACCCCGCTGTTCCCTTGTGAAAAGTGTGAGAAAGCTGGAAAGAAGAGCTTGATAACTCTGGAGACATTTAAAACCCACCTGGACGTGTTCCTGTGTGACTAGGGGAATCTAGGGGATCTTGCTGTGGCAGGGGGATTGGACTGGGTGATCTTTCCAGGTCCCTCCCAATCCCTAATGTTCTGTGATTGTATGTTAACTCAGCTTCTCATCATTTGTAGAGTAACTTCTGGGTAGCACCCTTAGTACCTACTCCTTGTGTATCTTTATGTGTAGTTGTTTTATAGGAGCTCTTGAAAGCATCAGCAGGGATCTGCCACACTTCCTGTAGAGCAAAGCACAAGCAGAAGGTGTTTGCAGCCCTGAGGAGCCCTGCTCTACAGAAGCAGCATCACCCTTGCCCCCAGCCAGTGCCAGCACCTGCTGGTGAGTGCCTGCTGGCCACCTGCAGAAGTCCCAAGCTGGTGGTGCAGGCAGAGATTGAACCCAGCTCTGCCTGTCGCAGCAGGGATGGATCTGGTGTGCCCAGCCACACGCCTGCCACAGGCCACGGGTGGTGAGCGCGGTGGAGGGTACCCGAAGCAAAGCTGGAGCTGTCACAGCCTCATTTTATTTAGTGAGATTCATTTATTTGATGTGCTCCCTGGGTTTTTTTTCCTAGCTGCGCTTTACATGTTACTGGGAAGGCTGAAAAGCAGGAGCACATCTATTTATTAATCTCTGCCTAATAGAGATGACTACCAGATATGTTCTTTGGCCTTAACAAAGAGGTGTAATTAGTGATGAGATTAGACATGACCCAAGAGGAGGTGCTTTGCTTAGGAAAATATTCAGCGATGCCATATAATACAGTCTGTCTGAGGCACCGCGTCCTCCCGGGAGGCCTCGTCTCAAACTGAGCAGTGACCCTTCCCGGCACCTCGGGGCCGTAGGAAGCTTAGGAAGAATATTAATGATAAAGGGTACACACAAAGCTAAAGCAAGCTGTGCCTCAGTCAAACGACACACCACCAACTTCAAATTATTCAGCAGCAGAAGTTGAGTTGGCCAAAGTTAATAATTGATGGCTGTGGCTGCTAGCGCCCTGTGCAACAGCAGGGTGTGCAGCCCGCCCCAGACCGAATTAAAAATGCATGCACTCATTGGGTGCAGTTTCAGTGCAATTAGTGTGTGAAGACAGAAGGAGCTGTGTGGTTCCTGGGATTGTACTAAAAGGCTCTGATAGTTCTTGTGTTAGAAAATCCGACAGGGTAGCACTTGTTCTGCATCAGCTGTGTTTAAGGACATGGTTTGAAGGAGCGGCTGCTGCTTGGAAGAGAAGTGTTTTGTGTGTCACTGGGCACAGAGACTGCTTGGAAATATGAAACTAGTGAATGCATAGAGAAAACTTGTTGTCCTGTCCAGGGAATCACTGAATCAGCCACGTTGGAAAAGACCTCGGAAGTCGTTAGGTCCACCCGTTAACCCAACATGGACAGGTCCTTGACTAAACCATACCCTGAACGCTGCGTCTACCTGACTCCAGGGAGGTGGACTCCACTACTGCCCTAGGCAGCCTCTTCCAACGTCTGATAAACCCTTCAGTAAAGAAATTCTCCCTGATAACCAACCTGAACCATTCTTGGTAAACTGAAGGCCATTTCCTTTTGTCCTATCACTTAGCACTTGGTTGATGCTTTCTTTTCTACAACCTCCTTGAGGGTAGGTATAGAGAAGGATAAGGTCTCTTCTTAGTTTCCTTTTTTTCCAGGCTAAACAACCCCATTCTTTCAGCTGCTTCTCATAACACGTGTGCTCCAGACCCATCACAAACTCTGTTCCCTTCCTTTGAACATCTGGCCTCAAGTGCATGGGATTTGTTCGTGCTAGCAGTGATGAGTTCCGCCTGAGAAAAGGTTAGACCAGAGAAGATCAGCAGTTTTATTTGTTTTTTTCTTTCTTTGCTGTGAAAATGTGGGTATGAGCTCCAGGCACAGGAGCCTAAATGCTTGTAGAAACACTTTCACACAGTCACAGAATCATCGAGGCTGGAAAAGCCCTCTGAGATTATCCAACCCAGCCGAGGATCTGCCACCACCACATCAGCTAGACCAAGACACTAGGGTTCACATCCAGTCTGTCTGTAAACACCTCCAGGGATGGTGACTCCATCACTGCCCTGGGCAGTCCATTCCAGGGTCTGTGAGGAAGGGCTTCCTAACATCCAACCTAACCCTCCTCTGGCAGCTTTGGGCCCTGTCCTCTATTCCTGGTGCTAGTTTCCTGACCCCTACCTGACTACAGCCTCCCTTCAGGGAGTTGTAGCGAAGGAGAAGTTCCCCTGCTGAGTCTCCTCTTCTCCAGGCTCAATACCCCAGCTCAGCCTCTCCTCATCAGACTTCCCCTCCAGTCCCTTCCCCAGCCTTGTTGACCCACACTAGCCCCTCAGTCTCTTTCTGGAAGTGAGGGGCCCAGAACTGCCCCAGTACTTGAGGGGAGGCCTGCCCAGTACCAGGGGAGAGTTACATCACTAGTCCTGCTGGCCACACTATTGCTGACACAATTCTTTGACTAAGAGCAGGGGGCAAAATGGTATTGGACGTTCCAGTCAGCATCTGGATCTGTGTCCTGGCAAAACAGCAGTCACTCCAACAGTTTTTCTTGCTCGAGCCACATCACCAAGGGCTGTTCCTCATCTACAAGCACAGCCAGCTGTGCAGATGGAGATGGCTCTGACTGGTTCCAACAGCTGGCAATCTTACACATTCTGTTTAGCGACCAAGAACAACCCTCACTCTGCCCCGCAGCTTTCCTTCGTTCTCTCTGCTCTCCTTTTGGCTCCTTGCTGTCCCCTCCTGTCCTGCACTGGCTGTAGTCTGCTACTTGCTTGTGAGCCTTGTGGCCTGAAGCTGCTCCAGCTGCATCAGTTTGTGAGGTGGGAGCTTTTGTTCTCCAAAATACAGATTTTTTAGTAGCTCTTCACCCAGTGGTGATTCAGGACAGCCATCAGAAGGGTTGGGTGGTTTTTGGGTGTGGATCCTTTTTGCAGAGTCACCTGAACTGAGCAGTTCCCTGTAGCAGCATAAGGGGAGCGGGAGCTCACAAAGCATTAGGGATTGGAGGGGACCTCGGAAGATCTTCTAGTCCAATCCCCCCACCACAGCAGGATCACTCCGATCAAGTCACACAGGAACATGTGCAGGCGGGTTTCAGCGTCTCAAGATCAGAAGGGAGCATGAAGGAAGGATCAGGCTGTGGATGTGGCAGAGAGAATCAGAAAATAACTGTGGTGGGAGCAGACTGCTGGAACATCTAGTCGAAGACCCTCCTGGAAGCCAGGCTGACTTCAAATTCAGGTCACTTTGCTCAGGGGCTCTCCAGTTGTGGGTATTAAACAGCAAAGAACAGAAAGAACCTGTGTTCCTGCTCCACAAATAAGTGTGTAGTTCGCCTGTTTTGATGGGTGCAGGTAAATTGTTCAGGTCACGGGAAGAGCTTTCAAAGTGTTGCTCTGGCCAACATTCTGGAGCTGTGCAACCTGTATTTACTGGTAGGAGTTCACCCCAGGTGTCTGCTCCCCTGCTTGTTTGATCTTCATGCATTGCTGTGTTTGTCCCATGGAGGCTTGGCCTGGCATCATGCTAGTTTTTGCAGCGTGGTGGTCTGTATGGTCCCAAGCACAAGGATGAGACTGGAAGCTTCTCATTCACAGGCTTCATCCTTGCTTCGCTGTGAGGGCATCTCCGGCACTGGGATTTTCAGAAGAGCCTAAGGGAAGGCCAAAAGCAGGGTGGGAATGGGACATTGGTGCTTAATTTTATTGAGGTGCCTATAGCTGCTTTGGCTTTCACTCACCCCTCCTTAGCTGCCCTCCAGAAACCTCTGGGGCTGTTGGTGTCTATGTAGAGGGACCTAGGAATTTAGGGCAGCTTAATGCTTCTCTTAATGCCCCGAGGAAACCCTGAATATTCAAGCCTCCAGCTCCCTGTCCTCTTGGCTTCCTAGTGAGTAATTGGAGGGTAAGAGGTGTCTGCTTCTCAGAAGCATAGGCTAGGTCAGTGGGTGTTTGGGAATAACTTTGAAGAATGTGTGGTGTTGCAGGGTTGCAGTTGGGAGTTGCTCTGTGCAGAGTGCAGGAGGATGGCTTAAGCCACCTCTGGCCAAAACCACAATCCCATCTATGTTTGTAGAAAGCACAGCATAGTCTGTGCTGCCTCAAACTTCATGCTCCCTGTTTTCCACACCCATTGCCAGGTTTGCACTCACAGCTCTGCTGACACAGGTCACTTGTCCACCTACAAGGGCCTTCTGCTAGGATTCAGGCACCTGGAATGGCTTCAGAGAGCCGTGTGCCAGACAGGTACTCGGGCTCGCTTGTGGAGCCCAGGGAAGGTAACGCACGCGAGGCAGTCCTGGCCTTAAGTGTGTGATGCCTGCGTGCGTTTCTGTGCAACTTGATCTAGGTGGTCCTGCTATAGCAGGGAGCTTGGACTGGATGATCTTTCGGGGTCCCTTCCAATCCCTAATGTTCAGTGATTCTGTGGATGGATGGAGACACTTGAAGTAAGGAGCAGTGTGTGTAGAATCCCCTGGTTTTCCTCCTGCAGGAACAGTTTGCTTTCTTTTGCATAAAGATTGTGGAGTTTGCAGAAATCCAGTGCTCAAAGGGGTGAGCAAGGAGTGACTCGCTTCACAAAGCATTCAGTAGCAGCTTGGAGAGCTCATCAGTTATTTCTCTTTGCAGTGTTTGTATGTGGCAAATCCTCTGGTGAAAAATGACTTTTCCAGAACATTTTAATACAAATTAATTATTGCAGTTCGTTAGAGGAAGCGTTTGGTACCAGAATGAAGGATGTATGTGGGGAACAGATTATTGCCTTTAAGGCAGAGAGTCATTCATCTCAAGTTTTGCATAAACATGAACTGATAGACAATCAAGTAGACCGGATCTGTTGAGGTTCTGCATATTCAGCAGCTCTGGAAGAGGGGCTGGTTGGTGTCTTCCATTGGTTGTCAACAGTGGAAGCATCTAAATAATTTTCCTATGGAAAGTGAAGTTAGAATTGCAACAGGGAGGGAGGAGGTGGAGGCACCATCCCCGGACGGGTTCAAAATGGATAGTCATGGTGGTTTAGGAGATGGTTTAGTGGTTGGGCGTTGTAAGGTGAACGGTTGGACGTGACCATCTTGGAAGGTCTTTTCGAACCTTAAGATGTTCAAAAAATGGGTAGACATGGTGTTTCAGGAGATGGTTTAGTGGGTGAGGGTTGTAGGGTGGACTGGTGGACTTGATGACCTAGGTGATCCCACTGTGGTGGCGGGGGGATTGGACTAGATGATCTTTCGAGGTTCCTTCCAATCTCTAATGATCTGTGATTCTGTGATGACCTTAAAAATCTTTTCCAACCTTGATGATTCTATGATTCCTCCAAATAGCTTCTCTCAAAAGCAAGAGTAAACTAAGGAGTTAATAGTTAAGTACTAAGTATTTAGGGGAGGGTTAAGTTGGATGTTAGGAAGCCCTTCCTCATGGAAAGGGTGATCCGAACCTGGAATGACCTGCCCAGGGCAAGGTGGAGTCTCCATCCCTGGAGGTGTTCAAGGCCAGCCTGGCTGTGGCCCTTAGTACCCTGGTCTGGCTACTGTGGTGGTGTCAGGTCCTGGTCTGGTCTGGCTGAGCTCGGAGGTCTCTTCCAGCCTCAGTGATTCTGTGATTTAGTCTGGATATGAGGAAAAAATTCTTTAATCTGAAGGTGATGGATCCCTGGAACAGGTTGCCTGGAAAGGTGGTAGAGGCCCCATGCCTGGAGACATTCAAGGTCAGGCTGAGCTCTTTCTCAGACTTGATAATTGTGATTCTGTCTTCAAAAGCAAAACCAAAAGAACACAGTTTTTTCCACGGACAGCATCAGTTAGCTGGGACTATGGGAATTGTGTAACTTTAAATATAGTGATGTCTTAAAAGAACTGGGTGGGTGGGATTCAAGTCCTGGTTTGTATTATTGTTTCTGGACTATCAGCTGCACGTAAACAGGAAAACACCAGTCCTTCACCCACCCCGAAGCAGGGCGATACCATCGTGTAACCCAAGCGGGGTCATGGTAGATTGCAAGCAGGAATGCCAGATTCATACAAAAAATTGCTGTTAGCATTGATATTTGTTTTACCCCGAGCTAGACTGGTTTTGATTAGCCAGTGATTCCTGGCCTTCTGAGAGAGAGCGCGGAAATTCGGAGCAAAGAGGAGCAGGGAGACAAATGCAAGAGTTTGATGTCCTTCTGGTTCCTCTCAGCTTGGACAGCGTTGGGGGCAGAATCGATGCGGTTGAAAACGTGACCGCGAAGGCCGTCGTTGGCTGTGGGTTTTAAACCCACCTTCCTTTTCAGCAGAAGCAGCAGCATTCAAAGCTTTTCCACTGCTGTTTATACTGCTGCTGATTGCAAACCTCCAGTTTACTGGAATCTAGGTGCTTTTGTGCATCTCAAGCAGTGACACCGTTTCCAGCTTCCGTGATTTTATTGCCAGTGTTTCAGGAACTGTGTCCTCACTCCCTGTAAATCCCCAGCTACTCCAGAGGAATTTAAGAAGAATTGCTGCATTCATTTAATTTTCCTCCTTCCCTCAAAACCCACTCCCACCACACATGTCATGTTTTACCATGGCTGTGCAAAAGAACTCTTAAAATAGGAAGCATGTGTGCTCCAGAGACTCAGAAGCAGGACAGAAAATAAGAATTATGGCTTGAAATATATTCTTTGGGATTTTTTCAGCCAGTTGCATATTAGGTCGGGAGGAAGGTTGTGGATTCTCCTTCTCTGAAGACATTTAAAACCTGCCTGGATATTTTCCTGTGCAACTAGATCTAGGGGATCCTGCTGTGGTGAAGAGATCTTTTGGGGTCCCTTCCAATCCCTAATGTTCTGTGATTCTGTGACAGCATCTGGAAAACCGCTGTGGTTGGCTGATCAGACCCCCTGACTCTGGGCACTGGAGGAGAATCACAGAATTCTGTGGTCTTTGGTCTCCTTGGGCAACACTTACGTTTTGGAGGCAACTGTGGTAACCAGCATTGGGAAGCTGAGGCTAGTAATTTAAATAGAAGATTGTTTGAACTGCATTTACAGCAAATTGTAAAGTTCAGGTTCACTCTGTTCTCCAACACCTTTCCCAAGGTGCTGTCTGTACCCACTTAGCCAAAGCTCCAGTGCCCAGAGTCAGAGGCTCTGATCAGCCAGCCACAAAGGTTTAAGCTCCATGTGCTCGAGCATCATCTAGTTAATTCAAGCAAGTCCTCCAGATCATGGGAAAAATATGGCAGGGTTTTTCTTCTCATGCACTGACTGCTGAGTCGATTTTGTTTGGAATCGCGGGATTATTGAAGCTGGAAAAGCCCTCAGAGCTCATCCAGCCCACAACCTGACACCACCACATCAGCCAGGGCACTCAGGGCCACAGCCGGTCTGTCCTTCAACACCTCCAGGGATGGGGACTCCACCACTGCCTTGGGCAGTCCAGTCCAGGCTCTGATCACCCCTTCTGTGAGGAAGGGTGTCCTGAAGCATTTTAGGCTAGTCTCAGCCTGGAGCGGCCATCAAGACCTGCCTGGCTTGGGTCAGGACCAGAGCTGTGCAGACGCTTTCTTGCACCACATCACCTGAAGACCGGGGTCTTCGTTACTCCCTTGTGTGCCAGCAGTCAATCTGTGCGTGTCGAGACAGCTGATGGAAGGATTCCTGTACCATTTCAACTCGTATTTAACATATTAAAACACAGCCTGATGTGTACGTGAGCGTATTTGCCACCAACTCCCTTTTCCTCCCAAACCCTTACTAAGTGAGAAGCAGCAGCAGCTGGTAGTCAGGCATGAAGTACATTTATTAGCTGAAGACTAACCACCAGCTATACAAAGGGATGTCTTGAGTCTGCAAAACAGGAGTCTTAGGAGATGCCAGCATCACAGTATCACAGCACATTAGGGATTGGAGGTGACCTTGAAAGATCATCTACTCCAATCCCTTAAAGCACTCTAATTAAATGCTTTTTCCTGGGGCTTGTCCGTAGTTAAAACAAACAAGACCATTGGTAATGAAAATGATGGAGACAAGCCTGCCAAAGGAGGTGGGCATTTCCAGCTGTTCTCTACAACTACCTTAAAAGAGGTGGTAGAGGGGCTGGTGCTGGTCTCCTCTCCCAAATTACTAATGATAGGACAAGAGGAAATGGCCTTAATTTATATCAGGGGAGGTTTAGCTTGGATCTACAGAAGAAGTTCTTCACTGAGAGAGTGGTTGGGCACTGGAAGAGGCTGCCCAGGGAGGGGGTGGAGTCCCCATCCCTGGAGCTGTTTGGAAACTGAGTAGCCAGAGCACTTGAGGCCATGGTCTAGGGGTTGTGGAGCTGTTGGGCTGAGGGCTGGACTTGATGATCCTGGAGGTTCTTTCCAGCTACCATGATTCTATGATTCTTACCTGCTACTATTACTAAAAATACACTACGTTGTGGAGGAAAATGCATTTCAGGCAATAAAGCTTCTGTAGAAAACGTTAGTTTATCTAAAAGGTTAATTTAAGGGGAAGACTCAGTGATGGAAAATATGCTCTTTCTGCACTGGTTCCTCTCGGAGGCATTTTGAATATTCAGAGCAAACTTTGACACTTGGAGTTTGCAAGTTGCTTGGCTGCTCCAAGATGGAGTTGGTGTTGCATGCTCTGTCTGGGTCAGGTTGTTCAGACAGAAGACGGAGAACATGAAGTCACAACAGCCTTGTGATGCCGGTGGCCCTGAGCGCCGGAGCTTTTGAGCTTGGCTGGCGGCCTGGTGGGATTAGCCAGCAGAAGTACTGTTTCTTGGGATTTATTGCTTGAAGGTGGGTATGATGTAGCACTTGAGGCCATGATCTAGGGGTTAGGGAGATGATGGGGTGAGGGCTGGAGATCCTTTCCAGCCATGCTGATTCTATGATTCTGCAGTTTGGGGCAGACATAATGAATGTGACTTTTTGGCTGAGACTGTGTGCAGTATTTGTTGTAGGGTCTAAATCATGTGGACCAAGAGGTTCTGTCTCCTGTTTTCACAGTATTTGTGGTTCAAGGTTTTGATTGGTGTTGAGAATCTCACTGTGGTAGTAGATACAGAACGGACCAGAAGGGACCTGAAAGATCATCCAGTTCCAACACCCCTGCGCAGGCAGGGACACCTTCACTAGACTTCAGACATTTCCCCTGGGTCTGCCATTAGTTACTAAGGAGAGGAGGCCAAAACCCACCTCTCTACAACCTCCTTCCACATAGTTGTAGAGGGCAATGAGGTCCCCCCTCAGCCTCCTCTTCTCTAAACCAGCCCAGCTCCCTCAGCCTCTCCTTATACAACTGGTTCTCCAAAGCCCTCACGAGCTGGGTAGCTCTCCTCTGGATGTCTCCAGCATCTCAGTGTCTTTCTTATAATGAGGGGCCAGAACTGAACTTACTACTTGAGGTGAAGCCTCACAAGGGCACAAGAACTTCCTTTCTCCTGCTGACCACGGAAAACACCATGATGCAGGCAAGAAGGAATATTTGAACAGAATATGAAGGTATGCTCAGTCTGGAGTTACTGGTCCACAAAAGGGTCAGGGGCTCAGCATGGGTTACCCTGTTGTTTTTGCAGTGTGGTCCTCAGAGAGGTCTGAGGTTTGAACCTCCATCCTAGCTGCCAGAACTTTGTTTAAAATAACCAGCTAGAGGGTTTTTCAGGTTTTATTTCAAAAGTGATCTTTGTTACCGGGTGCTGCTTGTGGAAACCCCGCTTTGTACTTCAGAGAGGTGATGTGTCCCTGCAGAAGATCTGACAGCAGTGGGCCCCTGTGGCCAAGAAGGCCAGTGGCATCCTGGAGTGGATCAGAAGGGGGTGGTTAGTAGATGGAGAGAGGTTCTCCTCCCCCTCTACTCTGCCCTGCTGAGACCACAGCTGGAATTCTGGGCACCTCATTTCCAGAAGGACACAGAGCTGCTGGAGAGAGTCCAGAGCAGAGCCACGGGGATGATGGAGGGAGGGGAGCATCTCCCTGCTGAGGAGAGGCTGAGGGAGCTGGGGCTCTGGAGCTGGGAAAAAACAAGCCTGATGGGTGACCCCATGAATGTTGATAAATACTTGAAGGGTGGATGTCAGGAGAATGGAGCCAGGCTCTGCTCGGTGGCATCTAATGATAGGCAGTGGGTGTGAGCTGGAGCAGAGGAGGTTCCACATCAGTCTGAGAAGGACCTTCTTCACAGTGAGGGTGCCGGAGCACTGGAAGGAGCTGCTCAGGGCTGTTGTGGAGTCTCCTTCTCTGGAGATGTTTAAAACCCACCTGGCTGTGTTAGTTTGTGACGTGATCTAGGTGATCCTGCTGTGTCAGGGGAATGGAGTGGATGATCTTTCAGGGTCCCTTCCAATCCCTGATGTTGTGTGGTTCTGTGATGTGCTGTGCTTTTTGAAAGTCAAATCTCTCTCAGTTCCCTTGGAGTTGTCACTCGCAGTCGCTGGTTGCCTGTGAGGAGCAGGCAGGTCAGATACAAAGCAGAGTCATTTATTAAGCTCTGCTGGCATTCCTGCTCCCTGCACTGTATTTACCTTTGGGTACTGTAGCTGATCTAAATGGAAATACCAGAAACTAGTCAGAGGGGATCAACAAACAAAAAGGAAAAGCTTTGGAAACAGAAGGCTGGTAATAGAAGAGGCAGAGGATGAGCTGTGTGCAAAGAGACAAAGAACCAAGGAGAGAGGCAATACCTACAAGTACATAGAGAACGGTTTCAGAGCAGGCAGGAATCCATTATTTGTAGCCTGTTGGGACATAAATAATGATGAGTGCAGCAGCAGGCAGGGGGAAAATAGGTGGAATTGATGGGAAAAAGATGAGGATTGGTTTGGGAAGGGCCACAGGGCCTCCACTGTAGATGCTGCGGGTTTTCAGCAGCAGAGACACCGCCTTTAGTGGGGTGATTGTGCCCTGCTGGGCAGCAGAAATGAATTTTAAGCCCAAGTCCCAGTACCAAGGAGAGACCCTTGAGCATCTGCTGGATTTGAGGTTTCTGCTGGAGTCCCAGCGGCAGCAGCAGGAGCTCAGTAGCTGTTTTCCTGAGTCACTGCCCAAGTGATGTTCCTCCAAAAATGTAATTCTTCAGCTTTGTAAATGGAGTTTTTAAGTGATAAGTCTAGATTACTGGAAGGCCTGGAAAATAAATGTTATGAAGAGAGACTGAGACATTTGGGACCATTTCGTTTGAGGAAGAAGAGGCTAAGGGGAGACCTCATTTCTCCTACAGCTCTCTGAAAGGACACTGTAGAGATGCTGGTGCTGGGCTCTTCTCACAGGCCACTAGCGACAGAAGCAGAGGGAAGGGCTTCAAGCTTCAACAAGGAAAGGTTAGACTGGACATCAGGAAGAACTTCTTGATGGAGAGAGTGGTTGGACTCGATGATCCTAGGGCTCTTTTCCAACCTGAATGATTCTATGTTTCTATGAATCTGTTTCCAGTGGCAGGTGATGGTAGAGCCTGAGATGTTAGTTCCAGGTCAGGAATTGTGTCTTCACACAGACCCTGAAGCTGAATTTGCTTGTTAGGGTGGACTTTTATTGTACCAGCCGTGTGAAAATTGTGCCAGTTGTTTTGCTGGTACCAGCTGCTTGTGGAAGACTTGTGAGCTTGTCCTGTGAGTGAGTTTGGAGCTTTCATGACCGGGGGTTCTAGGTGACAGAGCGGCTGAATCTGAGCTAGCACTGTGCTGAGGTGGTCAAGAAGGCCAATGGCATCCTGGCCTCGATTAGGAACTGTGTCCCCAGCAGGAGTAGGGAGGTGATTGTCCCCATGTACCCAGCACTGATGAGGGGTCTTCTCCAATCTGAATGATTCTATGATATTATAAGGAGCATGTCTTTAGGTGCCTGGGCCATGTGTGTTTGAACAGACCAGCCCTGCTTAGACCATTGTCACAGGGCCTGGAAGGGACCTTGACCAGTCCAATCCCTGCACCACAGCAGGATCCTCTAGATCCAGTCGCAGAGGAACATGGCCAGGTGGGTTTTAAGCACCTCCAGAGAAGGAGACTCCACAACCTCCCTGGGCAGCCTGTTCCAGTGCATTATGTTCTCCTGCAGTGCTGCTCCTTCCAGGGAGAATACGAATGGGTGAGAGATGATAGTAATTCAGCTTCAGCAGCCACACGAGTAGTGTTCCTCCTGTCAGAAAGCATA
This sequence comes from Rhinopomastus cyanomelas, assembly GCA_013400115.1. Classification (NCBI taxonomy): domain Eukaryota; kingdom Metazoa; phylum Chordata; class Aves; order Bucerotiformes; family Rhinopomastidae; genus Rhinopomastus; species Rhinopomastus cyanomelas. The sequence continues at coordinate 435,671 of VXBP01008047.1, forward strand.
CAGACTGATGTGTGAGTGTCAGCATTGACCCAGCGCGTTCACAGCTACACCCAGACTTCTTACCCCAAGGCAATTACCATCTGCCCCACCTTTCTACAACTTGGGGTTCCTTCTAAGCTGCAAAGAACTGAGCCTCAGGTTCACTTTGTGTTGCAGACAGTTGCTGCTGTAGAAGCTCCTGTAGCCTTTCTCATCCCGATGCATTTATTTGGGGGATTGGACTAGATGATCTTTCGAGGTCCCTTCCAATCCCTAATGATTCTATGATTCTGATTGCCACATTTCAAGTCTTTCTGCAGACTGTAATCCTCTCCTGCTGTCTTTTTATTCCTCCTCTGCAGAGCTTTTACATCCACATCAGCTGCTGTGGAAGTGTTGGGACATCTTCTGGCCCTATTTGTGCTCCTATGATAGTCCTGTGGTTTTGATTTCTATTTTTCCTCTCTGAAGGGAGAGCCCTGGTTTGAGTGAAGGTCCTTCAGAGCCTGAGCTATTCAAACTTAGCATGCAAGTGTGTGCCTTCATCCCACTGACTGATGTATCAGTTAAAAATCACTGGGAACCACCGAGTCACCCTCTTTGTGCAAACCTGGTGAGATGCGGCCAGAGCAGAGAGGCAGGGAAACAGAAATCTTAGCATCCGTGCTGCTTTCATTCCTTTTCTTCTGTTATCTGTTCTCCTTGGCACGAAAAATACACAGAACTTCATTATTTTAGCAACAAAACTGAAACCACCTTTTCTTTATTCATGAACTGATGGCTGTTTTGAAATTTCATCAGACAGGGGGGAGACAGAGCAAAATAAACACAGCCCAAACCCATCAGTGGATTTGCTTGCTGGGTTGTTTATCTCCCCTGGGTGCTGCCGGTAGAAATCCCTCAGTAGGCACTGCAAGGTGAAACGTGTTTTGGGAAACTTTTCCATTTATGGTGGTGATTGGACTGGATGATCTTTTGAGGTTCCTTCCAATCCCTAGTGACTGGATCTAGGGGATCCTGCTGTGGCAGGGGATTGGACTGGATGATCTTTGGAGGTTCCTTCCAATCCCTAGTGACTGGATCTAGGGGATCCTGCTGTGGCAGGGGATTGGACTGGATGATCTTTGGAGGTCTCTTCCAATCCCTAATGTTCTGTGATTCTGTGAGAAGGAAAAAAACAACCCAGCAGAGCCTCAGTTGGAAAGTGAATAATTTGTGATTAGCTGTTACGAGCAGCTTTCTCAGTGGATTTGTCTATGCTTGTGTCACCCAAGCATGGAAATCCCAAATCCCTCCTTGCCAAGCCCCCTGTATCCCCGGTTTGTCCCCAGGCTCCTTCCATCCCCCATCCTGTCCTCCCCTCTGCGGGCAGGCGGGAGGCAGCGTGTGCCCGCTGGCTCCATCTGACCCTGAGTCTCATTGTCAATTTTCATTCATTTCGGAGGGACTCAACATTTTGGAAACCTCATTTCCTCCCTCAGATGGAGACGAGGGGAGCTGTGGATTCAAAAGAGACCCCAGGGCATGCGGGGGACATGAGCATCTCTACCCTGGGAGTCCGGGCTGTGGCAGAGGGACACAGGCTGGATAAAGAAGGGGAAAGACAGTTGGGGAATGACTGTTTGGATGGAGAGGCAATGCTGAGGCGAATGTGAGCAGCTAAGCACACTGCATTTCTGACAGAAAATGGGAAATGAAAGAGAAACAACCCCGAGCCCTGAGCTTTTCCGTTCTCTCTTGCAGAACATGGTACCGAGTTACAGACAATAAAATGTCGCATGTGAAAGAGCATCGAAGAGCAAAAGGTTTGGCTTATTAATGCTGGTTAGCTTTTAATTTCAATTCTCCTGAAAATCCTGTCTGATAACATTTTAAATTGCCTTTTCCAGTGTTGATGGCTATCAAACTGGTTTTGCTTTTTGAAGCTGTGTGGTGTTTTCCACCTAAGATCCTGTTTTTCCTTAAATCTCCTGTCTTCCCTCATGATCAGTTTATGGCGTTGAGTCAGGTCTCACAGAGTCACAGAACAGCAGGGGCTAGAAGGGACCTCAGAAGAACATCCAACCCCCCTGCCAGAGCAGGATCCCCTAGATCCAGTCACACAGGAAAATGTCCAGGCTGGTTTTAAATGTCTTCAGAGAAGGAGACTCTACAGCCTGCCCTGGGCAGCCCCTTCCAGGGCTCCATCACTCTCACCAGGAGGAAGTTCCTTTGAGGGAAACAGGTTATGTGGTGCAGGTCAGTTATTTTTGGGAACACAGGTTTGGAGCTTGGCAGAGGGAGCTGCCCAGTGGCAGGCTTGCCTCCTGCCCATCCAGATTTGGCAGCTGGCTTCATCTGCCATCAGCATCTCCATTCCAGAGCTGCACATCTCCTCCAGGACAGCTCTGGCTGCTGGGCTTCTGGTCCCTGAGGTAGCCAGGTGCCCTCATCCCATTCTGTGTTTGTGTTGGTGCTGCAGTGCTGCCTGGGCAGCATCCCAGATGCCGTGGGGCTGTCCGTGATGGCATTGCCAGGCTGCTGTGTTGTGCTCCCTTTCACTTGGAACTGCAGGCTGTGGGCTGTCGTGGGTTTAAGAGGGACACGAAGGAACACACGGGTGGTTTTGCGTGTCTTTTTGAGAGAAATTAGTCCTTCCTTGTGTAGCTGTCAACAACCCCTTTGCATGTTTCCTTGCCTCAGTTCAGAGCTTTCATTTGGTTTAGGTGCCTGGATTCCCCTCTGGCAGCTGCAGCTGTGGCCAGTGCAGATGTGGCCTGGGAGCCCCATTGCTGAGGATCTTCCTTTGCCCTCGGCAGTGCTCGCAGTCCATCAGCAGTTGTGCCTGCTAAGAAAAACTGCTTTCTGTCTGCAGCCTCCTCGTTCAGCCCGCTCTCACACCCGCTTTGTTATCTCTGAGCGGCAAATCGCTCAGCCCCCTGCCAGGGTGGTGCCGGACCCCGGCCACCACAGATCCCATCACAGCAGCGGCTTTGCTGGGTTAGTTTTATTTCTTGAAGAGAGTGATTTGGTAGGTGTCTGCTGCTATTTCATGCTCCTGTTCTCTCGTGCTTCAGTCTGGAAGAGCAGGTCCTTCACGTGTGCAGTTTTCCAATAGCTGAGCAGTAGTTTACGTTGGCTCCACAGTAAATTTAATTTTCAGTGTACTGGCCTAGTTACATAAGTGATCCAAATCCCTCTGGATTCTCTCTCGTGGTTGCTTTGTATTTACTACTCCCTTCAGTTTCATGTCATCAGCAATTTAGTAATTTTACAGCTGGTTTCTCCAAGTAATTTATAGACAGTATCAACGGGGTGGAAGAGATACTGGAAATGTGCTGCATAGATCCCCCTGACTTTCAGTGAACTGCTTCTGCAGGGACAGGAGTAGTTGATGGGGAGGTGATGGCAAACATTCCTATCTCAGGTGGGCAACGTGTACAAGTAGTCCAGCCATAAATTTAAGTGCCAGCTTTGGGGAGTTTGGGATCAATGCTTCTGAAAGCTTCTAGCTGGCTGCCTGCGCTGATAGATATCAGCTATTGCCGCCGCATGAGCAGCAGACACTGTTTGCTGGCATCACCTTGACGGATGCTTGCAGTGAGATACCTGCTTAATTCCTTCCCCTGGGAGATACAGGTATTTCTTTGGCTGCTCCTTTGGAACCAGTGCTTAGGGCAACGATGCTAAATCTCCGTGCGCTCCACACAGTGAGAAAAGGAGAAGAGATCCAAAGAACTGTGTAGCTTAAACAGGCTGCAGCTTGGCAGCATAAGGAGTGAAAAAAGAGATGGAGGGACATTTGTGTGGAGCAGCCTGGGTATTTGTCTTGTAGCCACAGCTCAGGGGAAGGGAAACTGCCTGGGACTAGGCTGCTCTTCCATAAGATGCTTCATCTGGAATGGGCTGCCCAGGGTGGTGGTTGAGTCGCTGTCCCTGGATGTGTTTAAAGGTCGCTTAGATGTAGCGTTGAGGGATCTGGTTTAGGGGTGACCTTGCAGAGTAGGGTTGATGGTTGGATTCGGTGATCCCAAGGATCTTTTCCAGCCTGAAAAATCCTGTGATTCTGTGATCTCCTGGCCCCTTAGAAAGTATATGGCAGGAGCAGGCAGTGTCCTCCTGGAAAGTCCAAGCCCAAGGCATTTCCCATAGTTCTGTGTGCAGTATGTGACATTGCTGACCTCAAGACTCTGATAGTGGAGGTGAAAGTGGAGAGATGACTCACTCCAGCTGGTAACTCAGGCTGAAAGCTGGTGTTCCCCAACCTTTCTATGACATTTAAGAGGTGTCCCCTTTCCCGCTGAAGAAAACGAAACTCAAAGTGCCCCAACCAGTCTCTGTGTTGTGCTGAGGGCTTTACTCATGACCACAGGTGCTGAAGAATGAGTTGAGCAGTTACAATAAAAGCTGAGGGTGGAAAAGAGTGGGGAGGATGCTGCCCCAGCTGCCTCACTCTTCCTCTTTGTGGGGGGACAACCTGTACTTAGATGTTACCACAACCGTTTATTCTGAAGGGTGACAAAACACATCCGTTCTCACGGGGAGTATTAAACGTTGACCTTTAGCAATAATTTAAAGGGAGTTAGCAATTTTTAGTGAATAATACATGGACTTCCTGAAGAGGCTTTGGATTAACTAGGGGGAAAAAAGCAGTCATGGAATCACAGAACATCAGGGATTGGAAGGGACCTCGAAAGATCATCCAGTCCAATCCCCCTGCCACAGCAGGATCACCTCGATCAAGTGGCACAAGAGCATGGCCAGGTGGGTTTTAAATGTCTCTAGAGAAGGAGACTCCACAGCCCCCTGGGCAGCCCCTTCCAGTGCTCTTGGAAAAGCACCCTGGTGATTTCAGAAACAGCAAGGAGTATTGTGTAAAATTCACCGCACATTCAGTTCCTCTTAGTCTTCTAATGGCCCTGTCGGCGGTGGCTTCTGTTGTTAAGTCCAGGAAATTCAGGCACAGCTGGTGGTAGAGGTGAGGGAAATGTCTATGAATGTAGAAAATGTAGGCATTTCTATTTATGTCAATATATTTCTAACACAGCTGTGGTCTAACTTCAGAGGTGTCTAACTTTGGAGGTGCTGGGGCGGGACCAGAGATGGGTAACGAGGCTGAGGAGAGGGCTGGAAAACAGACCCTAGTTCTGAAGACCTTCTTTGTTAAATCATAGAATTGTTTAGGTGGGAAAAGGCCTTTAAGATATCTGCCTTGTGTTTGCATGAAACCACATCCAGGTAATTTAAGTTGCTTTTCTGTAGATAAAGAAGAAACAAAGGGTGTTGGTAATCTATGTGACAGGTGGTGTTTAGACTTTAGGCCGTGGAGAGGGCTAGAGAACAGGCCCTGTGGAGAGCAGCTGAGGGAACTGAGGTGATTTGGTCTAAAGAAGAGAAGGCTGAGAGGAGGCCTTCTTGCTTTCTACAGCTACCTGAAATGAGGTTGTAGTGAGGCTGGTGCTGATCTCTTCTCCCAAATTCCTAATGATAGGACAAAAGGAAATGGCCTCAAGTTGCATCAGGGGAGGTTTAGGTTGGATCTTAGGAAGAAGTTCTTTGCTGAGGGAGTGGCTGGGGACTGGAACAGGCTGCCCAGGGAGGGGGTGGAGTCCCCATCCCTGGAGGGGTTTAAAAACAGAGCAGCTAGAGCACTTGAGGCTGTGATCTAGGGGTTGGGGAGCTGTCAGGATGAGGGCTGGGCTTGATGATCCTGGAGGTCCTTTCCATCCATGACGACTTTATGATACTATAATTCTATGATTCAAAGTGCTGTCTCAGATGCGTGCCTTGCTGGGCACGTGCTGACTTATTTGCCCTGTTAGCATGTCCTGCAAGTTGGCTGGGGCCCTGAGTAACCTGCTGTAGTGCCTGTGCAGGGAGCATTGGAACTAGATGGTCTTTGAGGTCCCTTCCAACCCTGGCCATTCGATGATTTTATGATGATTTTAATGGGTTACTTCAGAGGTGCTGGAATGTCCTGTCTGAAGACCATTCAGGCTAAGACCATTAGAGAGGTGCACTCGTGCCTCTTGGTCCTACACGTCTGCTCCTGCCCCAGACCTGTCTGCACCACGCTGCCCATCACCCATCAAGTGCTAACCTGGGACTTATTAGCATATAAATCCTGAACATCTCGTGTTCCCCCCCTGCTCCCCGCTTTGTTTTACACGACCCAGAGGAGGCTGAATGCAAACAGGAGCAGACCTGCCGCGGGTCAAAGGAACAAGGCAATCAAGAAGGCAGAGTTTTCCCAAGAGGGGCTGGACTTGCTGGCTGACAGCTAGGATAATGAAACTGCTGGGGAGAAATGTCAGTTTAAATGAGTGTGTGCAAAAAAGCCGGTGATCGCAGCGGGACTAGCGGGCCGTGACTGTTTGCAGGACAACATGCTGATTTGGTCTCGCCAGTGGTTAGTCTCTAATGGTTATAGGGGTGACTGCTTGCCAGGGTAAACACTTGGATAAATAAATGTATAGGAGAGTGGCTGTGGATGTGAATAACTCGCTCTTTATGTAGAGGATGTGAGAAAATGGGTAGCTCTAATCAAATTTGCTGAGGAAGTGACTGCAGGGGTGATTTGGGTGCAATGAGGAAATGGAAATGTTTGCCTGGAGGAGAGAAAGCAGCTGAGCGCTGTGGTGGAGACCCAGGGGCAGGGGGGTCAGGAGACCCTGCCAGGTGGCAGTGCCTCTGTCTGTGTTTCCTCCACTGGCTGCGCTGAATGAGGTTGCCTGTCCCCACCTCACTTCCAGCTGGGGCTGAGGTTGTGGGGGCAGAGCAGTTGTTTTTGTGACTGCAGGCAGCCCTAGGGACCCAGCTGGTGAACAAGAGGAGGGGTAGTTTAGTTTTGATTTGTTTGGTTTCTCTGGGGGCCTGGTCAGCCTCTGTACCAGGCTGTGGGGGTTGTGAGAAGCCTCCTCACTGGTCGCCTACGAGGATGACACAGGGTGAAGCATCTTTCCTTGTGCTGGCTTGGTGTGCTGCTCTGCAAGGCTGGGCAGAAATCAAGGGCAGGCTGAAGCTCAGCAGAAAACTGCAGTTCAGGGCTAAATTTGTAGCCACTAGGTCTAAGGGTGCTTTCACTCAGTGAGTCATCGCTTGTTCTTATTAAAGACTCTGTGGGGACAGCTTTTCTGGCACATGTGGTGAGGCTGAGGTGCAAAGGGGTGCCCAGCCAAAGAACCAGTCCCAAAGGCATCACCCCAGCTGGGAGGAGCTAGGAAGGGTGTTTTTCTTGCAAGAATTGGCTGACAGCTTGGGACTCTATAAAAAGAGACCTGGTCAGGAAGGATGGTGTTTGGCTCAGGAGGGTCCTGCTCGTAGGATGGAGCCATCCTGGCTGGGCACTCTGGGGTAGGAACTGCCTCTGCTGTGGGATGTGGCAACACAGGCAGGATGGAAGTGCTGATGGGTCTGGGAGAGCTGAGTGGAGAAGCGTGATTTTCTCCGCTAATTCCACTTGCTAAGAGAGCTAGTGCCAGGATGAGAAGGCAGGGCCTGAAGCTGTACCAGGGGATGGTTAGGTTGGATGTCAGGAAGCCCTTCCTCACAGAAAGGGAGATGAGACCCTGAAACGCGCTGCCCAGGGCAGTGGTGGAGTCTCCATCCCTGGAAATGTTTAAAGCCAGCCTGGCTGTGGCCCTTAGTGCCCTGGTCTGGCTGCTGTGGTGGTGTCAGGTCCTGGGCTGGGCTGGCTGAGCAAAGAGGGCTTTTCCCCCCTCAATAATTCTGTGGTTGTCAACCAGTACTGCCAGGTCCCTCTCTGCCAGGCCACTTTCCAGCCACTCATCCCCTGGTCTGTAGCACTGCATTGCCTTGTTATGGTTTGAAGTCTTGTCCATGTTGGATGGGGTGGGGTTTTTTTAATTTAGAGAGGATATAAAAAAAAAATCACTGAGCAAAGTCCTTGAAAACTTGGTGCCTCTGACTCTAACCTCTACTTCCCTTAACCTACTTCAGATCTAGAGATTTGGTGGGAGACATCTTCACAGGAACAATTAACATGAATGGTTAGACATAATCTCAATGTTTACTTGGTTCAGAAGACACTTAAAACCCGCCTGGATCTGTTCCTGATCTAGGTGATCCTCCTGTCACAGGGGGAGTGGACTAGATGATCTTTCAAGGTCCCTTTCGATCCCTAGTGTTGTGTGATTCCATGAAGTCACAGCTGAAGGCCTCAGCGAGTCTTCATGAGATGAACGAACAGCAAGGTGGGGTGCCATGCAGGGCAATGGAGAGCAGCTGTTCACACAGACAGACGTCCTCTGCAGTAGTGTTTTGCATGAAAATTAATGGTATGTAAATACATACAACGTTAACTGATGTTCACCTAATCTTCATTGCTAATTGGAACTCCAAATTAGCGGCGTTATGTTTGATAACAGCTTGATTGACCTGCGTAAAGCTTGTGCATCTCTGGGATGGAGACAATTGAATTGTAATTCAGCAGAAGGTCTCGATGATTGTCGGTCGCATCCCGTAGTTCAGAGATGTTCTCTTCAGCAGCGTTGCCTTTCGTTTTCAATAGAGGTAGCAGCATGTACAGCAGTTCTGTTGCCAGGAGAAGCAGGGAGGTGATCACTGTCCTCTACTCAGCTTTGGTGAGGCTGCACCTCGAGTCCTGTGTCCAGTGTTGGGCCCCTCACTACAAGAGAGACACTGGAGAGGAGACAGAGGAGGCTACCAAGCTGGTAAAGGTTTTGGAACCTGTGTTGTGTGAGGAACAGCTGAGGGATCCAAGGCTGTTTAGCCTGGAGAAGAGGAGATTGAGGGGAGGCTTTACTCTCTACAACTACTTGAAAGGATGTTGTTGAGAGGCAGGTAGTTCTCCCCAGTGGCCAGTGCCAGGACAAGGAGGGGAAAATGGCCTTCAACTGCACCAGGGGAGATTCAGGTTGGGTGTCAGGAGGGATTTCTTTCCTGCAAAGGTCATCAGGCACTGGCACAGCTGCCCAGGGAGGGGGCTGAGTCCTCATTGAAGAGAAGGGTACCTGTTGTGTTGGGGGGACAGGGTTTAGTGGTGCTGGTAGGGCTGGGAAAAGTTTGGACTTGATGATCATGAAGGTCTGTTCCAGCTGAAACTGTTCTGTGATTCTGGGATTATAATGCAGCCTCTGTGGATACAGGAATAGGTTCAGGAAGCACCACATCCTATACTGAAGGCAGACTTGGAGACATGGAATCATAGAACCATTAGGGATTCCTTCAGAAAAGTTTTAAGATCTTGGGTACTCAGGGTAAAGAGCTTTGCCAGTTCCCCAGCGAGGGCAGCTGCAAGGGGATAATCAGACTGAGTCTGACTGGAGTATTTTTGGCACCTTTACTCTAAATCATGAATAATGCTGCTGTGCTGAAGCTGAGCTGTTTCCATTTTAAGAGGGTTTTGTTCGGTTCTGAGATTCAAGACGGACTCTCTCGTCATCAGCCTCCCCATCACTTGTAGGAGGTTGATGAGATGTGTGTTGGGGTGAGGAAGAGAGGGTAAAGGGCAGAGAAATAGAAATTCTATCCTTTTCAGTGTGCTGTGGCCCATGTTGAGTTTCCCTCTAAGGCTTCCAGCTCCCCAGGAACAGAGAAGATCCCCAACAGGTAAATTCAGTTCTCAGAGTGGAAAAGTTTTTCATCTGCGGAAGAGAATCTTTAATGAGCCTTTAGCTTCTTCTTGGGTAGCTCAGCAAATCTGGGGCTTGACCTGAAGGTTAGTGTTGATGTCTCCAAAGTCGGGGGATCGACATATTTATCAGTGATCTTGATGAGGGGATTGAGTAGACCTTCAGTAAGTTTGCAGATGGCACCAAGTTGGGAGGGAGTGTTGATCTGCTGGAGGGTAGTAAGGCTGTGCAGAGGGGCCTTGACAGGCTGTATCAGTGGGCTGAGGATAATCGTGTGGGTTTCAGTATCATAACAATCCCATGCAACCCTATAGGCTTGGAGAAGTGGTTGGGAAGCAGTCTAGTAGAGAGGGACCTGGGGGTTCTAACTGGCAGGCAGCTGAATATGAGCCAGCAACGTGACCAAGTGACAAAGAAGGCCAATGGCATCCTGCTCTTGACTAGAAACTGTGTCCCCAGCAGGAACAGGTGATGGTCCCCCTGTACTCAGCACTGGGGAGGCTGCACCTGGACTATTGGGTCCAGTTTTGGGCACCTCAGTACAAGGGAGACATCAAGGTGCTGGAGCAAGTGCAGAGGAGAGCACTGAGGCTGACGAAGGGCCTGGAGAATCAGTCTGATGAGGAGAGATGCAGAGAGTTTGGGCTGGTTAGTTTGAGGAAGAGGAGACTGAGAGGAGACCTCATCACTCTCTACAGCTGTCTGAAAGGACCCTGTAGAGATGTTGGTGCTGGGCTCTGCTCACAGGTCATTAGCGACAGAAGCAGAGGGAAGGGCTTCCAGCTCCAACAAGGGAGGGTTAGACAGGACATGAGGAAGAAATTCTTCCTGGAGTGAGTGACTTCTACTTAGGGCTATCAAAAGGCTTTTTTTGAGAGTGTTGCTAGTGTGCATCAAGTGCTTTTTGTTCCAATTTACTTCATAACTTGGAAATTAGACTCCCTTTTGACCACTGGCAGGGAGCTTCAGGAGTTTGTCAGCTCTCTGCTGAGTCAGATGCTGCTGGTAACTGTGCTGTGGTTCCTTTCAGCTGGAGGTGTACTGTTAATTATAGGATAGATTTGAGGTGGCAATGGTGGCTGTGTAAAAATACACCCAAATGACAATTACTTTTTAAAGAATAAATCTCCTTTAATACAAAGCAAAGGGCAAACAGAGGTGACTGAACACACTGCTCATATCTTGTGTTGCCATGTTCATCAGTGATAACTCTCTAGTCTTCTCTACCCCATTTTCAGCGGAAAAATCCAAGACACAGATATATGAATCTGGTAGCTGACACAGTTCCAGAACCTCCTCTGCTCCTGGCAGCCACTTGAGGTCTTCTGTCAGATGATTTGAGACCCATTTTTTCCCCAAGTGAGTTAATACTAAATTCTCTTAGAGTTCCTGCTGTTTGTCAGTTAAGGGAAGATGCTCTGTGACCTGAGAGTCATCAAGAAAACACTGGATTTATCCCAGCTGCAGTTGGATGTTAGGAAGCCCTTCCTCACGGAAAGGTGATCAGAGCCTGGACTGGACTGCCCAGAGCAGTGGTGGAGTCCCCATCCCTGGAGATGTTGAAGGGCAGCCTGGCTGTGGCCCTCAGTGCACTGGTCTGGCTGAGGTGGTGGTGTCAGGTCCTGCGCTGGGCTGGCTGAGCTCAGAGGTTTTCTCCAGCCTCAATGATTCTGTTATTGTTCTCTGTGTATTTTTCAAGACCTTGTTAGTGTTCTGATACGTTAGTGTTTATCACTAGGCAAGGAGTGCATGCATCCTGGCTACCCACTGATGTCACCATGAAGGGATTAGTTTTACCAGCCAGCGAGAGTCCTGAAAGTCAGTGGGAACCTTCCACCCCTTCAGTCATCATTGCCCTTGTTCTATCCTCACCCACAAACAGGAGGAACTCCTAATCTCTGTTCTTAAGTAATGGCCTTTGCAATCTCTCAGTTCAGGAATCTGTCATGCATTTATGAGAATAGCTCTGGGAATTATTTCAGGAGTCCACCCCCTGTATATCTGATAGGATATCGGAGTCATTTTTGGCAGGCAGTTTGCCTATTCAGTCCATAAAAGTCTTCAACAGGGGAAATTCCACGGGCTCCCTCCGCAAACCTGCTCATGGTTATCTTCAGCACTGGGAAAAAAGCCTTCCCTGGTGCCTAAATTAGATCTTCCTTGCTGCACAGAAGTTCCTCTGCTGTGCACGGTTGTCTCAAAGAACAAGCCACTCAGTTGTATTTGCCGCGACCTTCGAAGTGTTTGCTGACCTCGGAGCAGAGCTGACCACTTCACACTTCTGCCACAGGCCCGCACTTCTGCGTCTTCTCCTCCTCAGCAAAGTATTTCCTTCAGTCACTTGAATGTTTTGTTCCAAGCGTGGATGGCCCTGGTTTGGGGTTCTTTCAGTAATACCAGTTAGGTATGAGGGTTCAGCTAAGGAGCATGTACTACTAGTTGTAGCTGTGCAGTGTAGTATTGTGAGTCCTTGTCTGGATCCCCACACCTGAGCTGCATCAATGTTGTGGGTCAGAGATCCCGACTGTATTTCAACCAAGAGCTTTTAGCTGAAGCAGCAGACACAAAGGGAGGGTTTCACAAACCCACTGATGGATCTGCAGGCAGTGAAACCACTGACTCCGTTTGGAGAAGACACCGAGACATTTTAATTCACTCCTCCACCACCCATCAGAGAAAAACATCCCCACAAGATACAGACACACACAGTGTTGTCACACTGCTCCTGCACTGAGCTGAGATGAACATGTCTGCATGTTGGTTATAGACAGCTCCTGCTACTCTCTGCAATCACAGCAGTCGTCCTGCTTCAGTCTTGTCTCTTCAGGTCCAGGCAAATCTTCCCGCTCACCATCAATTTTCCTCCCCTTAAGGAGAGATAACGTTCTCAGCAGCAATAACAGTCTCTCTCAGTGTCAGCGATGCAGCTCCCAACAGTCCAGGAAGGAGAGAAGCGAAGAAAAAGGTGGATGTCACCAAGAGGGGAGAAGAGGAGGCAGTGTAGGGTTGGGGAGCAGATGCTTTTCAACTCTTTAAACCCAAATGTTTCTGCAGAAAACTGACATCTGGAGGTCTCTTTCACGCCCCTAGTAATTACCTGATCTGATAACACACAAATTAGAAGAGATATAAGCATAACACTGGTTTACAGGAGTAGCTCATGAGCCTTGGATAACATCCTGTTTCCTAGACTTGGTGTTACCGGTGAAGTTGCTGCTCATTTGTGATGTCTTTGTATGGCCTGTGTGGCTGCTTTGCTTCCCTGCCCTTTTGCACAGTAATTCTCAGCCTTTGACAGTTTACCTGGCTTACCTCTGAGCTCTGCGCAAAAACAAGTCTTGAAAAGAAACCCAAACCCCAAGCTCGTTGGCATTAAACTGGGTTGTGTGTCTGCGATGCTGCTAGAGAGCTTTTAAGACCTGAAGAGTGACAAAGGGTTAAAACCATCCTTCCCATTGGTTCCCTCTCATTTTGTAAAGTAAATAAATTTTGTGCCTGTTCTGTAGCTCAGCAAGAAGCCCCTGTCCTGGAGAAGCACCTGGTTCCAGTGCTCCTGTCACCCTCGCTGGGATGTTCCTTCTCATAATGATGTGGAACCTCCTCTGCTCCAGCTCACACCCGCTGCCCCTTGTCCTGTCACTGGGTGCCCCTGAGCAGAGCCTGGCTCCATCCTCCTCACACCCACCCCTCACATATTGATCAACATCCATGAGGTCATCCCTCAGGCTCCTTTTTCCCAACTCCAGAGCCCCATCTCCCTCAGCCTTCCCTCATCAGGGAGATGCTCCCTTCCCTTCATCATCTCTGTGGCTCTGTGCTGGGCTCTCTCCAGCAGCTCTGTGTCCGTGTGACAGAGCCCTGGCAGGGGCTGCCCAGGGGGGCTGTGGAGTCTCCTTCTCTGGAGACGTTTCAAACCCACCTGGATGTGTTCCTGTATGACTGGATCTAGGGGATCCTGCTGTGGCAGGGGGACTGCAGTAGATGATCTTTCCAGGTCCCTTCCAATCCCTAATGTTCTGTGANCCTCTAGGAAGTCTTGTGAATCTCCTGAACCTGGGGACTTGGGATGTCCAGGTGATGACTGCTTTTAGCAGGACTGAGTTTTCAGCTGACAGCAGTGAGGAGGAAATTGCTTGGCACAGAAGGCACCGCGGTTTTCTTGTGGTCTCCCTGTCGAGACTGAGCTGATGGCAGAGGCAGCAGTTGAGGAAGGTTAGGGATATTCACGAACCAGATGCCTTCTCCGAATTTACTCGCCTGATGAGGTGCTGGAGTGAATCTAGAGGAGCAATGAGGCTGGGGAAAGGACTGAAGGGCATGTGTGATGGGGAGAGGCTGAGGGAGCTGGGGGTGTTTAGCCTGGAGGAGACTCAGAGGGGACCTTCTCCCTCTCTTCTCCCTGAAGGGAGGCTGTAGTCAGGTAGAGGTCAGGCACTAGCAGCAGGCAACTGGTGCCAGGACAAGAGGACAGGGCCTGAAGCTGCCAGGGGAGGGTCAGGTTGGATGTCAGGAAGCCCTTCCTCAGGGAAAGGGTGATCAGAGGCTGGACTGGACTGCCCAGGGCAGTGGTGGAGTCCCCATCCCTGGAGGTGTTGAAGGCCAGCCTGGCTGTGGCCCTTAGTGCCCTGATGTGGCTGATGTAGTGGTGTCAGCTCCTGATCTGGGCTGGCTGAGCTCAGGGCTTTTCCAGCCTCAGTAACTCAGTTTTCAGACTAGGACAGGACATGTCTGCGTGGTCCCACCCCAACTTTCACACCACAGGTGAACGTTAAGCCTGTGGGAAGCACTTCACTGAGTACCAGGGACTGGCAGCCTTGGCATATGGGGAGGCGCTTTGCAAAGGGCTCTTGTAGCGACGCTGAAAAGCAGCAGCTGCTGTTTGGCAGTCAGACTGTATCTGCAAACCCTGACACACTGTGAGCGGCTCTGATTTGGACTATTTAGAACCCTGAAGTTGGTAAACAGGTGGCTTTCAAGAACNTGTTTAGCCTGGAGGAGACTCAGAGGGGACCTTCTCCCTCTCTTCTCCCTGAAGGGAGGCTGTAGTCAGGTAGAGGTCAGGCACTAGCAGCAGGCAACTGGTGCCAGGACAAGAGGACAGGGCCTGAAGCTGCCAGGGGAGGGTCAGGTTGGATGTCAGGAAGCCCTTCCTCAGGGAAAGGGTGATCAGAGGCTGGACTGGACTGCCCAGGGCAGTGGTGGAGTCCCCATCCCTGGAGGTGTTGAAGGCCAGCCTGGCTGTGGCCCTTAGTGCCCTGATGTGGCTGATGTAGTGGTGTCAGCTCCTGATCTGGGCTGGCTGAGCTCAGGGCTTTTCCAGCCTCAGTAACTCAGTTTTCAGACTAGGACAGGACATGTCTGCGTGGTCCCACCCCAACTTTCACACCACAGGTGAACGTTAAGCCTGTGGGAAGCACTTCACTGAGTACCAGGGACTGGCAGCCTTGGCATATGGGGAGGCGCTTTGCAAAGGGCTCTTGTAGCGACGCTGAAAAGCAGCAGCTGCTGTTTGGCAGTCAGACTGTATCTGCAAACCCTGACACACTGTGAGCGGCTCTGATTTGGACTATTTAGAACCCTGAAGTTGGTAAACAGGTGGCTTTCAAGAACGGTCATTAATAGTTAGATCCATTGATCACAGGGGTGTTTAATGTGTTTCCAGCGCAACTGGGGAAACAGATGGGTACGAGCAAAGTAGTCTGCAGAGCAACTTGAAAGTTCTACTCAGTCAGGAGGAAGCAAATCTGCAAATTGGAGCAGGAATTAATCAGTGATGTGCTTTGTGCAGTTCTAATAAGCAGGCTGTCATCGGCCGGCGACAGCGGCTTTGAGTTTCTCCTGGGATAGTTTTGTTGTTGTTGTTTGGGGCTTGGAAAGCCGCTGCACCTGTAACACACTTCTAAATAGGTGATTTCACAGAATCCCATCCATTTCTTCCCTCGTCGGTGTGGCAGGCATGAAGTATGATTGAATGTGAAGTTTTATTAACTGTAACCCTAGCAATTTTCAAAGACACCAGTTGTGCTGGAAGCTTTTCTGACAGGTCTTATTCATAATGGCCTGGATGTGTCCAAGGCAGCGTGATCTATAGCTTTTAATCAGCTAATGGATTGAACCTCGCAGTGAAAGTCGTCTGTATTTCAGGCAGGTTAGAACAGAGAGGATTTTGCAATTTTACAGCTTTCAGACCGGGGCAAGTTTCAGAGGGAGGCAGCAGCATCGCTCCTGGCCAGCAGTGGATGACAAAGCGATATCAGAACACGGAATAAAAGGTTGCGTTTAGCTTTGCAGTGGCCTTTGCCCTTGTCCTGTTTTAGGAGTTTGGATCTTTCGATGACTGTGTTCTGCGGTGGCAGGGGGATTGGACTGGATGATCTTTCAAGGTCCCTTCCGATCCCTAATGTTCTGTGGTTCTGTGGATGGGGTAAAAGCAAATAAGGCCGAGCAGAGGGAGATTACCGCCATTCAGGGATGCGTTTCCACTGTAAAGCTTTGTACAGCTTTATAATCTGTCCTTTTGCTCTGGACTGCAAGTTCAAAGAGGTAAAAAAAGGCCATCTGGAGAAAGAGGGTGGCTGTGTTTTGTCCTGGTGGTTCCTGCAGCCCAGACGGATTGGGCTGCCAGGGTGATCCAGTGGAGGGAGGAGCAGGGAGCTGTGGCCAAGGATCATAGGATCATAGAATCATTCAGGCTGGAAAAGAGCCCGGGGATCATTGAATCCAACCATCAACCTGACTCTGCAAGGTCACCCCTAAACCAGATCCCCCAACACTGTATCTAAGTGACTTCTAAACTCATCCAGGGATGGGGACTCAACCACCACCCTGGGCAGCCCAGTCCAGTCCCTGACCACTCTCCCTGGGTAGAATTTCCTCCTGATGGCCAGTCTAACTCTCCCCTGTTGAAGCTTGAAGCCCTTCCCTCTGCTTCTGTGACTAATTCCCTGTAAGAATAGCCCAGCACCAGCATCTCTACAATGTCCTTTCAGACAGTTGTGAAGAGTGATGAGGTCTCCCCTCAGCCTCCTCTTCCCCAAACTAACCAGCCCCAACTCTCAGTCTGCCCTCATCACATTTCTTCTCCAGGCTCTTCCCCAGCTTTGTTGCCCTCCTCTGCCCTCGCTCCAGCACCTTGGTGTCTCCTTTGTCCTCAGGTGCCCAAAACTGGACCCGGTCCTCAAGGTATGTCCTGCCCAGTGCTGAGTACAGGGGTGCAGCACCAGCATCACTACAATGTCCTTTCACATAGTTGTAGGGATAGATGCAGGAATAGCACTTTCAGGTTCAAATCAGGGCATGTGGGGTGTGTGCTGCCCCTGAGACCATTCCAGGAGGTACATCTGTGCTTCTACATAGGATAGATGTCTGAAGCTGAGTGCTGGAGTCTGAACAAGTTCCCTTGTCAGAATTTCTTAATGTCTGAGAGCTCTTCACGTTGATTAACGAGGTTGTACATTTCCATATTTAGTTCGTCTGTCAGCTGTTTCCTTTTGTCTTTTAGTCTGAACTTCCAAGACTCTGGGGAAAAGAAAAAGAAAAGGAAAAAAAATCAGACAGGTTGATTAAGGTCTTGGGGACTGGCAGTTGCTAAGGGATGGAGAGGAGTCATTGTTCTGCTTTGAGAAGAGTACGAAGCTGAGAATTGCCCTGTAAATACGAGTTCACTGACTTTTACCTGGGTGTGATGAAGCCCCAAGCTCTGTGCCTGTAGGTACCAGCTAAGAAGAGATTTGGGGTCTTCTTCTTTCTCTTTCAAAACATAAGGAATACGCTGGGCTCAGGATTGGATCAGCACCAGTGCAGGTTATACCCTGGGCACTGGTGATGCTGGTCACATCCACGTTTACTCTGGTGCAGACTGAAACTGGCTTGCTTGCCCTTGCAAATCCTGGGTCTTTAGGGTAAAACCTGATGAGGAAAGGCTGAGGGAGCTGGGACACTTGGGCCTAAAAAAGGAGACTGAGGGGTGACCCCATTCAGGTTGATAAATATGTGAAAGGTGGGTGTCAGGAGGATGGAGTCAGGCTCTGCTCAGGGGCATCAAACGATAGAACAAGAGGCAGTGGGTGTGAGCTGGAACAGAGGAGGTTCCACATCAGTGTGAGAAGGACCTTCTTCCCGGTGAGGATGACAGAGCTCTGGAAGGGGCTGCCCAGGGGGGTTGTGGAGTCTCCTTCTCTGGAGACATTTAAAAGCCACCTGGCCATGTTCCTGTGCAACTGTGTCTAGGTGATCCTGCTGTGGCAGGACAATTGAACCAGATGATCTTTGAAGGTCTCTTCCAATCCCTAATGTTCTGTGGTTCTGTGATGACTTACAAGCCTGCGGGGCTGTCACACAGCATTAGGTGCCTTGGGGACAAGGGCTGACCCTGTGTCTGCTCTCAGCCCTGCTTGGGTCACCCCTCCTTTTCAGCAGGGTGACGCGGGAGGAGGGTTGAGTTGTAAGAGCCACATCCCACTGCTGTGCCCGGGGTACACACGGTGAGAGCGTGTTCAAAGGGATTATTTTCCATGCTGTTGCTACACGAACACGATTCAGCCCGTGATTAAAATGTTGTCTCTCGGATCAGTCTGCATACAAGCATTGTTTTCCCATCGCGCTCCAGCTTTGCGAGGAGACCTCCCAGAAAGATGGATTTAAAGCTGTTGTGGAGAGATTTCTCTTGGCCCAGCATCACCAGTGAGCTAGTTCATGCTGAAGGACTGGCCCTCACAGCAGCAGAGCTGTGGTGGGCGTCACACCTTCTGCTCCAAGTTGGTTTTGTAACGATGGGTAGAGGAAGAGGAAAGGAGAACTAAAGTGTTGTTCCACATGGGAGAGGAGTGATTCACAGCCTGCCACGGAGTTACTGAGGCTGGAAAAGGCCTCATGAAGCACAGCCCATGACCAGACACCACCACATCAGCCACACCAGGGCACTAAGGGCCACAGCCAGGCTGGCCTTGCTCACCTCCGGGGATGCCAACTCCACCACTGGCTCAAGCAGTCCATTCCAGGCTCTGATCACCGTTTCCATGAGGAAGGGCTTCCTAACATTCAACCTCCTCTGGCAGCTTCAGATCCTGCCCTCTCATCCCTCAAGGTGAAGCAGGGTTGTTCTGGAGCTTATTCTGTGGAGCACATCCGCAGTGGTGGCCGTGGTGGTTCAGGTTAGCCCACTCTCCTCAGAGGCCTGGGAGGAAGACAGCAGCTTGAGTCTGATGGAGGAAGGCAGAGCAATTATTGGAAGTACAGTTAATCTTTCTTTAATTAGAAGACATGCTAAATTAGAAGGCCCAGGAGTGATCTCACAGATGTTGGGCTTACTGAGAGATAATAATTGGGTGGGAGAATCGAGGGTTTTGCTAAGCTTTGTTATCTGCGTGCGATCGCATTGTTATGCTTCTACAGACGGCGCTGAAACCGAGAGAGGCTTGACCCAAATAGAGAGCTTTTTGTGCTCCATCTTCTTCAGGGCTGCCACAGAACAGGTTTACTGGAACAATGGCGATAATGATGGTGATGAGAATGATCATAACAATAAGCAGCAGCACCTACTGTTTATAATCTTGGAGAAAATAGCAGCTAGCTGTAGAAAACCTTTGGTGAACACATCTTTCTCTCTGATCACAACTGAGGACTTGAACTTTTGACAGCAGCACCCGTGGGTGCGTTTTTCAGGAGGAAAAATCTGAGCTGGGGGAGGGAGGATGCTGTTGGCACAGAGCAGGCAGCTCCTTGCTTTGGGCATCAAACTGTGGAGATCACAGAATGACAGAACGTTAGGGATTGGAAGGGACCTCATAAGATCATCCAGTCCAGTGCCCCTGCTACAGCAGGATCCCCTACATCGAGTCCCACAGGAACACATCCAGGTGGAGACTCCACAACCACACTTGGCAGCCCCTTGCAGGGCTCTGTCACCCTCACAGTGAAGAAGTTCCTTCTCACATTTGATGTGGAACCTCCTGTGCTCCAGCTCACACCCATTGCCCCTTATCCTATCATTAGATGCCCCCGAGCAGAGCCTGTCTTTATCTTCCTGACACCCACCCTTTCCATATTTATCAACATACATGGGGTCACCCCTCACTCTCCTTTTTCCCAAGCTCAAGAGACCCAGCTCCCTCAGCCTTGCCCTGGCTCTGTGCAGTAGCAGGCAGGAAAATCAACTGTCTGCCTTTCCAAGGTGTGGTGAGAAGGGCACAAAGTTGTCTTTATTTTATTCCAGGCCATTTTAGAAAATCCCTCTCTCCCTTTGGAGACTGGGGTTGTCTGTTAAACCTGGGCTTCATCAAATCTTTTGTCAGTCCTGCAGGATGACACAGTGTCCCCATCCTAGTGCCTATCTGTGACCCTCACTGGACCAGCCTCGTGTGGTTGGGGTATCCCATAGGAACACACAGGAAAAGGCAAGTGTTAGGTCTCAGCTTTATTTTCCCCCTTACATCTAGCAGGAAACATCAGCTCCTGCTTTATGGGAGATCAGTGTTGGCATCCCCTTAATCACAGAGTATTAGGGATTGAAGAGACCTCGAAAGATCCTCCAGTCCAATCCCCGTGCCACAGCAGGATCCCCTTGATGAAGCTGCACAGGACCATGTCTAGGCAGGTTTTAAACGTCTCCAGAGAAGGAGACTTCAGCTGAAAGAAATCCTCTTTCATGCAGAGAAGCAGAATCCTCCAGAGTATCCTTGCAGCAAATAAGAGAAGCACTTCCACTTCTACTGGAGGTGCAGCACGAGGGTGGAGGTGGTGACGTTTAGGCCTGAGGATTGCTCCAGGTCCTGGATACAGCTGGTGATGCTTCACCCTGGGTATTCTGCAGGCAAAAAGATTGTGGGTTTTCTTAGGCATTTGGATTTTGACTGAAAAGCATCGTCTGTTGCAGTCTGAGCCGGAGCAGCGGCGTTAAAACAAACGCGGATAATCACGGCAGGTTCATAGATGGTGACATAAGCCACAAGGAAATCACAGAACATCAGGGATTGGAAGGGCCCTCAGAAGATCTTCCAGTCCAACCCCCAGCCACAGCAGGAGGTGAAAGAGTTCTCCTTTGCGGCCTGCTTTCTGGTGCAGTAACACAGTCAACCAGTGTTTTTCTGACTTAAACCAATTTTATACTAATGTTTACATCAAGTGTGATGGGATTATTCCCAGTTTGCACCGGTAAGTGAGAGGAAAATCAATCGCAGCGTATCGACCTTGAAACACGCTAATTACTTGCAGTGCTGCGCTCGGTGCAGCAAGGAGCTGCTCTCCGTGTCCCTTCGTGCAGTTATTCCTTCACCCCTGCTCAGCTCGATGGCTGGGCACACCGATGGTTTAACTGCTCACACAGTCAGCAAAGTTTTCGTGCCCCTTCAGACAAGATCCTGGCTCTGGAGCTCTTCTTCCAGCAGTCAGCACCATGGCAGAGGAAGGGCAGGCTCTGCTTTCACAGGTGTTGGCAGGAGCAGCTTCCACCTCCCTGAGGGGAAAAGGAAAGGCTGGGAGATTCCTTTCCTGAAAGGGCTGTCAGGCGCTGGAACAGCTGCCCTGGGAGGGGGGTTGAGTCCCCCTCCCTGGAGGTGTCGAAGAGAAGGATGGATGTTATGCTGGGGGACAGGGTTTAGTGGTGCTGATAGGGCTGGGAAAAGGTTGGACTTGATGATCTTGAAGGTTTCTTCCAGCTAGAACTGTTCTGTGATTCTGTGCTGTTGGCCTTTGAGCGGAGACTCTCAGCAAATCCTAAAGCCAAGGTCTGGAGGTCAGCAAGTGGGGCCAGGCTGGTCCTATAGCTGCTTGAAAGTGAAAGCTGAGAGGCTGCCAGTCCATCACTGGAGGTGTTCAAGGCTTGCCTGGATGTGTTCCTGTGTGACTTGGTCTAGGTGATCCTGCTGTTGCCGGAGGATTGGAGTAGATGATCTTTCGAGGTCCCTTCCGATCCCTAACGTTCTGTGCTTCTGTGATCCTGACCTGAGAATCACCACCCCATCATGCAGCTCTGACCGGCATGTGCACACCCCTTGCATTCCCCCACTTCCATCTCTGTTTTTGCCAGAGAAAGGGAGAATATCTGACAGTTTGGGAGTTGTTTTCTTTTCTTTAAGAGTTGCTTCATATCTCATCCAAGTGTGAAGTGAAACCTGAGGTTGTACCTAGTGTTACCCAGTTAACCCTTCTCCCACCCTCCTGTTTGTCTGCATTGTGTATCCTCAGGAGGGTAGTTTTCCTCTCCACACATAGTCATTATGATCTGGCTCAAACATAGAATTAGAGAGAAGTTAAGAGAGATCAAAACAGCAGTTCAGCAAAGTGCTGGCATTTAATCCTGTGCCTCCCCTTAACAACCACACCAGTAATTCCTGTAGTGTGACTGTAATCAGTATGTACCATCTGAAATTGAAGTGGGTGCTTTTGTGTTTGGATCGATCAGTCTGTGGGTTGTAGGGGAAGGGGTGACTAGTGCCCGCTGAAGAGAAGCGTTGCAGATGCTCCTGTATCCCACTCAGACCCTTACACCCGTGTGCTTGCACTGGCTTGGGTACACCTGCTTTATACCTGCGTGCCTGCGTGGTTTTGACAGCCATGTGTCATCATCACCTCGCTCAGGGCTGGAGGGTGGTTTGAGGATGGGAGGCACACACCTCCCTGGAAGTGTTCAAGGGTGGGTTACATGGAGCTCTGGGCAGGCTGGTCTGCTGTGCTCTTGTGGCCAAGAAGGCCAACAGCACCTGGGGTGGATCAGAAGCAGGGTGGTTAGTATATCCAGAGAGGTTCTCCTTCCCCTCTACTCTGTCCTGGTGAGACCACATCTGGAATCTTGTGTCCAGTTGTGAGCCCCTCAGTTCAAGAGGGACACACAGCTGCTGGAGAGAGTCCAGCACAGAATTGCCAAGATGATGAAGGCAGTGGAAAGGCTGAGGGAGCTGGAGCTCTTGAGCTTGGAGAAAAGGAGCCTGAGAGGTGACCCCATGAATGTTGATAAATGTGGAAGGATGGGTGTCAGCAGAATGGAGCCAGGCTCTGCTCAGTGTCCTCTAATGATAGGACAAGGGGTGTGAGCTGGAAGATAGCTTTCACATCAATATGAGAAGGACCTTCTTCTGCGGAGTCTCCTTCTCTGGAGATGTTTCAAACCCACCTGGACATGTTTCTGTGTGTCTTGATCTAGGGGATCCTGCTGTGTCAGGGGATGGGACTGGATGATCTTTCCAGGTCCCCTCCAATCCCTGACGTTCTGTGATTCTATGAGGTGTCCCTGCCCCTGGGACGAGGGTCGCAACTAGATGATCTCGGGTCCCTTTCCAACCTAAGCCATGCTGTGGTTCTGTGAGGTGGTTTCCAGTTCCAGCTGCTGTACTGGCAGGAGGGGTGCTTTTGCTCTACCATCAGCACATGCTGCTGCGATGGGTCAGAGGCGCAGAGCAAGAGCGTTCTGCTAAATGAATGGCACCATTGTTCTTTCTAAAAGCCTTCAAGGAAAACTGTTATCAGTGACTGTGCAGCCCCTGGAAGAGGAGCTGCATTCACTTTGTGTTTCTAGCACAGGCTGCTCCCCTGTCTGGAAGGTATGTCTCTTCCCTTTTCATTTCAAACACAAGGAAGTCCTTTTCTGTGTGGCGGTTGAGAAACAAAACCACAGAAGCCTCCTCTTCTTTCAAAGCTCTCTGCCCAAAACGTGCTGGAAGCTCTGCAGTTCGTAGCTGCAGCGCGAAACACGTGAGGCAGATCGTTTTGCAAGCTCTCTACCCTTTTGATGATGCTTTATGTTGGAAAGTAATTAAATCATAGACTCACAGAACGTTCTAGACTGGAAGGCACCTCTAGAGGTCATGTAGAACAACCTCCCCACACAGGGACAACTCTACCTAGGGCGGGCTGCTCAGAGCCTCATCCAGCCTGACCTTCAATGACCCCAAGGATGAGGCCCCCACCACCTCCCCGGGCAGCCCCTTCCAGCCATCAACCAACCACACATTAAAGAGCTTCTTTGTAAGATCCAGCCTCAATCTCTCCTTTCCCAGCTTGAACCCACTGCTCCTTATCCTGTCTGTACAAACCCTCTTGAAAAGACCTTCCCCTGTCTTCATATAGGTTCCCCTCAGGTACTGGAAGGTCAAAAGAAGGTCCCTCTGGAGCCTTCTTTCCTCCAGGCTGAGCAGCCCCAACTGTCTCAGCCTGTTCTCGTACGAGAGATGCTCCATTCCCCTGATGATTGTAGTGGCCACCTCTGGACATGCTCCAGTCTGTCTGCAATGTTCTTGTGCTGGGGGCTCCAGAACTGGGCACAACCCTCCAGGTGAGGTCTCCCCAGGGCAGAGCAGAGGCACAGAATTACCTCTCTTGATCTGCTGGCCACAGCTCTTTTGATGCAGCCCACAATGTGATTAGCCTTCTGGGCTTCTTTCTTCTTCATGTAAAGAAAACATGGCAATAAACAAGTTTTTGCTTTAAAATAGCTCATGAAAACATTGTTAGTCCAGCTACTGTTGACTGACAGCTGGCTGAACAGGAGCCAGCAGTGTGCCAAGGTGGCCAAGAAGGCCAGTGGCATCCTAGTCTGCATCAACAGTAGTGTTGTCCCCATGTACTGGGCACTAGTGAGGTCTCTCCTCGAGTACTGTCTTCAGTTTTGGGCACCTCAATACATTGAGGTGCTGGAGATGATCCAAAGAAGAGCAATGAAGCTGGTGAAGGGCCTTGAGGACAGGTCCAACGAGGAGCAGCTGAGGGAACTGGGGTTGTTTAGTCTGGAGAAAAGAAGGTTGAGAGGAGACCTTATTGCTTTTGACAGCTACCTGTAAGGAAGTTGTAGAAAGGTGGGAGTTAGTCTCTTCTCCCATGTCACTCGCCAGAGGACAAGAGGAAATGGCCTCCAGTTGTCCCAGGGGAGGTGTAGGCTGCACATTAGGAAATATTTCATCACTGAAG
The DNA here is from genome assembly GCA_013400115.1 of Rhinopomastus cyanomelas. NCBI lineage: Eukaryota > Metazoa > Chordata > Aves > Bucerotiformes > Rhinopomastidae > Rhinopomastus > Rhinopomastus cyanomelas. The sequence goes on from VXBP01008047.1 coordinate 460,141, forward strand.
GAGTGGTCAAGGATTGGAACAGTCTGCCCAGACAGGAGGTGGAGTCGCCGTCCCTGGAGAGATTCAAAAAACTTGTAGATGTGGCAGTGGGAAGCTGGGTTTACTGGGCAGGGTGGTGTTGGGTTGACAGTTGGATTGGGAAGTCTCTTCCAGCCATAATGCTCTTTTTCATGCTCGCTCTTGGGAGAAGAGCTACAGAATGACAGAACCACAGAACATTGGAGCCTGGAAGGGACCTCAGAAGATCATCTAGTCTAATCCCCCTGCCAGAGCAGGATCACTCTGTAAAAGCTTCCAGGTTTCAATGTGTTCAGGGGGTTGCCAACCGTCACTTTCACCAGTAGCACTGAAGCAAAAAGAGTTACTGGGCACATGAATCCATTTGCTCTCTGGGTCAAAAGCCATTTCTCTGACTTTTGACTGGAGCCCTGACTCAGTCAGTTTTATTTCCAAGTCTCTCAGCGTTTTGCATTCAGCACGAAGTCCGGCGTTCGGTGACACGAAGCCAACGTCTCCTTTAGCAGTCAGCCGCGCGCTTGAATTGATTGTTTGGGGAAGCTTTTGTCCAAATGTCAGCGGTGCGAAGTGAAGGCGCTTCCTCTCGCCGTTGCTGATGATGACTGATGTGTTCTGGCACGCCGCGTGTGTTCCTCGTCGGTGTGGCCGGGCTTTGCAGCCACAGAAACCGAGGCGGCGCTGGAGCAGCCGTGGCCTCTGCTGGCCTGGGACTCTGTCTGTTAAAGATGAGTCAGGATTGTCTCATCTCATTTTCAGATGTGACACTCGTGTTGCTGTAGGGCAGGGAGGAGGTTCTCCTGGTGGACACTTGGTTGGGGGTGGGTAACCTCCCTGCTTTGCATTTTGTCCCTAGGCCAGCAGTTGACACCAGGGTGGGACGCTGATGCAGAGCTGCAGTGTGCTTTAAGCTCTTACTCCAGGAGAGTAGTCAGGCAAAGACGTAGATGTTTTCGGCTTTGCAGACCCATTTTTGCTCTCATTCTTGCTGCAAGATCTGTGCCAGTGGTAAGCTCTGGATTTAGCAGGGCTTTCTTGCTTCTGACCTAGCTAGTGACCTTCAGAGTTGCCCTAATCCACACAGTACAGTCTCTGGACAATGTTCCAGCCAAATTACTCATCACAGCAGTACAGTCCCTGAAAGGCTTTAAGTGATGCATTAAGCAATGCAGCAGCATCTGCCACGTGTGGTTCCTCCTCTCGGGGATGGTTGCACGCGGGCAGCTCTTTGTTTTGCTTTGAGAGGGCAGGGACACGTGTGTGCACGCGAGTGAGGGAGAGATGTGCACTGCTTGTGCTTCCATGGATGTAGGTAACAAGGTGGAACCCGCTGTCAGAGTTCCAGCCTTGAGCTGGTAAAGCTTTTAAGCTTATACAGTGGCACTGGAATGGGCTGCCCAGGGAGGTTGTGGAGTCTCCTTCTCTGGAGATGTTTAAAACCCACCTGGATGTGTTCCTGTGCGACTGGATCTAGGGGATCCTGCTGTGGCAGGGGGCCTGGTCTGGATGATCTTTTGACATCCCTCCTAATTCCTAATGTTCTGTGATACAGTGCAAACCAAGAGTTCTAGGAAGAGTTCTAGGAGGTGCCCAAAGCATTACTTGCCTAGTCATGCTGGCCACACTATTGCTGATCCAAGCCAGGATGCCACTGGCCTTCCTGGGCCACCTGGGCACCCTGCTGGGCTCCTGTTCAGCCAGTTTTCACCTAGCCCTGCCAGGTCCCTCGCTACCAGGCTGTTGAGTCCCCATCCCTGGGTGTCTTTGAAAGTTGATTAGCTGTAGCGTTGGGGGATCTGGTTTAGGAGTGGGGTTGATGGTTGGACTCGATGATCCCGGGGGTCTTTTCCGACCTGAATGACTCCGTGATTCTGTGATCTGCTCATCCCCTGCTCCGTAGCTGCAGGGGGTTCTTGTGGCTGAAGCATAGGTCTCTCTGTCTCCGTGTGTGGCGGCTTCCCTGAGTGCAGGTGACATCCCTGAGTGCAGGTGACTACCACTGGACTGCTTCTTAGGATATTTTCCTTTTGATTCTCATAGTCTTGTGGAGTGGGATGGCAGGAAGAGGCAAAACCTGCTGCCGAACCCGGCACAGTTAACGCACCACCGTGGAGTTTGTATCAACAAACGAAACGATTCCGAGGTCGTGCTGTAGCTGGTTATGGAGATATTTAAAACCTTGTCGGTGGCAATGCTGGGAAAAGAACAGATTTTTGAAGAAAACAAAATACAGGGTCATTTAGCAAGGAGTGAGGTGCAAGCCATATGGGGTCCAGATGTTCCCGGTGCCTTCTGAAAAGGTAACACATCCAGAGGCGCTGAAGGAGGAATTTCAGACTAAACAAATGAGAAAAATATGTGGCTGAACACAACAGAGCTTTTCAGCGCAGCGGTCTGTCCCGCGTCGCTCACCTTCTCGCCATCTTTGCTCTGTTCCGTGGGAGTTTTTAGGTTCCAAACAGTGGAACCTCCATCTCAATCTGGAACAGAGGAGGTTCCACATCAGTGTGAGAAGGAACTTCTTCCTGGTGAGGGTGACAGAGCCCTGGAAGGGGCTGCCCAGGGGGGTTGCGGAGTCTCCTTCTCTGGAGATGTTTAGAAGCCACCTGGCCATGTTCCTGCGTGAAAGGAGTGGAGCATCTCCCTGCTGAGGAAAGGCTGAGGGAGATGGATCTCTTGAGCTTGGAAAAAAGGAGACTGAGGGGTGACCCCATGAATGTTTGTAGAAATGGAAAGGGCGGGTGTCAAGAGAGAGCCAATCTCTGCTCAGGGGCACCCAGTGATAGGACAAGGGACACCAGGTGTGAGCTGGAACAGAGGAGGTTCCACACGTGCGACTGGATCTAGGGGATCCTGCTGTGGCAGGGGGATTGGACTGGCTGATCTTTCAAGGTCCTTTCCAATCCCTAATGTTGTGTGATTCTCTGATGGGCAGAACAGCCTTCCAGCAGCTGCATGCAGGCTGGAGTTGGCAAACAAGGAGAGATGATCCGTTTTTGTCCAATAATAGGAAAAGATTTAATTGCTGGAAATCAACAGAATGAAGACCAAACGTAAAACCTTTCTCAAAGACAAGACAGACATCCTTTCCCCGGCCCTTCCTTTCAGCAGAGGCCTCAGTATTCTCCGTGTCACTGCTGAATGGTGAATTTTTATCAATAATACATCGTTCACGTTTGCAGCATATTCCCTCATTTGCATTTTCCTTGTCAAACAGCTTGAATACAAAGAGGTAGAGGCCCCAGCTCTCTGCCAGCATCTATATGTATGAGGAACAGCTCAATTAAGCACAGATATCCATATGCATGTGTTTGCAGGGTGTTCCTGCAAGACTGGGTGTTCCTCCAGAGTTAGTGCTCCTTGAGTTACTTCTGGAAGTTTAGAGCGTATTCGAGTGGAGAATAGAAGAACGTTTAAAGATGTTCTTTAAGTCACAGAATCATTTAGGTGGGAAAAGACCTTTAAGATCATGTGCTTTGTGTTTGCATGAAACCATAGAATCATTAGGGACTGGAAGGGCCCTCGAAAGATCATCCAGTCCAACCCCCTGCCACAGCGGGATCACCCAGACCACGTCACACAGTCAGTTAAGGTTAGAAGGGACCACAGGATAATTTAAGTTGCTTTTCTGTAGATGAAGAAGAAACAAAGGGTGTTGGAAATCTATGCCTGCCTTGCTGGGCATGTGCTGCCTTATTTGCCCTGTTAGTGCATCCTGCAAGTTGTTAATGGGTTCCTTTGGAGGTGCTGGAATACCTTGTCTGAGGACCGCTCAGACTAAAAGCATCAGTGAGGTGCACTCATGCCTCTTGGTCCTACATGTCAGCTCCTGCCCCCTCGGAACGCTGCCTGCACCACGCTGCCCATCACTCATGTGGTCTAGGGGGATGAGGGCTGGACCTGCTGATCCTGGAGGACCCAGCCATTGTGATTGTGTGATTCAGGACCATATTCCTCCAATCTCAGTTGATTGAGGTTGTCTCAGTGCTAGGAAAACCCTATCTCTGTGAGCTGCTTTTTTAGCTGTGCAGTAGGAAGACGTTCCCGTTGCTCTAGGAGCGTGGCTGCTGTGGGACTGTGCCTTGGAGAACTCCTTGCTTCTCCCAGACTTTCATCTGAGAGATGGAGAAACCTCATCTGCAGAATCCATGGCGGAGGTCTCCTGGAGTGGGCTCCTTGTGAAAGAAATAACCCCAAGTTTGAAGGCAGCAGCTTCCATCTCCCCGGAGCTTGTAAGACAGAGTCAGCATAGCTGCAGTATCTTCTTCTCAGGTTCACCTTGTCCAAATTAGGCAAGGAAATTGGTTTTCGTGAGGCGCGCTCCCGGCATTTACCCTCATTAAGACTTCCTGCTAATTTGAGTGCTCAGCAGTGTTTTGTCTTTGCAGATTACTGAACTAATGGGCGAAGGCTGCAGCTAATGAATGACCTCCTCAGACTTCTGAGCTGAGAAAAACACCACTCAGCTTAGGGGAGGGCTTGGCAGCCTTTTGCTCTTGTGGACAGCTCTTGCTTTGGATGCTCACGGAGGTGCAGGCACCCCTGGGGCGATGCTGCGCACAGGCGGGAGGAAGCAGCTTCAGACCCGTGAACACAGCCAGCGTGGTGGCTAAGGACTGCAAGGGTCAAGCCGCTGGCAGAGGTCCTTCCCCTCAGCCACCTGCTCTGGTGCTTTCACAGCACTTTGCCAGAATGACATCCCCCTGCAGAGCTGTCAGCTGCCCGGCGTGTCTGCCCCGTCCCCGGCCCGCTCTGGCCGCGGAGCCGCGCGATGTGCACGGCTGGGTGACTTGGGTTCAGGTGGCAGCTCGTGGGGAGCCCCCTTTGTCAGCCAGGGAGCTGCCACGCACAGATGGAGACAAGTCGATGTGTCTGGGTTATGGAGGGCACAGCTGGAGGGGGGAAGGACGTGCGTTTCGCTGGCCTCAGCCAGAGGGAGGGATGGAGAACATCTGGGATATTCACCCCGACACACCGCTGAAGGTGCAGAAAGATCGGTGGCGGGAGACGTTCTGCCCAGGTCCGAGCCACTGACGGTCCTTTTTATTCTGTCTGAACGAAACAGAAAACAGCAAAACAGGGCATAAAACATGAGGGCCAGAGTGCATCTTCTAGAACACAAAGATAGATCAAAGAGGCGCTTTTGGATGTTTAAAACAATTTGCTTTCCGATGTGTGCGCGGCGCTTTATGAAGACGCTTTGAGTCTCAAGCTGGGCTGTAACTTCTGCTTCCTTGTCTGCTGAAGCAGGGTGTTGTTTTGTTCATCCTTTCAAAGCTGCTGGTGTCAGGTCTGGCTTTTTATGATGTCCTGATCCATCCGACTGCCAGCAAACTACCTGCTCTTTGGAGTCGGAGCCTTAAATCAAGCGCTGCTCTGACATTTCAGCTGTTTGTTTACTACACGCGGGCTCTAAAAACCCCCGTAAGGGGCTGCTGTGGTGTGAGCAGGATGGAGTCTGCCTCGGTTTCAGTCTGGAAGTATTTGCCATCTTAGGGTTATAAATAAAGCCTGAGCTTTTCACTTGGTCTGTTTTCAGTATTAGGGGAGAGAGCCCGAGCTTGCAGCTGCACGTGGAAAGATGTGGAAGATAATCAGAAGGGCAGTTTTAATATCTGGTGCCTTTGGGACTACAAGTAGGGGCCCTGTTTTCTGCATTAGTGCTGCTCAGGGAAGGAAATGCCACTAGGACGCTTTGCTTCTTGACTCACAGCTGCTGTGGCAGGGGGATTGGACTGGGTGATCTTTCGAGGTCCCTTCCCATCCCTAGTGTTCTGTGATTCCCAGATTTTCTTCATTGAATCATCATTTGTTTCAAGTTCTGGACCTCTCGGTTCCAGAAGGACACTGAGCTGCTGGAGAGAGTCCAGTGCAGAGCCATGGAGGTGATGGAGGGAGGGGAGCATCTCCCTGCTGAGGAGAGGCTGAGGGAGCTGGGGCTCTGGAGCTTGGAAGAAAGGAGACTGAGGGGTGACCTCATGAATGTTGATAAACATGGAAAGGGTGGGTGTCAGGAGGATGGAGCCAGGCTCTGCTCAGTGTACTCTAACGATAGGACGAGGGACAGTGGGTGTGAGCTGGAGCAGAGGAGGTTCCACATCAATATGAGAAGGACCTTCTTCCTGGTGAGGGTGATGGAGCCCTGGAAGGGGCTGCCCAGGGGGGTTGTGGAGTCTCCTT